>CM057456.1:754852500-755370000 GCA_016271365.2 Neoceratodus forsteri | reverse complement strand
ATCTTTGTTTTAACCGGTCTTCAGGCCGCCCTAATTCCGGAATTTTACTGGATTTTCCGGTAAAAACCGAAAAACAGTGGCCTTGGCCATTCTGTGCCACAGCTGTGGAAACACATTTTGGACAGGATGTGAGAAATGACAACTGTAGTATTCATGAGGTGCTGTGAAGAAATGGCTGTGTTCAAACTTTGGAGTGAAAATATAAATGATTAGCAGTTACATGCATGCATAGGAAAATTTTCTTGATTGCACGTAACTCAGGCATTCTCTGTTACTTTTGCTCCAAAATTTCAACATTGCCTTTTTGGGATGCTACGTTATGAACACTGGCACTGTCATTTTGTTACTCAATCCCAAAAGGTGATTTTGCACATCAACCGTACCATTCCACACCACAGGTGCAAAAACACATTTTGGGCAGTATGTGAGAAATGCAGCTGTACTGCTCATGATGAGGTGGTGGTGTGAAAAGTGGCTATGTTGAAAATATAAATTGGCAAAGTTACATGCGTGAGAAGGAAAATTTAAATGACCCTGCATAACTCAGACTTTTTGGGCTATTTTTGCAACAGATTTCCACATCGGCTTTTTGGGAGACCACCTCATGCACAGTGGAATTTACATTTCATTGCTCAGTCCCAAATGGTGATTTCTTTCAGCCATAGTGAAATTATCTTTCAGGACAGAGTAACAAAATGACAGTGCCAGTGTTCATGAAGTAGGGTCCCAAAAAGTCCATGCTGAAAATTTGATTCATATCAGAGGGCGTAGGCAGAATGAGGAGGGACATGCAGAAGCCTGACAAATGATCAAGGGTTTGGCAGTTGAAATTCAATGCAAAGAAGTCCAAGATAATGCATATGGGGCACAAAAACCCTGGAACAACATATCAGTTGGGGGGTGAGGATATAGCATTCACCAAGCAGGAAAGGGACCTTGGGGTTATCATCTCTGATGACCTCAAGGTAGGGAAACCATGCAACAAGGCAGCAGGTAAAGCAAAAAGGATGCTGGGATGCATAGGAAGGGGGCATCACCAGCAGGAAAAGGGAGGTGATAATTTCAATGTACAGGACACTAGTGAGGCCCACCTAGAGCACAATTTACAGTTCTGGAGACCTTAACTACATAAAGACATAGACAGGGTAGAGAAGATTCAGAGGAGGGCAACAAAGATGGTTTAGGGATTGCATCACAAGTCCTATGAGGACAGGCTGAATGACCTGAATATGTACTCCCTGGAGAAGAGGAGGAAGGGGGGATATGATAGAGACATACAAGTACCTTACAGGAAGGAACAGGGTGCAGGAATACATTATTTTCCAGTGAAAAAGATGTTCCAGAACTAGAAGACATGAGATGAAGTTGGAGGGAGGGCAATTCAGATGAAACATGAAGAGGAATTTATTCACAGAAAGGGTGGTGGACAAGTGTAACACCCTGCCAGAGGAAATGGTGGGGGCTGAAACAATCACAGGATTTAAGAATGCATGGGATATACATAAGGACATTCTGGAGGTCAGGGGTAAGGCACAACAAACTTCTAGAAAAACATAAAGTGAACTTACAAGCTCAACTAGGCAGACTGGGTGGGCCATAGACCCTTATCTGCCAACAGTGTCTATGTATCTATGTAAAATACCTACAAATGGCTGAGATATTAACATACAGTATATTAAAAAGGCAATTGACCACCTCTATATGGCACTTACCTTTATTCTTCAGTTCACTGCTTGACTTTGAAGAGAGTGCTGTCATGTCCCTGTCCACAGAAAATGCCAGCCACCAACCTCGGTTGGTAAGTATAGGGCAAGGGGGTATGGGGCAATTGGTTGCTCAGTGGGAGGGTTGGGATGTGAGAGGGGGATGGGGAAACAGTGAGAGACCTCTTTTTACAGGAGTTTAAAAAAGATGTTGTGGACTGTTTTCTTTTTTCACAGAAACAATTGAAACATTTCTCAGGGCACTGGGTGTGGGTTCCCCAGTGTCCCACACTGCTCTGGGGAATACAACATAACTGGGTACACTATGTAAACTAGGAGTGGGCTCCCTAGAGTCACACACTGCTGGTGGGGGTGAGTGTAGTACTGACATGGGGACTGGGCACCCCGCTGGTGGCAAAACCATTACATACATATTTCAGGACACTGGGAGTGGGTTCCCCAGTGTCCCATTGTGGGGGGAAGGGTGCTTTATCTAGGACACTGGGAGTGGGCTCTGAAGTGTCCTAATGTGCTGGTGGTGATGGTGTTGGGGGGGGGATAAGACATTGAAATAGCAAAAAGCACAAAAGACAGTAGCTCAATAGCACAAAACATTTAGCCTTCAAGCATGAGGTGCACTTACTAGGGTGTTAAACTCAGTTGAAAAGCATCAAGCTGGAAAACCAGCAAAAAGGTCAGCACTTCATTCAGTCCTATAGTAAGTTTAAATCTCAGTTCACCGTGTTGCAGAAAACAAAGCCTGGCAGATCAGCCCAGAGTGGAGATTATGTTTTAAAAAAAACTCTAGGGGGTTTATGCAGCCTGGTATGGGGCCCTGGGGCTGAAGAATAGGCAGGGTTGGTTGTCTGTTGATGCCTGTTCCCCCACTGTGTTGGTTCCATCTGACAAAAGGGATTTAGTACTACAAAATAGCATCCTTGTTCAGTGCAGAATCACTTTCTATGGGGCTTATACACAGCAGAGTCCTAGTTCAAGGCAGAATCCTAGTTCAAAGCAGAATCCTAGTTTGAAGCACAATCCTGGTTAGAATCAGAATCCTAGTTCAAAGCAGAATCCTAGTTCGAAGCAGAATTCTGTATTGTGTGGGACATCTATTTTTCCCCATAGGAAATAATGGGAAATTCAACATGTCATAACTTTGGAACAAATTTATATTTTCTCACCAAATCTTCAAAAGACACATCTGTGAGCCCAAAGCTTTCTATCCTGAAAATTTCAGCTCAGCACCTAAAGTCGTTTCTGAGATACAGGTGGCTGAAAAAACAGTACAAACCAGAGAAATCTCTATATTTTCAACACGTTATATCTCAAAAAATCTCAAAAGGGATTCAAACCAAATTTGGTATGTCACCAGATCTACCCCAGCAGATGATGCATGCCAAATTTCAGAAAAAGCTGAGAAACCAATTTAAAGTTATTAGCAGGGAAATATTGCCCTTTAATGTTAAACACTCCTACAAACACCAACTATACTTGCCCTACTGGGCCAGTATAATATATATATTCATTGCAAAAAAGCTCTGTTAATACATCAGTTAGGGTTGTTTCCACAGTGACAAAAGTGTGGAAATTCAATGTTAGGGTTACCACCCCACCACCCCACCCCTCCATGCCCCCATCCTCAAAACCGTAACTCCACATTCCCCTCCTACCCCAACCCCCATCCCCACACACACACATATGCAAGCAGGGGAAGGGCTAAGGCAACACAACCAATCAGAGACAACCAGCATCAGGTAACAGAAGTAACAAAGAACTCTCTAAACGTAGTACAAGACACATCCGTCATCATGGTCCTGCAACTGTATGAATTCTGCTGCCATCAGAGTGCCTTGGGGGTACACACGCATGCTGGGCGACCATGGGAGATGGCCCACAGTAAACATTTCTCTGTTACAAACATCAATAACAAGATTTAAGCAGATGCCTATAGTTCAATTGTTAAGAAATGATGAAACACATAGTATGTTATCTATAGATAGCTATACTAGAAATAAGAGTTTGGGTAACCCCAGCAACAGTCATTGGATGTTTGCATATTGTTTTCTGATAGAGTGAGTCAGTCCTAATGACAAATGGTACTAATAATAAAAGCAATGTTTTGTAGTATAGTTTACAAGCAACATGTGGCAGCAACAGTTGTAACATCCAAAGCTAACCAAAACATGCTGCTAATGTGTATTTCCAGGTAACGCTGCAGTATAACAACATGTGATGGTGCTAGTTTCATACCTGAGCAGTATCTGGGCAGTACTATGCAGGTGTCAGCTCTATCTTTCCTGCTACCACATGCCTATGTGGCAGCAGTGATACCTGCAGTGAACCAATTGTTGAATTATGACACATAAAAATCAACATTTAGAAAATTTGCACAGAGTTTCACTGTATGAAAAAGATATGCCAGCTATAATGTGTCATCATATTGTGCTGGCAGTATAGAGTCGATCATACTGTATTTGTTTTTTCATTACATAGTGTTATGTGAAATGAGTACAGTGTAGTGATTATTGTGCTTACAGATTGAGTGACTCGTATAGTGTCTTACAATCTTGCATGTGTCTTGTATATGTGTGTGGGGTGGGGTGGGGGAATGCAGAGTTAGGGTTTTGAGGATGGGGGCTTAGGGGTGGGGTGGTGGGGTGGTAACTCTAACGTTAAATTTCCACACTTTTGTCACTGTGGAAACAACCCTAACTGATGCATTAACAGAGTTTTTTGCAATGAATGTCCCTTCTTTTTGAGAAAGTGTAATGTAAGTGGTATGTGTTAGTGGGAGCATGGGCCATCCAGGCCCTGCACTGCCTTCACACTGTCCATTTGTTATGTAATAGTATGCACATGTGGGAGCACTCTCTCACTCACATGTACATGTGGAGCCATACAGCAGCTCTATAGGGCAAGGAACTCTTGTAACAGTAATGTGCCAATATCTCGTCAACTGTAGCAGCTACAAAAAAATTCAAATTCATTATAAGCATGACAGTGAGACATCTATGCAATGTAAAGATCAAGTGACTCCTTATCTCACATTGTTTCTGAGATACAGGCACCGAAAAGCACTGGAGAGGCACCCTTGAAACCCTTGGAACGTGTTTTTGACAATATATCTGTAACCATAGCAAATAGGAAAAATTCCACTGCAGGTGTCATTTATGATTTCCAAACTTGTTTTAGCAAGTTAGTTCCCCTAAAAGTGAACTAAGCTGCCAGTAGCGAAAACTCTTCATCTCGCTTTGTTTTTGAGATACAGATACTGAAAGGTGTAACAGGCGCTGCAATGTTATCCTGTGGGAACTTTCTCAACTTCAGAACACTGTAACTTTGGGCCCCTTGAGTGTGTTGGTACCAAACCACAACGAGGCACATCTGTGTGACCAGGGCTTTCCACCCTGCAAATTTCAGTCCAAAAGACCAAACCGTTTTGTTGCAGGAGGATGGCAAAGATTTGCAGTTATTTTGCAAATACTTTTGCAAAATACTTTAGCAAATCATGAAAGTTTCACAAAAAAATCATGAAACTTTCCCATTTGCAAAAGAATTTTGTGAAAGTACTTTTTCCGCGAAGTTGGAAAAGGCATTTCTGGGGGGGTTTAACCCCTCAAAAAACATAGGGCTATCATCCTCAGGACCCCACTAGGCAAACACAACAGTCAGTGTTTACCCAGAGGGTCTCAATTTTAAATGCCAGGCATTTTTCTGTGTCACTAACTGAAAACTAGATGGAGGAATCATGAAAGTAACAGGGCTATCTGTCAAAGTAAAGACGTCATTTGTGAAACTTTCATGATGCACAGCTGATTTTCCCCATTGACTATAATGGGAAATTTGTTTTTGAATAACTTTTGAACAGTTTAATATATTTTCACCAAATATTTGAAAGGCACATTGGTGACCAACACTGCATCTTCCCTGAACATTTCGGACCAAACAGACAAACCTTGTGGGCTGTGGGCACGAGCAAAGAAATGTGCAAAAGTCAATTGTTTTGCATTATTTGGCATTCTGTAGCTCCACAACCATATACCCAACCATAACACAACTTGTCATATCTAGAGACCTGTGGTACCAGACCGTGCATGCAAAATTTCAGGCAAATCCATCATATGGTGGTAAAGTTATTAAGGTGCAAACTTTAAGGTGTAACACTAAAGTACTTACTCAACCCTAACTATCCCGGCACTACTGTGCCACTATAATTATATATATGGCAAAAATATCAGTTAAGGTTAAAGCAACAAAAGTGAGGAAATGAAATGTTAGAGTTGAGCCCCTAACCCCCCCCACCCAATCCACAGACTGACAGACACCGGGGTGTGCCATGGGGTCAAGAGGCCTAACTCTCACCCCATTCTCCTTTACTGTAGCATGTCAACCTGCTTACACATGGAATGGGGTGAGAGGTGAGCTACATGACCCCATGGAACACCCCAGCATCTGTCAGTCTGTGGTGGATGGGTGTGTGGGTTGGGTAGGGGGTTTAGGGACTCAACCCTAATGTTTCATTTCCTCATTTTTGTTGCTTCAACCCTAACTGATCCATTAAATGCAGTTTTTTTGCCATGAACTTCCTTACTTTTTGAAAAAGTGTAATATAATTAATAAAATACATGTATTGGTTGGAGCCCCACACTCCCACCAAGTTGCCCATGGTTGCATAACAATATGAATCTGTGAGAGTGCAGGTCACCTGGGTCCATGCTCCCACTTACGCAAAGCTACAGAGCCATACAGCAGCCCTATAGGGCAATGAACCCTTGTAACAGTAATTTGCCCATATCTTGGGAACCATAACAGCTAGAAAAAATATTAAAGTGTCACTATAATCATGAGAGTGAGTAGTTCATGCGACAACAGATGACTGAACCCATATCTCACATCATTTCCAAGATATTTGCACCGAAAAGCACTGCACAGGCACTCTTTGAACCCTTGTGACAGTAATTTGACAATATCTCATTAACCATGCAACCTACGAAACAAATTCTACTGCAGGCTTACTCAAAGATTTAAAATCTTTTTCCAGTGGTCTAAGCCATCAATAGCAAAAACTCTGTATCTCACTTTGTTTTTGAGATACGGGTGCCGAAATGCGTGACAGACCCCATTGTTATCATATGGGTAAAATCTCAACTTCGTGTTGGCATATCTATGGAACCACTGAATTCCCCAACACCTAAACAGCATAATTCACACCTGTAGGGCACCCCCTCACCATCCTGTAAATTTCAAGTAAAAAAACCAAACCAATAATGAGCTATGCAATTGTAAAATTTTTACACCTTTAGAAATTCTTCATTCGTGAGATAGCAAAACCTGGGCCATCAGATCAGGCCTAGTCTGCGACCTAAAAAAATTCTAGACTGTGAGGAGACATCTGGTCATGCCCTGGGACATCTGGTCACAAAATTCCAGCTATCTGGTCACCCTATGATGGATAAACCTCATGGACCAGGAACATCTCACGGACCATGATTTTGTCGGCTTGCAGACTAGGATGATTAGCAAGTCACGGTTAAAGAATTTAAAATTTTTAAAAAGCTATTTTTGGAGAAAAACTAACCAAACCAAAGGCATGGCTTTGTAGAGGGTGTCACCCTGAACAAAATCCATGCCTCATTTGGCTCAAAAGTCTCCCATAGACAAAACTACAACATTTTGTTTGGCTGAAAATCTGAAAACAAGATGGTGGTTCACAGACAAAGAATTTTTCTGATGGATTAGGATTTTAGTTCGCGAGGTAGCAAACTCCCTGATCATGAGATCATTCTTAGTTCACAAAAATACATATAAATTTTGGAGAGAACGAAGCATGCTCAGAACTCAAAAATTAAAAATACAATAATGTTTGAATGGATTATTATTTTTTTACCAAACTAATGCTGGATTGTTCTGTGACCAAAACTCTTTCCACATTCCAAATTTCAGACCAAAAGACTACACAGTGTGGTTACAGTGCCATGGGCAAAAAAGTGTAAAAACTGATGAAAAGTGCATTTTTTGGCATTTCACTGTGCAGAAACTATATGCCCAACTGAAATGCAACTTGGTAAATCAAAAGACCTACAATACTAGATCATGCATTCTGAATGTCATACAAATCTGTTGAACAGTTGCAAAGTTATTAAGGTACAAAAATTGAGGTTTAACATTAAAGTGCCTACTCAACCATAACTATAGGGGTGCAACCGGGCCCCTATAATATATATATATATGTGTGTGTGTGTGTATGTGTGCAATAACTGTGAGGATAAAAAATGGCAACTATTTGCCATATTCTCAGGGTGCTGAGACCTACAGTGAGGAGACTGCATTTACCCTCACTGTAGGTCATTTATCGACACACTAGATACCCCAGAGGCACTATCTGCACTTCATTGCAGTATGGACACAAAGTGCAGTAAACCCCAATATCTGTAACCAGTTTACCTGCCAGCCAGCTCCGGCTCTGAACCTCCTCGGTGTGAAGTCGGTATTCACACTGAGAGGTTCTTCTTATTTTTTTTTCACAAAAAAATTCACACACAGATATGAAACCCCCACACTTCCCAAATCACCAAACACTACTCGAATAACAGTCTCTTCCCAGCCCTGACTTCCCCACCTACCTATGCAGACACAGTGCACCACAAACAGGCAATTCCTCCTTTCCTGACTAAAGGAGGCACTGATTCCAAAAAGTAGGATCAAACAGATAAAGCATATTTTGAAACAAACAAACAGGAGAAAACAATGGAAAATAATAAAAAAAATAGAAACAAAATGACCGTAAGGCAATCTTGCTCCCTTGCTAACTGGGAGCTCCTGCCACCATTTAAAAAAAAACTTTTCAGCCCACCCACAAAAACAAAACACAGCCAATCAAAAAGCCACATATGGCAAAAGATGCATGTAGGGACCCTAAGTACCACACTACTGCCTTTACCGACAACTACCAGTGCCATGGAACCCACGGGGCAGTGAAATAACAAATTGAGAGTAAAAATGAATCTGCATAAATAAATAAAAAAAAGAGAAAAACAACTAGGAAGCAAAACTCAAGCATTAAAGGGGGCATGGAAAGGATGAGAAGGAATTTGGCAAGGTTGGAGGAATGGTCAGAAGTATGTCAGCTTGGATTCAATACAAAGAAGTGCAAAATAATGCACCTGGGAAACAAAAACCCAGGGGAAGAGTACACAGATTGGGGGGAGGTACTAACAACAACAAAAATGGAAAGGGAGCTGGGGTAATCATATCAGATGGCCTTAAGGTTGGCAAGCAATGTGAGAAGGCAGTAGGGAGGGCTGGAGGGATACTGGGATGTATAGGGAGAGGCATCACCAGCAGAAAACAGGAAGTTGTTATCCCTCTGTACACAGTTGGTGAGACCCTATCTGGAGTACTGCGTCCAGTTCTGGAGACCCCATCTCCATAAAGGACATAAACAGAATGGAGGCAGTACAGAGCAGGGCAACTAAAATGGTACAGGATTTGCAAGAGAAGCCATATGAGGAGAGGCTAAAGGAGCTTAATATGTGTACCTTTCAGGAAAGGGGGGGGACATGATAGAAACTTTTAAGTACCTCAGCGGAATCAACAAAGTCCAAGAGGGTAGCATCTTTCAGAAAAAGAGATGTGCAAGAACAAGGGGACACAATTTGAAGATAGAGGGGGGATGGCTCAGGGGCAATGTGAGGAAGTATTTTTTTAGAGAGAGGGTGGTGGAGGCACGGAACTGCCTTCCTGAAGAGGTTGTGGGGTCTAAACTTGTGGGAGAATTCAAGAATGCATGGGACAGACATAAAGCAATTCTTGTGGGGGGTAGGAGGAAATAGGCTGTTCACTAACTAGGATCTGCAGCTTATCCAGTAGGTAGAGAAATGGGCAGACTAGGTAGACCAAGCGGTCCTTATCTGAAATCAAAGTCTATGTTTCTAGATTTCTATGAAATGCTATGGCTCCACTGGAAATATCAGTGATATTTCCACTCATGTAGTTAGACCTTGTGACGCCACTCGTGGCTCCGCCATTCATGACATCATAAGGTCAAACTGCACTCTTGGAAATATCACTAATATTTCCAGCGGGGCCATTGCATATCCCATATATACTATATATATATCTATAACTATCTATCTACCTATAAATGTGAAGTCACCCAGGATGAAGTGCAGTGCTGCAGAATTCTGCAAAAGAGTTACTGCAGTAAGCAATGGAATTTCAATGGGAGTTAATCCCTTTTGACATGCAGTAAACCTGTGATGCTGTGCTTCATCCTGGCTGACTTATCTGTATACATATATATATATATATATATTCTTTGCTAAAACTTTGTTAATGCATCAGTTAAGGTTGTTTCCACACCAACAAAAGTGTGAAAATTCCTCGTTAGGGTTACCACCCCCTACCCTCTACACACCACCAGGCATTAGGGTGTGCGTTGGGGTTGTTGGCCTCTTACCCCATTCCATGTGGAAAGAAGCTTTGGTGTTGCAGTATAGGAGAACAAGGTGAGAGTTAGGCACAACCACTCCAACACACACCCCCGATGCCAGGTGGTGTGTGGAGGTTGGGGGGTGGTGATGGAGTGGTGGGGTGGTAACTCTAACATGGAATTTCCACACTTTTGTTGGTGTGGAAGCAACCCTAACTGATGCATTAATGATGTTTTTGCAAATATTTTTTTTAAAGTATAATGTAAGTAATAAATGGGAGGTGAGCAGTTGTGCATAATGATATGTCTTTGTGGGAGCGTGAGCCCTCAAGGGCCCTGCACTCCCACTTACAGATAAGCATGGAGCCATACAGCAGCCCTATAAGGCAAGGAGGTCTTGTAACAGTAACTTGCCCATATATTGGGATCCGTAGCAGCTAGAAAAATAATTCAAGAGTGGTTGTAATCATGAGATTAAGTAGTTTTTGCAACATAAATGGACAGAACCCATATCTCACATAGTTTCTGAGACACAGGCACCAAAATCCAATGTGAGTGCTAACTCTGAGGGTATAATAGTGGCCTACAACTATGAAAATGAGCCATTGGAACAGTAATTTGCAAATATCTCAGGAACCAGACATGCTAGGAAAAAGATTCAAATTTCATGGGTTTCATGACCCTCCAACCTAGTTCTGAGCAGATATTTTGCAACAAAAAGTCCATATCTCAAACTATTTTTGAGACACGGGCCCCAAAAGGCATCATGGGTGCCGCAATGTTATCCTATGGCAACATTTCTGAACTGTAGATTGCTGTAACTATGGGCATGTTCAATTATTCTGTATCAAACCACCAAAAGGCACACCTGTGGGACTAGGTCTTTCTACCCTGGAAAGTTCAGGCCAGTACCATAATGTATATTGCCACAATGAAGGGACAAAGAAAGACAACCACTGCAATGTTATTCCACGAGGAAATTTTGGAACTTTGGAACGGTGTAACTAGGGGCCTCTTTAACTTTTTCCACACCACATCATTGAAAGGCACATCCATGGCACTAGGGCATGCTACCCTGAAAATTTCAGGTCAATAGCACAATCCACCTTGCCACAATCAAGTGACAAAAAAAAGCAACACATAGCAAAAATGCCCTATCTCTATAATGGGAATGTGATCACAATCAAAAAAATGTGATTACGATCATATTTAAAGATTTCATGATTGTTTACATGACACAAAAATTAAAAAAAATTGAAAAACATATTTCTGGACTACCTGGCCACAAACTAATGCCATGGGCATGTTCCTTGGGGCCCAATTTGGTAAATCCAGTGATTGGTGTGCTCAAACGTGCAGTATTATTTGAGTTATAATGTTTTTTCTCTATCTCTAACTGAAAACAAGATGGTGACAGCACAAGAACATTTTTGGCAAGCTTGACCGAAAAAATGTGACCACGATTGTTTTCGCAGTGCACTTATAAATCTTCCCATAGGCTATAATGGGACACAAAAAAATGCTATAACTTTTGAATGGAGCAATATTTTTTAACAAAATCTTTGAAAGGCACCAGTGCAGCCCAAGACCCATGCAGACGACTCAATTTAAACCCACTCAAATGCATTCTTCAGTGCATTATTAGTGAACAAAGAAATTACAACGTTGGGGATTTTTCACTTTTTGAGCACACTACAATTCCACAATCTTACATCTGACAAACACAGAAATTCCAGATCCAGAGATATATGACAAATCTTTCTACATTCTAAATTTCAGGCAAATTGGACAAACAGTTGAAAAGTTATTAAAGTGCAAAATTTTAGGTTTAACATGAAATGGCTACGCAACCCTAACTATAGTGGCACTACTGTGCCACTATAATATATATATATATATTATGGTAGAGGAGCCATTTCTATGTTAAACCCCAAAACTTTGCACCTTAATAACTTTGCAACTGTTTGATGGATTTGCCTGAAATTTAGAATTTGTGATCAAGAACCATAGGCCTTGAGATCTGCTAAGTTTTGTACTGGTCGGATATATGGCTGTGGATTTATTAATAGTGATCTGTGCTGCCACGCTTTTCAGGAATTGTGGTCGTGCTCTACAGGTCAGACGGGTTTATGCGGATCTGGCCTGAAATCTTCAGAGAACGTGCAGCTGGGGTCCCCGATGTGCCTTTCAAGATTTCATGAAAAATATTAAACGGTTCAAAAAGTTGTCTAAAAACAGTTTCCATTATAAGTCAATGGGAAAAGTTAACAAAAGTTCAACACTTTTGCAAATGCATTTTACTTTCTCAAATGGGCCTGTTACTTTCGCAAATCGGCCATTTTGTTTTCAGTTGGTGATCAGAAAAATGGTTGGTATTTAAATGTGGGACCCTCTAGCAACCTAAGTTTTTTTGTATTCACCTAGTCGGGCCCTGAGGATGCTTGCCATGTCTTTATTTTGTGGTAAAACACCCCAGAAATATGTTTTTCAAATTTCTGGAAAAAGTACTTTCGCAAATTACTTTCATGCTCACGAAAGTGTCGCAAATTTTTGTGAAAGCTTTCGCAAATTGCGACAGTAGTTTTCTAGTCTGTGGGAAAATGACAGCAATTCTTTGGCACTGTGCTGCAAAAGAACCGTTGGGAGTTTTGAGCTGAAATTTGGAGGAAACGGAGCCGATACCTCACAGATGTGCCTTTCAGTGTTGTATTGAAAAAATATTACATGGCAGCAAAGTTACAGCACTCCAAAGTTGACGGTTTTTCCCATAGGATAACATTACGGCGCCCGACGCATTACAGAAATCCTTTGGCACCCTGCTGCAAAATAATGGTTTGGTCTTTTTTCCTGAAATTTGGAGGGAAGACAGCCAACAGCCCACAGATGTGCCTTTCAGTAGTTTGGTGAAAAATATCACCGCAAGCGGCAAAAGTTAAGGCACTCCAAAGTTGACATTTTTCCCATAGGATAACATTACGGTGCCTAACGATAACAGAAATCCTTTGGATCCCTGCTGCAAAATAACGGTTTGGTCTTTTTTCCTGAAATTTGGAGGGAAGACAGCCAACAGCCCACAGATGTGCCTTTCAGTGGTTTGGTGAAAAAACATTACAAGGAGGCAACGTTATGGTGCTCCGAACGTTTCTTTTTTCCCCATAGGATTACATTACGGTGTTCACCACGCCTTTCAGGGCCCGTATCTCGGAAACGGTGCGAGATACGGACTTTTCGTCGAAAATTTCTTAGCCCCCTAATGGGGCTAAGGTTCAAATTAGCCAGGACAGTTGTAAATAATATGACTTTTAAATTTTTTTTCTACGTCATACGGTTCCTGAGCTATAATGTATTTAGTATTCCAAGATCTCATTTTCTTCGCCGATACTCATTATTTTGCATACATTATTTGTACTCACTGTCTTTCTCAATGCAGGTTTTGGGGAAAACCAGCCTGTGCGCTTACATTACTGTTACTGTTGCCCTTTCGCTTGCGGTTCGCATTCGCTTCACTTACCGTGAGCGCCTGCGCCACCATGTGCTGCTATCGCTTGGCGTTTTCATTTGCGCTATGCTTCTTGTTATTTTTGCCATTTCTGTCTACAGTACTGTTTATCTTTCTGTTTCACTTTACATCACCATGCCCATTGACATTTCTGTTTGCAGGCACCAAGTTACTATGTGACAACACATCACGAGGCAGACCATTCCCGTCTACGCCACCATGTGCGTTACCCTTTCTGTTCTCATTCGTGCTTGTTACCATGTGCGCCACTGTTAGCATTTCTGTTTGCGTTGCTGTCCCTGTTAGTATGCCACAAGACATCATGTGGCAGGAGTGCGGGCCCAAAGGGCTCTGCGCTCCGCTTCAGGGCACCGCTCCCGCTGCTGCATTACATTCACTATTTCTTGTTATCATTCTCAAAAGAAGGGAAATTAGAGGCAAAAACTCAGTTTAATGCATTAGTTAGAGTTGTTCCACAGTGACAAAAGTGAGGAAATAGCTGTTAGGGTTGAAAAACCCCTTGCACCCCACACACCCCAACGGCATTGGGTGTGCATTGGGATCATGGTCCTAACTCTCACCCCATTCTCCTATATTCTGCTGCTTTACACAGGTCATGGGGTGAGAGTTAGCTGATGATCCAATGCACACCCTCCAATGCCACCACGCAAGGCCATCCTTTATGCTTTCATTTGCGCTTTATGCTTTACTTTTTTGCCATTTGTGTGTACTGCACTGTTTCTCTTTCTGTTTCACTTTAGCGCCACCATGCCCATTGACATTTCCATTTACAGGCACCATGTTACTATGTGACCAGACATCACGTGGCACACCATTCCCGTCTACACCACTGTGTGCGTTACCCTTTCTGTTATCATTCGCGCTTGTGTTACCATGTGTGCCACTGTTAGCATTTCTGTTTGCATTGCTGCTCCTGTTACTATGCCACAAGACATCATGTGGCGGGTGCACGGGGCCCTTACATTCACTATTTCTCAATATCATTCTCAAAAAAAAGGGAAATTAGAGGCAAAAAACTCCGTTTAATGCATTAGTTAGGGTTGTTCCACAGCGACAAAAGTGAGGAAATTCGCTGTTAGGGTTGAAAACCCTAACTCGGAATTCACCCCCAGCACCACACACACACAGACACACACACACATTCAAGTATGGGGGAGGACCAAGTCAACACAACCAATGACAGACATCCAGCAGCAGGTGACAGAAATAACAAACAATTGTCTAAATGTACTACGAGACATCCCCACCCACCTGACCAGGTACTGCATGCTCAGTGGAGATCAACAGCAAAACTGAGGCCATGTACACCAAACGTACACATCCCTGATTGCAGCTGCACACAACGCATCACACTTAGTAGTTGCATGGCCTTACCTACCGATGCCCCACACCACAACTAGTACTGTGCCGTTATTCAATATAAATGCTGAAGGTGCATGATGACAGTTGTAGAAAGGTTTTAACACTACTGAGTATACATTAATTAAGAGAAGCACATAAATTAACTACAAGACACTAGCATGCTCAAGATAAAAGTAGTGATACATTTAGTAGATGATTTACATAGTAGTACATTTACTGCAATGGTTTACTCAACATAGAGAGGCTGATGTAAGCGTGTGGAAAGCATTGCCTGTTCAACGCTGTGAAATTGGTACTGCCAATATCACATGCATTCTTACTGATGAAGGTGTACTGCTGATGTACATACATAGACCTTCAGTGTGTTTCAATATTAAAGATGCAGTAAGTATTCTTTGTAAGAAAGACTGTAATTGCATGGATCAGGCCAAGCAACTTCTAAATATCATAGCACTACTGAGCCAACAATGATGTACCTGTATCGGACATGTATATAGGATAGATTTTCCTGTAGGCACTTACTGAGTATGTTGTACCTGATAAAGACAATCTCATTGCATCTGTGATGACTAACTTATTCAAATAGTAATACATTTGCTATTGTTGCAATAAGTGATCTATGCCACTTATGGACACAGTGTGATTTTTTAACAGTTGTTTCATACTCAGGCTGTATGCCTACTGTTTGGATTGCCACACTGCTGTCACTGATGCTATCAAAGTGATAACTATGTTAATTCTGCTACAACAGGAATCAAGTAGGTATGGTGTAGATATAAACAGAATGTCTTTTAGTATTGATTTAACTCATAATGGGGTAAATGTACTAGGACAGCAGGGTTATCCTCTATCACTGAGTCTGTCAGTTATAATCACACTAGGGTTTCGATGACTGTAATGATCAAGTTACACTGTTCATCTTCATGAGTTCATATTCACAGCCATTCTCCAGCAACTAGACAGTGTATGGTGTAACTGGGTGGGACACTGTGTTGAAAGCTGCTGCAGTGCCTAGCAGAGGGAGAGTATCTATTCATAAAGACAATTAAGCAATAAGGCATGACCAACAGTTATGTTAAATGGTCTGTTAATCACCCTGTAGGGGTTTAATGTTGAATGAGGCATATCCAGAGTGCCACATGTCGCTAGACAGTGATAAACTGACCATTAACATAATACCTGGAGTGGCTTATTGCTATCATAATAAAACTGTTTTTTAAACAACATTAAACCATGTTCATCATATGGTTAGGCTCTACATGTATGTTAATAAAACTAAACATAAGGCTGTTACAATGTTTACAGTCAATTAGAAAGCTGCATTTCTCAAACCCTTGTTATAATCAGAGATATTATACCTGTACAACTCCTTGGTTTTGCTTAACTCTATTGCTCAGGTGGCCCACCACAAGTGGTGTGGTGTGGTGTGGGGCATCGGTAGGTAAGGCCATGCAACTACTAAGTGTGGTACGTCGTGTGCAGCTGCAATCAGGGATGTGTACATTTGGTGTACATGGCCTCAGTTTTGCTGTTGATCTCCACTGAGCATGCAGTACCTGGTCAGGTGGGTGGGGATGTCTCGTAGTACATTTAGACAATTGTTTGTTATTTCTGTCACCTGCTGCTGGATGTCTGTCATTGGTTGTGTTGACTTGGTCCTCCCCCATACTTGAATGTGTGTGTGTGTCTGTGTGTGTGTGTGGTGCTGGGGGTGAATTCGGAGTTAGGGTTTTCAACCCTAACAGCGAATTTCCTCACTTTTGTCGCTGTGGAACAACCCTAACTAATGCATTAAACGGAGTTTTTTGCCTCTAATATATAGATAGATAGATAGATAGATAGATAGATAGATAGATAGATAGATAGATAGATAGATATCTATATATAGATATCTATCTATATATATATATATATATATATATATATATATATACACACACACATATGAATATAACTTTGCTCTTTAATAACTTTTCAACCGTTCAATGTATTTGCACAAAATTTGGAATGCCATGTCTCATGGGGAAGATCTTTTGACATGCCAAGTTTTGTCCCACTCTGAATAGTGGATTCTGAGCTCCAGAGAGTGCAAAAAACATTAAAATTCACCTTCTTTGCAGTTTTTTGTCATCACCTAGTGCCCAGATGGTGTGGAATTTTGGTGTGAAACATCTATGGTAGAAAGAGCTTGGGTCAAAGAAATGCCTTTCTCTATTTTGGTGAAAAAAATATAAATCAATTCCAAAGTCATTCAGTTTTTAAGTTCCCTTTATTTTCAGTGTGAATATCACTCTCCAGGATAGATTCCTGGAACTACAAAGGACCTCGGTCTCACAAAAAGGATTATTTTTCTTGATGAGCAATCCTTTTTCATAAGAAAAAAATCCTTTTTGTGAGCCTCCTTCTTGTTTTTTTTTTTCACAGAAAGAGTTGCATAACTCAGCTAAGTGGTGCCTTGCACAGACACCAAACCATGTATTCTGCTCACCAGGACTTCATCATGTGCATTGATTATTGTTTTTCTCCTAAAATGGACCAGGAAGGTTTTTTCAGGTTTTTATATCTTTTTTTGTGACTCACTAACTTCCTTTTTCAGAATCTTTTTTTGTTCTCATGAAAAAGGAGTTATCTGGTGAAAAAGGATTAAAAAAAAAAACCTAAGTCCAAAATCCTTTTTCACCAGCTGATTCATTTTTACCAAGAACAAAAAATGATTCACAAAAAAGGAATTGCCTCGCAAAAATGGATATAAAAAACAACCTAAGTCAGAAATCCTTTTTCATGGGAGGGAATCCTTTTCCATGACCACGGCAAAGGATTTATGGAAAAGGATTCCATGTTGCAAATAAGGATCCTTTTCTGTGACAATAAATCCTTTATCACCAGAATGGAAAATGCTGGTGAAAAAGGATTTGTTAGCACGGTAAAGGATTTCTAGCCCTTGCATTCAAAATACCTTGTATTTTACCTGGTGGCCAGTGGTACCCACCACCCTTCAAGCATGCCCACCCATTAATATATATTTAATAAATAGCCCTGGTGTCTAGTGCCCCTCAACAGCCATATATATATATATATATATATATATATATATGTGTGTGTGTGTGTGTGTGTGTGTGTGTGTGTGTGTGTGTGTATCAAGGCCCCTAGAATTATGCAGCTGCAGAATTTTGTGCAGAACTTGCAATCTACAGCAGAACTTCTGCGGTGCCACAGAATTCACTCTTCTTGGTGAGTTTTTATTAATATTTCTGTTTATCTATAGAATCTGTTTCCCTTCCCATCTTTTTATGTCCAAAACCCCCATATGCTCAGAATGTGATGTTATCATTGCTATAACATCATACATAGCTAATGAAATGGCTGCATTCTGCAACAGAAATGAACAGTCACTTATCTACCACACCTCCCACTGCCAGAGACGGTGGCACAGCACATCATGCATGGTGATAGTTGCTCAACCTGCATTACAGCCTAATACAATTTTCAGTCTTACATTATTGCACTTAGGCCAACTTAAACAAAACCTTGTCAATAGCACAGATCTGCTAAGTCCATATCTCACTTTGCACAAACTTATTTGTGCATTTAAGGTATAGAGATGCCATCTTATATGAATAACTGGTAAAATGAATTTAACCATCATTTTTAAGAAAAATAAAGTAATTATGCCCAGAAAAGTGAAATATAATAATGTGTAGACCTGCTGAAAGAATAGACCTATTAAATAAATAATTGCACTGTATACATTTTTGCTAGGGTTATTGATTACATATTGTCATTGGTTGATAGAATCACCTAAAAGTTGTAGAGAAATGTTGTGTGCAGAGACAGCTGTTGGGCCAAAGGATAGCATGCTGTGTTTCCAAGCCGGCAACTCAAGTTCAGAGATTAGCTCTGGGAGCTGGCTGGGCAGCACAAGGATTGGTGGAACACATCACTGGTCGGGACATGGGAAGATATGGTGCAGTGTTCTGTCACATGGTGGACACATTGTGATGGACTGGAGAGCACTATCTCACTATCGGTTCACATGCATGTCATGGCCTGATGGTGTTACGCAGTGTGTCAGGGAAAGCAGGTTGACATGAAAAATTAGTTTTGCAATAACTCCTCTATTCCATTTTCAATGGGACCTGTATGAATGAGGATGCAAGTTCATGGAAATCTAAAAAAAAAAAAAAAAAATATATATATATATATATATATATATATATATATATATACAATACACTCACACATACAGTATCTCTGTCTCTCTCACCACACACACACACTCACAAACACACATATTTGTATGTATGTTACAGATTGCATATAAATATATAAATGATACACAGTAGGAACCTCAAGAGTGGTGTAGAAAGCACATACAAATATAAGTAATAGACAGTGGAAATCTCATTAGTGGGATAGGTAGCATGCATATAGAAATACATTATTTATCACATAAGATCCCCTCTGCGTATCTCATTTATGCAACAGGCTAGGACCTTAAGGGAGAGGCATTTGTTT
Organism: Neoceratodus forsteri; assembly: GCA_016271365.2. Lineage (NCBI taxonomy): Eukaryota > Metazoa > Chordata > Ceratodontiformes > Ceratodontidae > Neoceratodus > Neoceratodus forsteri. Next base: position 755,350,466 of record CM057456.1, on the reverse strand, counting down.
TGCTTTTTTAGGCATAAAATTATTTTTATGTCTGTTATTTTTGAACTAGTGTTACTGTGCTTTCCACCATCCTGATTGCTATAACCACTGTCATGAAAGTGAAGTCGGGATGACAAGCTGACACTGTGATGTGGTTGTTTGTTAGTGCCACAGAACTTCCATAGAAAATAAAACCATCAGTAGAAGTTCTATGTAAATGATAGTCTTGCAGCAGAACTTGGTCCCACTGTGCCACAGAAAAGTAGGGGCCTGGTATATATATATATATATATATATATATATATCTATATAACATATACATATATTTATATAGATATATATACAGTATATATATATATATATATTTGTTAATTTATTTTCTTATTTTCCTTCATTCCCCCCCTCCCCATGTTTAAACCCTATCTTAAAATGTAATAAAAATGTGATTTTATTATTGCTGTTCAATGCCCCCTCCCCATGGTCATATTATGCTGAAAATAAAAAACAGTCCATCCGTGTCTTTTATTATTTTTATTACCTGTGAAGAAAAACGTCCACCATGCGGTGCAGTGCTGTTGAGGGTATGCCGGGTGGTGGCTTCCAGACTGGTGGGAGCCCATCACTGCATGGTAGGTACAGTGGCATCAGGGGTGTGGGGTGGGGTGTGGGGGCCAATGCATCGGTGGCACTAACACATCTGTGTTCCCTTTCAGCACTGGAATGCCAGCATGCAGTGGCAGGGGCAGCTGCGTCTGCCATGGATGTATGCCCAGCCCTAGATGACCAGCCATCCACCTCCACTGGCATCCAGTGGATCAATCAGCTGCAGCACACCACCACCATATGGCCGGATGACCTGGGCGTGGTGGCGGATGAGGCCCAGGCTTTGTTCCAACAGGACACCAGCCACGGCGTTCAGTGTGCAGAGACACAGATCAGGGTGGGGTCCGATACTGATGATGATGTGACCATTGTCCTGGACTGTGAGGGACTTGTTGTGGGGGAGACACTCAAACCATTCACCATCCCTGGCAGCGCAGTCAGTGTCCTGTTGGTGGTGGGACAGCTGCCGCCACGGTCCCTGGTACCGCTGTGTTCGGCGGAGGCCCGGTGCTGGGAGATGGCGGTGGTGGTAGTGGTACAGCTGCACAGGTGCTGGCCAGAGTACAGGGGACCAGAGGGACAGCAGCGGCAGATGGCTGGGGATGTTGGGAGGCCAGGCACAGTGTCCGCTGCCAGTGCACCTGTCAGTGAGCAGCCTTAAGGGTACCCTGCTGTGCAGCACCCACCTGAGCAGGCGGGCAGTGCAGTGCAGTCGTACGCCACTGGTGGGTCAGTGAAATGCCCATGTGCCCCTCGGGTGCTGACCCCATTCACGAGCACAAACCCGATTGCTGCTCATGGCTGGGGTGTGTGCACTCCACACAGAGGTGCACCAAGCTGCAGAGCAGTGTGAAAGGGGCTCTGCACAGGTCCAGGATGCCATACATCACCTGCGTGAGGACACGACCATGGGCCTGGATCACTTAGCCACTGTGATCATGGTCAGCTTTGCCACACTGGCTGTCATGGGGTGCGGACAGGTGCCGCAGACCCCGTGGAGTGCAATGTCCACCCCACAGACCCAGTGTCAGGCAACCCCCTCGGTGTAGAAGCCAGGCTCCACTGTTGGCATCCCAGGCATGCCTAGAGGGGGTCTTTTCGGTAGCATGCAGACTCCTGCAAGGTCACAGTCATGTTCTTGCAGTTCCACCCCTGGGGGACAGTCGCAGCCCCCCGTGGCAGTCGTGCAGCCTGGGTCTGCTAAGCTACTGTGGCACAGCCTTCCACATGTCTGTGGCAGCCGTGTGACCTCACAGCTGAGCTGATGTGCCTGCCACCCTATCCACTGCCACTGCCCTTTGTGCACATGGGCATTGTGTGTGTGTGTGTGTGTTTGTGTGTGTGTGCATGCCACGGACATGGCTTCCATGGAATGTGCCACACACTGGCCATGTGCGCACCTGTCCAGTCTCTGGCCCTTGTGACATGTGCATGATGATGCCACCACAGCACTGGATGCACATGTGCACTGGTGCCCTGTGTCTGATCCATGCCAGGTGCCAGCCACCTGGGCGCGAGGCTGCTGGCACCATTGTGTGTGTGTGTGTGTGTGTGTGTGTATGTGTGTGTGTGGTGTGGTGTGCTGTGCTATGTGTTGTAATGTGTGGCCATGCCTGCACACCCCCCCCCCACCTGTCTGTGCATTGCCGCAGGGCATGCCCACATGCCTGTGTGCCATGCCACTGTGGCCGTCCCATGCATGTGTGTTTGTCCACCTACTGTGCCGTAGTGCTCCTCTGCTATTGTGTCTCGGTACTGGCATGCCAACCTCATCAGCCGGGGATCCCTTCACCCTGGGGGGGGCTGCCCACCACCACATGGACCGTCGGCTGCGTTGTCCTCACTGCTGTTTCCCTCTTCGACCTCAACAGTTATCCCATGGTCAGTGGCCATGTTGTGCAGCATGCAGCAGGCCAGGAATAAGCCACAGGCCTTTGAGGGGCTGTACTGTAGGGCACCACCAGACCTGTGCAGGCAACGGAAATGTGCCTTCAGCAGACCAAAGACACACTCAATGATGTTCCGCATGCTGGCATGTGCCTCATTGTACCACTCCTCTGCAGGGGACGACGGACGCCAGTAGGGAGTGAGCAGCCAGGGCCGAAGTGGGTAGCCACTGTCACCTGTGTGGATGGAGATATGGTTAGCCTGGTGTCCTCTGTTGCTGTGCCCCTTGTCCTTCCCAGCCGCACTCTGCAACGCCCCTGCCTGGCTGCCCCCTCCCATGCCCTGGTTTACCCAGCTGTCTGTGGTCTCAGCATACTCACCCACTAGATGACCGGTGGAATGTATCCACTCTCGAACCTGTGGCACAGTGCTGAGCTGTGCCAGATGAAGGCGTCATGTGCTCCCCCAGGGTGTGTGGTACAGACATTGGTTATGTACCCCCTGGCATTGCACACCACCTGGCAGTTGATACTGGGGTATCCCTTTCTGTTGATATAGGCTACCACCTCCAGGCCAGGTGTCATGTGGATGCCCACATGGGTGCAGTCAATGGCCCCTAGCATGCCAGGCATACATGCTACCCTGTGGAACTCCTGCAAGTTTGCTGTACACTCTGTCTGTGTGCTAGGGAAGTGGATGTATTCCACAGCATGTGGCAACAGGGCATTGAGGAATTGTGTGAGGAGCCATGATGCTGCCGACTGGATTATGCCTGTGGTGTCCCCCTGTTGGTCTCTGGAAGGTACCTATGGTGAGCAGACACATGACAGCTGTTACCTTTGTGTCCACTGTCAAGATGTGGCTCCATCTAGTGGGTGCCTGCATCTCCTCACTGCACAGCTCACAGAGCCACAGAGCTGCCTCAGAATTGCCCAGTTCAGTCAGTACCGGCCCACGATCTCAGTGTCAGCGTAGGTCTCATAACTGATGCTGGGGTCGGTACTGCCTGTTCCGGGCATGCCGCTGATGGGCCTTTCCACAGCCGTGGCGCACTGCCTCCTGCCTCCCCACACCCCTCATTATGGCCTCTATCTGGAATATCACACTGGCCATAACCCCTGTTTTCCTGTCCCCCCCAGGCACCCGGCTACACTGGCCCATTCGGCTGTGCATGGCTGTGCGTGCTGCTCTGCAAGGCCCACTCCTGTGTACTCTGCCCCCAGCTGGCTGGCTGTTGCCTGCAGCCTCTGTCTCCCACCCCTGTGGGTACCTGTGTTGCTCCACTTGGGCCTGGTGGCACTGTGTCGTGCCCACATTCTCTCTCACACCCGCCATCGCATCCCTGTCTGTCACACTCTCACACACACACTCTCTCACACTGTCTCTCCCTCTCTGTCCCAGTCTCTGTCTCTTTCTCTATCCCTGTCCCCTTCTTTGTGGGCAGACAGCCTGTCTGTCTCCCTTTGTCTGGCTCCTTTCTGGTGCAAGTGCCCTCCTCCTACTTGCTCCCTGTTTTTATAGGCTCAAGTCTGCTCCACGCAACTGCTGTTTGCTCCTGGCTTGCGCCATTGGTCGGGGGTTGAATATTGCACTGTGCCACATATTCATGGGTACACATTGGTGCATTGCTACTTGCGCTGTGCAGTTGCTGCCATTGAATATCACTCTCTGGCGTGTTTCTGGCGAATATCACCCTTAGGTCTAAAATGAAAACGCCAGTAGTAGTAGTTAGTGGCTTATTAACTTCCAAACTCACTCCTTCCCTGAGTTTTGGAAGTTAATAAACTCACCTAGCACTGCTATTTTGCTTACAGTATTTTCATTTTTAAACCTAGAGTGCAACAAACATTTTTTTGCTATGTGACATTGTGTGGGACCAGCCTCCTCTTAACATTGGCACCCTGGTTAAATACCTGTGTCGCACCTGCTTCTCCTTACGTTCAGGATGGACACTTTCTTACCTTTTAAAAACATAGGAAATATATTTCAAGTGAAAGAAAAATCCATCAGATAGGAGTGTAGCCAGAAATTTCAACTTTGTATACATCCTCTCCAAATGCTGCACCCCAACCCCCCAGATCTGTATGGGTATGTACCATGAACTTTTTAACACACGCTATAAAAATAAGGACTTGGCAAGCAAACTTGATTGACAACGAAAGAGTATTTTCCTATTTGTAAACAGGTCATATAGTATGTACAGTACATTTAAAGTGATTTATGGAAGTTCCCCAAATGCCTTTTTTCACATAGTATGCCATTGCCAGCCATGCTTCAGATGTTGAAGCTGCAATTTGTTTTGGAAACAAATCTGTCATAGTCATTTTTTATGTTTTTTCAGTGCATACCTCTCAACTGTCCCTGATTTTCAGAAGCGTCCCTGATTTTGCTCAAAATTTTACTCTTCTCCTCCTCTTACAATGTGTGTTTCCATGACTAAATTGTGGGGAATGTAAGCACAAAATAATGTCAAGCATTAATGTTACATAGTTGTTCTTTTTTAGAAAGGGTATTTTACTGTACACTAAGCCCCTTATTCTACCGGCTTTCTGGGTGCTATATCATTAATTTTGAAGATGTGTCCTTGATTTTGGTCATTTGTCCCTGATTTTTTTAAGCCTTGTGCCTGATTTATGAGGAAGGAGGCTGAGAGGTATGCGTTAGCACTTTTTTTCTGCCCACCCTCCAGTTTTCTGTGTTCAGCCACATCCCCAGAATGATGTCATGCAAGGGGCCTGTCAAGGTTTCACATACAGCAACCAGGAATTCTGGGTAAATTATAAGGTTGGCTTAAATGTTTCATACTCAGACGTGCAGTCTTTTATTTTGGTAATGGTGACTGTAGCATAGCACATAATATATAGCAACACATAGCAAAGCATTGTGGGTACAATAAGAAGCTGTTTTCCAATTTCCTTACTGTGAGGTGCACCCTCATATTTCTGTAGTGGATTCAACAATATAAGCCCGCATATGTTTATTTTCAAAACAAGGCATTGTGCATACAGTATCTAGATGATCAGGTTTCTTTACTGAGGGATGTAGTTTCCTCTTTCTGTAGTGAGCACAGAAATATAATAGCCTGTATGGTAATTTACATAGTGAGGCATTGTGGGTACAGTAAATAGCTGAGTTTTCTATCTCTCTAATCAAAGTGTAGTCTTCTATTTTGGTACCGTTTACAGCAGTACAATCTGTAGAAAAGTGTCAGGAAAAATGTTTTTGTGATGCAGGTGGGCCAAAAAGATCATTTGCCATTCTGTGTAGTTGTTGTTTCACATTGATTGCCTGCTGCTGAAGTGACAGGTCTGAAGTGACAGCTCCCGCCAGAATGCGGAAGTGTGATGATACTTTTCTATGTTTATATTATAGGGCCTGAAAGGCTGTAAGTAGTTCAGGAGTATAATTATGGGTCAATGATTACATAGCTCTGAGCTGCTTTCAGCCAATCAAATTACTAGAATTTTTCTACATGTTATAATGCTAGATACAGCTCCTTGCAAACAACGTAGAGAGTCAGCTAAAAACAAAAAGTGTCCCTTTAAAAACTTTCTTTCCTTTGCGTGATGTCATGGTTTAGTGTTGCAACATTGAGAAACAAACTCTTGTCAGAGCCAATACGGCTGTGGTGAGCTTTTGAGATGCTTTTACCCATTATTTCTAATGAATTTGTACAATGCAGATCTCTGGAGAGGCAGTTTCAATGCATTCTTACTTTTACACATGTTTACAATGTGTTTCCCTAGCATATGCCTGCTGATTGCTATATATTTAGCCTAGACAGTTCACAGAAACAATGGCATCTTATTTTGCGCGAGCAGAAAGATGCATTGTGCAAAGAGGGCACACCGGTCAGTACCAATACAATATTCAAAGAGAATGCACCACTGGTACAGGGCATGCATACAGTGCAGCCCACCAGGATGAAATGCAGCACTGCAGAATTCTGCAATAGAGTTACTGCAGCAAACAATGCAGTTTCAAAGGGAGTTAATCCCTTTTGTCATGCAGTAAACATATGACACTGCACTTCATCCTGGTGGGTGTCATTGTACCTGCTGAAAATGTGACCCTGGATGGGAGAAGCAGTGAAGGCACCCACCAAGACAGGCGAATCCAGAGCACCCCTGACTGAATACCTCCAAGGGGAATGCCTGGCACATACTGGTATGTGCCACATCCCCCATGGGTGATATTCAGCCCAAGAATGCAAATGAGCTAATTGAACATGCAGGGTGCAAAGGGGCCCTATGCCTGTTCATTGCAGGCCTATTTGCATGTTGGCATGGGGATGAATGCACTGGAGTAGCTCTCGCTTCTAAGCCCTGACCCCAATCACTCCCATGTGGGACACACCCTGAAGTCTCAGGTGGTAAAGTGGCACCCCCCCACCCATTCCACCAGCCCCAATCGTACCAGAGTTCAGGCTCTATCGATCCATACTGTAGGGACCCTGCTCCCATCCCTGATAGCACAGGAATACACCTACAGTCCCTGTCCAAAGTGTAGTGGCCCACGCCCCCTTCAACAGTGCACAGACACCCCCCCTGCCCCCCAACCCATCCTATTGTGACGACTGGCACAGTGATGGGATTGTACCACTGTATAACTGGGTGGCAAAGCACTGGCAGTAGGATGCTGGAATGTGTCACACATATGCACGAACTGTGTATGGGTGATAATGCCCAGTGGCCATATACCTCAGGTGTTCGCATGTGAATCCATCACACTGGTGCCATTGCACTTCTCAGTGCGGGTGATGGCTGATGCTGTACCCACTCATACAGGTCCCAGAACAGGCATGTTACATTTGACCTCCCATTTGTTTGTACAATCGGGGAACCGCAGATGAACTATCCATAGCCTGGAATGTACACTGCAAATAGCATTGCATAATACTGCACCCCATGGCACCTGGGATGCCTCAGCAGTCCAGAGGGTGGCATGTTACACAGGAGAATGGAGAGAGTGTGGACTTGCAGTGTTGTACAACAGCAGGAAGATATAGCATCAACAAGGCATGCACTGGAGGTATGTAAGTTCCCTCTTACGGTTTGCCAGGGATGTACACATGGCTGCATACACTGGTGGATCTATAGCTCATGTAGTGCCCCACTGCATGGTACAGCTACTTGGGTCATTCCAGAGTGCAGGTCCCCAGCCTGGGTTCAGTGCAGTCAGCATCTGGCCATGGCAGGGGGGTGGAGGTCAGTGCCCGTGGCAGTAAGGGTGTCTGCATACCAGGGCAGTAAGTGGGGGTCCTCTGTGATATATATATATATTTATAAAATGGGTAGGAAAAGTTATCCTTGCTGGTTGGTTGAAGCACATCACATGACTGTGCGTATATCAGAACGTGGCCGCACACTGGCACTTTTACTCTCCTCCAAAACAATTTTGACATTTTATAAGATAGATAAACCACTCTGAGGTGTGCAGTCATGCTCTGATATATGCACGCCTTGGGTGGTTGACACACTCGGTCTGCGGCCTCATACGTAACAACACACACCAAGGCGTGCATATACCAGAGCGTGACTAAACACCTCAGAGTGGTTTATCTATTTCATATATATATCTATATATATATATCTATATATATATATAGATATATATCTATCTATATATATATATATATATATATATATATATATATATATATATATATCTAAATATATATATATATCTGTATATGTAGACCACGGTCTCCTCTGGTGCGATCGGGTCTGGGTGGCCCTACTGTATGGAGCTCTTTGGGGATGGAGTTGGATTGATTGGGGATGGGAAGGGGGTACCTCTAGTCCACCAGGGCTTCCATGCTGCTGTGCACCTGGGTGCACTTTTGCAGCCTGCCTGTGAGTGGCTGGTCAGCTTAGGCCAGCTGTTCATGGTCTAACTGTGGGCCATGGTGCTCTGGACTGCAAGGGGCATATTCCCACTGAATATGCCGCAGCACAGCATATGCATGGAAATGCACCCTCAACTTGCATGGCATACCATTTATGTGTGCACTGGCCCATTCCCTTGCAGCTGGCGCACCCCACACACTTGAATATCACACTGTGGTGGATTGTTGGAGTTGCCCGGCACAGCTCCATTTTCCACCGGGATGCGCTGCATATCTCCTTTGAATATGGGGGAGGGGGCTGGACTAGGTACCCTGAATAAATATATTATAAAAATGGTAAAATCATGACCCCACCGAAAACAAGATTTTGCATCTAATCTGGGACGGCCTGAGTAAATACAGTGCAAAAATGTGTAAACAAACATCCCCATGACAATGAGATGTATCATCTCCCCTGTGCTATCCAGGATACAAAATATAGGATATGAAATATTCAGTGCTCCCAGATACAAATAACCATTTCCCTATAACAAACCATCATTTTTCCTGTATTTTCTCTACAGAGGCAGAATCAAATCCCTGTATAAATCCCTGCTGATTTTTCCATAAGCCACTGTTTCCTTATTTATGACTTTGTTCTTTCTTTATTTATTATATCGAAAGCCTTCTATCAGGAAAAGAGCTCTAAGTTTCTGTTTTGTATTAATATTATATGTCAAGATGGCCTTGGAATTATTTGGATTTACTGTACATAGTATGCATAAGGCATAATGGAGGACTATATGAACTAACAAATATCAAATTCATTATTTTATGAACTATACTCAAAATTAGTAATCTCAAGTAAGCCAATCTTTCAAAAGATACTAGTAATGCCTGTAAACAAATTTGTTGCAAATAAATTAGAGACATTTCCCCATATACATATACACAGATGCTATTTTTTGCATCTTATATTTGTTAGTTTTCAGACAAATTCTCATAGGCTTTTTTTCTGACCACCTGATGGAATCTTGAATGAGTTAAGTAAATGTTATTTTCTTCAAGGTCCTGATCCAGCAACACAGTAAATAAACTCTCAGTACATCATATTATAAAATGACAAAAAACAGTCTTCTGTTTCCAGTTGTTTGATTAGGACCTTCCAACCACAAACAATACATTTATGTTCCACAGCCTAGAGTTGGAGGTCCAAAACACAAGAAAAACTCAACTGTTGTCCCCTACAAATTTCTTTCTCAGTTGTTTTGACTAACTATTTTATAACTCTATATGGGAACATAAGGAATCAGATATTATACAGATGAATTTCTCACTCTTCTGGTTTATCAACAGTTAATTCATTGGATTAGGTCTCCCTTGCCAGGAGTTTGACTGTTTTTCCACACACACACACACACACACACACACACACACACACACCTCAGTACTTGGCAGGCTCTTATCTGTTATGTTTGGAAAGCAGTTCACTGAAGTCCTGGCATATGTCTGAGAGTGCTCATCAGATAGTGTCTTTAAAGGTTAAAAAAAAGTGTAAATCATTATACATGATTTGCTGGGAAAACGTTACATTTATGAGGTATGACTCTTTCTTGAGAGACAATACATACCAACTGAAGTTAGTAGCAAAAATGTTTGAATGCTAAGTATTTAAATATGCAAGTTGTTGAATTTTGAAGGGGGTAAATAAATTTCCAATTTAATAGGCAACCAATATTTAAATAAGCTGTTTCAGTTTCCTAATGGCCATCTGATAAGCAGCTTAGAGTTATGTCTCCAACATTCTAAACAGAAAGGGAGTATTTTATGTTAGTTGGCATAGTGATTTAGAGATGTGGAAGGATACATTGAAAAGTCAAAAAATGTATTCTATGATACTCTATTTTCAAGCTACAGACAGCAAGATGGCTGTAGGCTATACTCACAGCCATAAAAAAGGGTCAAGGTTATGAAAATGAAGCACAGCACAGAAATAAAGTGATTTTTTTCATGGCAAACAGCACATTTTGGCAGTTTGAATGGTAGAAGACTGATTCACAACTCCTACAGGTTACTACTCCCATTTAGATACATAGACACTGTCAGCAGACAAGGGCCTATGGCCAACCAGTCTACCCATTTGAGCTTGTAAATTCCCTTTATGTTTTTGTAGAAGTCTGTTGCCCCTTACCCCTGACCTCCAGAATTCCTTTATATCCATCCCATGCATTCTTAAATCCCATGATTGTTTCTGCCCACACCACTTCCTCTGGCAGGGTGTTCCACTTGTCCACCACCCTTTCTGTGAAGAAATGATTCCTCATGTTTCCTTTGAATTTCCCCTCCCTCCAACTTCATCTCATGCCCTCTAGTTCTGGAAGTTCTTTCTCACTGGAAAGTAGTGTATCCTGCACCGTGTTCCTCCCTGTAAGGTACTTGTGCTTGTGTTTGCTATGGCAAACTTCCATATATTACTTTAAGTGATGTCCTAACAGGACTTTACCATAAAAGTGTCACAGCTGATAATCAGTGATCACTTTCTTTTTTTATATTATATTTTTATCACGTTTTTCTTTTGTTTCAGAAAAGATCAGGATTGCCTACATCAAATACAGCAATAGTGTTGATTTACGGCTACAATTCCAATAACATAGAAACATAGACTTTGACTGGTGATAAGGACTGCTTGGCCAACCCAGTCTGCCCATTTCCTACCTACTGGATAAGCTGCAGATACTAGATAACCAACAGCCTACTCCCTCCTACCCACCCACTAGAATTGCCTTATGTCTGTCCCATGCATTCTTGAACTCCCTCACTGTTTTTGATCCTATTACCTCCTCAGGAAGGCTGTTCCATGCTTCCACCACCCTTTTTGTGAAAAAATACTTCTTCACATTGCCCCTGAGCCATCACCCCTCTATCTTCAAATTGTGACCCTTGTTCTAGCACATCTCTTTTTCAGAAAGATGCTACCCTCTTGGACTTCGTTGATTCCCTTTAGGTACTTAAAAGTGTCTATTATGTCCCCATTCTCCATCCTTTCCTCGAGGGTATACATATTAAGCTCCTTTAGTCTACCTTTGTATGTCTTCTGGTGCAGACACTGGACACTTCTAGTTGCCCTCCTCTGAACTGTCTCCATTCGGTCTATGTCCTTGTGGAGATGGGGTCTCCAGAACTGCATACAGTACTCCAGAGGGGGTCTCACCAACTGTCTGTACAGAGGGATAACTTGTTGTTTTCCTTTGCTGATGCCTCTCCCTATGCATCTCTGCATCCCCCCAGCCCTCCTTACTGCCTCCTCACATTGCTTACCTACCTATAGGTTGTCTTATATGACTACCCCAGGTCCCTTTCCATTTTTGTGGTTGTTAGTATCCCCCTACCCCCATTATGTACTCTTTCCCTGGGTTTTGGGGTACCCCACTAGTAACCCCCCTTTCTTCAGAGTGGACTCCATTTGCTATTACCCTCTGAGTCCTGTTGTCTAGCCAATTTTTTGCCCAGGCTACCACCCTGGGACCCACTCCCAGGCAAGCTAAGTATCTTTACTTTTGTATGGCTTGACTCTATGGCTGTGTTTATCGTGAACCACAGTTTGGTAGTCACTTATTTCCAGATGGATACCCACTTCTAAATCCAAGATCCCCTCTCCATCCTCATTTGAGAGTACCAGGTCTAAGATTGCTCCCTCCCAAGTGGGTTCCAACATTAGCTGTCTGTGGCCTGTTCCCTGTAGGGTATCAAGAATGACCCTGCTCTTGGATGTGGCTGCAGAAAATGTGCTCCAGTTAACATCTGGTATATTCAGATCCCTCATCAACAATATCTCCCCTTTTTCTGCCATTCCAAGGATGCCTTCTGTCATTTCCTTGTCCATTTTGTCCCTCTGAGATGGGGGTCTGTATAAAACACCCGTGAGGATTGTGGTGCCATTTCCTGTCTCCAAGATGACCCACAGTGCCTTCTCCCTGTTTGCCCCTTAGTTCCATTCCTTTTATCCCTTCCCTTACGTAGAGCTACTCCTCTCCCTCTTTTACCCTCTCTGTCTCTCCTGTAGATTGTGTACCCTGGTATGTTGACATTCCACCACGGTTCTCTGTGAACCATATTTCTGTGACTGATACGATATCCAGGCATCCTTGTTCTATCAAGGCCACTAGTTCAGGAAGCTTGTTACCCAGACTACAGACATTGATAGACATCACTCTCCATTTTTTGAAGGCCTTATCCCTTTTAGCTCCATCACTGTCGTTACTACTGCTTCCTTTTTCTCCATTTACCCCAGTCTGGCTCCCTATCAACCTCTCTACCTTGATGTTTACTTCACAAAATACCCTGCTTTGTGGGGGAAGGCTGTGAATTCCCTGCTCCTTTCCCATGCCTCCTCCCTTGGCTAATTTAAAAGCTTGCCAATGAAGCATTTAAACCTATCACCTAGGGTCCTGGTTCCCCTCCCAGACAGATGCAGACCATCACACCAGTGTAGGCCTGTATTCCTCCAGGTGGACCCCCAGTCCCCAATGAAGCCAAAACCCTGTACTCTGCACCAGTGATTGAACCATCAATTGAATCCCATGGTACAGAGTACCCTAGCCTCACCTATGCCACATGAACATACGAACAAACCAGCATAAGAAGGCCATTTGGTCTATCACGTCTGCTCATATTGCAGGGTCCACAGCTTGAGCTAATATCTCTGCCCTCCCTCCCCACTCTTCCCATCCTCCCTACCCATGATTCTTATCTTCCCCCAATGCCTATCCCAGCCTCTCTTAAAACTGCTCACTGTTTTTAGTGAGATGATCTCTTCCAGCCACAGACAGGCAGCACCTCTGAGAAGGTTACCGTGCATGCTACTTGTCTAAAACCCTTCCCTAACTTCACAAACTCCTCCTGCACTGCTCTGATCCCATTCCCAGCTAGGTCATTTGTCCCTAAGTGTACAATTACAGTGGTGTCCCCCTGGATGAAACCCAATTCTGCAGCATTTTGCAGCACTCTGCAGAATGCTGCAGCAGACCTACTGAATAACGCAATGTAATTTAAATGGTGATTAGTCCCTTTAGTCATGCAGGAAAATGTGACACAGCCAGGATGAAGTGAATGTCACAGTTTCCTGCATGACAAAAGGTATAGATTGCCATTGAAATTATATTGCTCTATTCAGTCTGTGCCCTCCAGAAACAATCAGATACAGCTCTGACCCACCACTTTGGTGAGTGCTGTCCTTCCTTTCAACAAGACCACCTGCACAACAATTTAACAGAAAATATACCCTGCAAAAAATAATTTTAATCAGAGAAAAACAAAGCAATTGAAGCCAATACTTGTGATGCAATCCTCCCCTGACCCAGCCTTATACAACCTGGTGGTCTGTGATCTGAAGGCAGTCAGAGCAAACTAGTTTCAATCACCTGAGGCACTGTGTGGGTCAAATACACAACTTCATCAACCTGCCCTAAACTGTAGGGCTTACAATGAAAAATCCTCAGCCACCACTGGATACTTCACTGCACCAAAAATTGTTTGATGCTAATGTCGCCAAAATACTAGTAAACAAAAAGACAGCTGTTCACAAGGGAGAAGAAAGAAAACATGCAGAATTTCAGTCCCTCTGAATTTAAACTCCCAAACTACAAGTGCATAAGCAGTCAGATACATATTTCCACTAAACTGCATGACTTACAATGAAAAATCCTCAGTCAACGGTGAATACTTCACTGTACCAAAAATAGTTTGATGTAAAATGTCACCAAAATACCAGTAAACAACAAGCTAGTTTTCCACAAGAGAAAAACAAAATGTGCAGAATTTCAAACCCTCTGAATTTAAACTCCCAATCTGCAAGTACATAAGCAATATTGCAAACTCCTTGAATAAAAAAAACAATAACAAGTGTAAAATTTAAAGCAAGGTACACCTCCCTCAGACCTGAGCAAGATTGGACTTTTCTGCCGATTCCCAGTTCAATATTGTGTATTCTTCCCAGTTCCAAGCTCTTTCAATACAGATTCCACCTCCAAAAAGATGTGCCTTTAAATACACAATTTGACTGCAGCATCTTCAAAGAAAACATAATTGCTGCTTCATACACCCTTTTATTTATTTAGTTTTTGCTGATCGGGAAAGTGCACTCAACAAATTCTGCTTATTTTCAGGCACCTTTCATTTCACCCTTTAGAGATGGACACCAGTTAACAACTCTGTATTCCCTTCGAGAGGTTGCCATGGCAATCAAGCTAACCTCAAGAGCAAAGTTTGAGAGGTTTATTGTTGTCATGGCAACCTCGAGAAGGGAATTCAGTGATGTTGTTAACTGATGCCCAATCATTGACTTGTATAGTGTATGGACACCAGTTATCCTACTACACTGAATTCACCCTGTCACCAACCCTTCCCCAATTTTATCCTCCTTCCTTATGCAATACTGTTATGGTCACACACACCCAACACAAGAACAAGACCAACTCTGACCATACTCCCTCACTCTTACAAACAGAGTATTTTTAAAATGAATCCAGTTACACGTACCTTCTAAGCTGCAAAAGTGTCCCCATTACAGCAGGGTTTTTTTTCAGCGCTACTTCCTTTCAGGAACTGATTTAATTGTTGAGGCCATTTTTCAAAGAGCAGGGATGTGACTATCGTGAATGCTCAAAGACATTACAAGCTGTTGTACCATCGATGCCACATACTAACAATGGTACAACAGTGATATGACATCACATTGATGATACAACAAGCTAAGCTTTTGCTCGATATTAATGAATAACGTTCTACCATACACTATAAAATAAATTAAACTATTAAACCAACAGAACTTGTGTGATCCTTTCTGCCTAATATGTTTACTGGTCTTCTGTATCACTCAATCCTATGTCTACAGTACAAATGAGGGGTCTAAATTCATAACATGTAAGATCCAAGGTTGCCATAACTCCATATATTTTGGGAAACAGCCACGTATAGAGTAAGTCATTTTCTCCATTTGGTATAGTTTATAATTTGCTGTATCTATCCAGGGTTTCAAAAAAGGGAGACTCCTCCCTCAGACAAGGCCTGGTGATAGCCTTAAGGGCAGCTAATAATAACATAAAAAATAATAACAAAGTATTACCCCTTGCCCTGAACCCCTGTGTGTGTGGCAGGGGATATTTGAAGGAACACCAGTAATGCTGAAAGGGACTGCAGTTGTGGAAAAAGATGGTGGAGCTGGGACTCAGTAGCTAACCAGTATGCAGCAAGTCTTGAGTAGGACCACAAATGTGGGCTAGGTCATCCTATGCTCACCATATTTCCTCCAATAACATTCCCTTGTATCTCCCATATATGTTGCCTGCACTGCCAGTGTTTTAAAACATCTGCTTTGGTATTTCCAAGACAATTCTCTCCAAAACAGAGGATGAAACCTTTACCACTGTTAGGGAATATTTGATCCATAACTCATAACTGAGGTCTAATTGAAGATCCCAGTTACACCTGTTCAAAATTATTTTAGAGTCTGTTTTTTCAAGTTCTTATAGTCCTCTGTAAAGTTTCCCAACCAAGTGACTCCATCTGTCTCCCCAAACAGTTCCCACGAAAAGATCACTTATTAAAGAGTTAGTGTACTGCCTGGAAACTGCCTGGAATTAACTGTATCTTTCAGATGCAGTCAGTTATCATTTCTTATATCTCAAGTATTTTTTTTCTTTTTTGTTTGCTAATTTGAAGATTTTCCTCTTGGCAGTACTAGGGTAATGTGTGGAGCAGCACTCTGTCTGGGGGCTAAAAAATTCTGTTCTGTTCCTTCCGCTACATCAAAACTGAGACCAAACTGACTGTGACATCACTAATAACCAAGGAGAACCATTTCTCACTGCCAGATTATTCTGTTTCACATGAAGCAGCAGGGACTGGCTCTTCTTGGTTATTAGTGATGTCATAATTTCCTGGATTTTGATTGGTATCTTGTGAAAGTCATTGCTCAGACTACAAGGATTGTGGTGCCTCAAGGTGTTTGGTCACATTTCTGATGATGTAATGAGAGGAACAGAACTGACTTTTTTTTGTCTCTAGAGTGCTGCTCCATATATCAGCCCAATACGGGCAAGTGGAAAATCTTCTTTTTTTGTGTATGTGTTATTTGTTTTATCTCCCCTGTGCCAACTACCACTCCTTCAGGACAATTGTCAATGGCATTCTCCCCGACAGCTCCGATGCCAATCCCTGACCTCACATCACAGTCACCCCAGGGTAACCCGATGTGATCCTTCACCAGATGGGTCCTCCTCTTCCAAGGAGGAATGGCCTGGGAGCCTAGGCATTGGCCCTGGGTGCTGCTGAAATTGGGTTGGCTTCTCAGAGTTCCAAGAAGGCACTGGTCTGGGCGGCCGTTATCCCGCAGTTTGGAGGTGCCATTTTCTGTGTTCTTTCTCCTTCAGTTCCCTGTGCATCATGTCTGTGCTCCCCCTGGTCTCCACTGGGGCCCGCTACAGAGCAATGCCTCTCCCCAACCCACCCCAGGAGAGAAGAGCAGTCCTCCAGATGCTCAATCCTTCTCCTTTCCCTGCCGACCCTCTGGCTCCCGAGTCTGTTCCCAAACCTGGGTTGCCGGTGTGGTTTGAGGTAAGGCACCAGTGCCTCAACCCTCTGCACCACTGGGCCAGCAGAAAATCTTCTAATTAGCAAACAGAAAATAAAAAAAAAATACTTCAGATATAGGAAGTGATAGCTGACTGCATCTGAAAATTACTATTCATTCCAGTCAGTTCACTAGCTCTTTAAATTTGAGGGGGTCTGGTAATTTGGCCTAGTCACTACCTTGTTTTAGTAAATATTCTCCTGCTTCTGCTGATGTCTGCTTATTATATACTGTATATATATATATATATATATATAGTATATAGTTATCTTTGAAGTGTATATACCTCTATTTAACTGCTATCCTTGTGCTGTACTTGTATATTTGTACCTTGACTTTTGATGTATATTTCAAACTATGTTATTATTATAAGTTTTTTGTGTTATTGTACTGTCCTGTATTGCCTGTGGATATCCCGGTTCACCCCTGAAAAAGGGACTGTAATTGTCTCAGTGGACTTACCCAGTTACCAAAACTCAAATAAATAATAAATATGATCTAATTTGAAGATACCAGAATTGTTCCTTGATTAGTTCACATGTATTTATTCTGTAAATCCCCAAAGAGCAACACACTGTTTACATCTAAAAATTGAAGCATAAGACCCAGACCAAACTGCTGCCATTGACAGAAGTATGGTCCATATGAGATGTAGCAAAATCTGTATTGTAGACAAGGTCATGACATACTGCATGGCTCTGTTTACTTCCATATTTGCCTTTTGTCTCAGGCAACATGTGGGTGGATGCTGGGTGGTTCACCTTTTAGCCCAGAGGGAACATTTGACATAGCATGACATCAAGCCCCGAGTTGGCAAGTACTAGTGCAAAAAATGGTTTTAGTACCAGTCTCACTGTCAGTTTACTGATCCAACCAGGTTTTGATATTGTAAATAGCAAGAGTCCAAGTACATCACAAATGGAAATGAGTTGTCCAGACAACAGATCCTTGACTGTTGGAGAAGCCTTCCTACAATGTGAAATGGCAGCCTTGAAGTTGTGGAGACTGGTGTGGCAGCAAGTCACAATGGAAAACTACGTGCAAGTGGACCGAGTCCCAAGGGAACTGAGGATTTTAAAGTTTTCATCTTTTGGTTGGGATCGAGAAGATTTCTTTAATCCATGAAAGGAGGAGCTTCATGCAGAATCATTGAGGCTAATTGATTTAATTTTAAGAGACTCAGCCAAGCAACAGGAGAAACTAACTTTTGAGCTCAAGCAGAAGGAAGCAGTTCTACAAGACTTTGCTGGGGCATTAGAGTTTGCTTATTTAATATCTAAATTGGAGAACACGATTGCAGAGGCTGAGAAGAAAATCCAGGCATCCAAACTTAAAACATTTTCATGAGACAATGGAGACTACAGACATTAATTGTCTTCACCTGGAAAAAGAAAAGAAGTAATCAGCCAAAATCCATATTAAAGAATTCAGTTAGGAACAGTAATCTAACTGAAAGTGAATCAGAGGGGGTGTTGTTGATTTTTTTGGAAGATACTCTGAGCTCAGAGAACAGTCTGGAATCTCGACCTTGGAGGAGTCCAGAATCACATTTCAAGGAGAAGAAGAGGTAAGAGGGGCAGAAGCCACCTGTGGTGGCAACAACAACAAACAGCAGAAGGCCAAGGGTAATCATAAGGGGAAGGGACGGGGGAAGAACAGACAAACATGATCAACCTCTGTTCCCATCAACTCGCTGCGACTGAACTTCTATTCTTAAGGAGCAGCTGACACCTTTGGAAAAACTTTGGAAAACATATTTAGACACAAGTCAACTTGTATTTCATATACCTTGTACAGATTCCTCCTCTCCAGTATTTATTACTGAAGAAATTCCCACAAAATAAGATCTTTATCCCTTAGAGTTCATCTGTCTCTATAGCTTATTCCCAACTTGAAATCATAATGCCCTGTTATCACATCACAGTCTGTTGCCATGGAAATAACTGTGATGTCACAAGCAGAGTATTATGACATCAGGTTGGGGAGAAGCAATATGAACTGATGAACCCTCAAGAAACAACTATCCCATTTTTGAAGCAAATGACCTCAATAATAAATAATGGGGATAAGAAATACTGAGCTGATGAGAGATATAAGTTGCTTTGTGTCCAAATATTATGTTTAGGAAAGTTCTTCTTGATGTGTCGGCGGCTCTTTAACAATGGCCTTAAATTTGTCCCAATATATGACTTGAACCTGTTTGAAGCAACTGTTGTCCTGCATAAATTTGCATGCCTGCTCAGTTTGAAGTCTTTTAATGTTTGCTTGCACGCATGTGCAAGAAACATAGTGCCATCATCTGAGTTTTTTTAGGTGTGGCACCCTGTCTTCCAATTCAGTCAGTGTGTTTGCAGGCCCGGCCACAGTTCACCAATGAATGCTGCAGCTGTCTATGACGACAGTTGAAAATGCAGTGGCGTACAGTTGAAAGGGAGAGACCGCTTCAGTGAACAGCGATAAGACAGTGTTGATTAGCATATTGCCGGTAGTTCTGCTTCTATAAGTCTCTGCTTTCTCTTCCTGGAACATAAATTCAGTTTGAAGTGAACTTTTCCTAGGACTATCTTTCCAGGAGGAGGCAAGTGACTAAAATGACATTCTTGGAATGTTTCCAAAAAAAGATCTAATTGCCATCCTTGGAATGTTGAGTCAGAGTTCCGGGTAGGAGTGGCATTGACAAAAGCAGGAAAACAGAACCCCAAAGAGACTGAAAAAGTAGACGCAGTTGTCGTCTGTTGGCACACCTGATCAGTATTGTATAAATATTCCCCAACCCTCTGAGTGTCTCTGAATAGTGTTCCTCCCTGCCCGCCACACAAAGTATGGCTGATGGGGGTGCCCAATCCCCTGTCAGCTCTGCGCTCCCTCCAGAGTTCTAGGTGACACACTGGGAGCTCACCCCAGCATGGCATATGTGAGAATGGTGACCAGGGTGACCAATCCCCTGTCAGCCTAATTAACCCCCCCAAAAGAAACAGACTTCCAGTTGCCATGCTGGGAACCCACCTCAGCATGTCATACATCTGTATGGCCAACAGGGGGTTCCCAATCCCCCGTTGGCTCCACTGACCCCCCAAAAAAATCTTCCAGCTGCCATGTTGGGAGCCCACTCCAGCGTGGCACAAGTCCTGCATCGTCTTCCTAAAAAGAAAACAAACACCTGAAAATAAAAAAACAGTCCCTCGTTGATTGTCTTGCCCCCCAACATGCACCCACCCTCTGCTCATCCACCTCCCCACACCCCCACCTCACTCCATACTTACCTCTGGAGGCTGGTAAGACGCTCTTCAGTGGACCGGGAACATGTCTGCACTCTTCAAAGCCAACCGCGAACTGAAGAAATGCCGGTAAGCTGTATAATGGAAAAAATAGGGTTTTTTCAACTTTGATGCATATCTCAGGCATTTTTTGGAATTTTGGAACCATATTTTCAACATGGGGTTTTGGGGATCCCTCCTCTTGAATTCTGACATTGTCATGGCGTTAATCGGCCCAGAAAAGTGATTTCGCAGTCACTGCGTTGAACCACCTTTCGGGACTGAGTTACAAAGCGACAGTGTCACAGTTCATGAGGTAGGCCACCAAGACCCTATGTTGAAAATTTGGTGAAAAATCCCAAAATGACTGATTCTGACGAGCTGCATTCGCAGTTTGTACGCACCACTCGTGAAGTTCATGAATTCTTAATATTTTCACTCCAGATTTTCAACATTGCCATTTTACCACACCTCCTTGTGAGCAGTACAGCTGTCATTTTTCACATCTCACCCAAAATATGTTTCCGTGCATGTGGCGCACAATGGTGTAATCGGTGTGCAAAATCAATGTTCGGAACAGATTAAGAAAATCACAGTGACACTGTTCATGAGCAGAGGTCTTAAAATGGCTATGTTAAAAATTTGATGACAAAAGTCCATAAAATGACTGTGTTATGGGTGAGCATTGCACAATTTCCACACACCTTCATAAGTTCACGAATTTGTAATATTTTCGGTACAGATTTTTACCACTGGAAATTTTTCACACTTCCTTATGAACAGTACAGCTGTCATTTTTCACACCATGGCCAAAATGTGTTTTCACACTTCCAGCGCAAAAATGCGTGGTCGCTGTGGGAAATCACTGTTCGGGACAGATTAAGAAAATCACAGTGACAATGTTCATGAGCGGAGGTCCCAAAATGCCTGTGTTGACAATCTGCTGTAGAAATCCCCAAACTAATTACATTATGGGTGTGCATTGCACAGTTTCTACGCACGCTTGTGACTTCACCAGTTTTTTAAATATTTTCACTACAGATTTTCAGCTTTGCCATTTTTTACACTTCCCCATGAACAGTACAACTGTCATTTTTCACATCCTGTTCGAAATGTGTTTTCACACCTGTGGTGCCGAATGGATTAGTCGCTGTGCAAAATCAGCTTTCGGTTAATGGACTGATATTGCCAATGTTCATGAGATGGGGGTCACAAAAAAGTCATGTTGAAAATTTAGAGTGAAAATACCAAGGAACACCTGAAGCATTAGGGTTTTCAACCATAATGCCCCACCCTGTAGAGACTGACAGGCATCAGGGGTGTGACTTGGGATTGTCGCCTGTAATGCTCATACCATTCTAACCCAACCCACACCCTGCAGCCAGTGAGAGACATCGAGGTGTGCCTTGGACTCTTCAGCCCCAAAGTTCACCCCATTCTCCTATGCAGCACCCATCTCACTGTATTTTCTGATAGAATGGGTTGAACATATGGGCCAAAGACCCCAAGGCACACCGTGACACTTATTGGTGTCTGCAGGGTAGGGTGTGGTAAAATGGTGTGGCTGTTATGCCTGATGACCCAAAGGCACATCCCAGTGCCTGTCAGTATCTGCAGGGTGGTGGTGGGGTTGGTTTTAGTTCAGTGCTTCACTGCCATTCCTATTATGCAGCTCCGTAATTCCTACACTACCAATGCCAATGCCAGCAAGCAAATATTCGGCATTGACAAATGCTTGTTTTCTCTGCCATAGGAAGAGATGGAGTGCAACTCTGACTACAAACCGCTATATCCCTAGTCTCACAGTCTGCATCTTAGACACATCACCCTGGCAATAATGTATCTATTATTAATCACTGAAGGCTGTCTGCTTTGGATGGGTCATTTTTGGGAGGCACTGGGGCTCCTATCTTGTGTCCATCAACATCTGTTGGTGGGGACATTTCACAACTAGAAGTCAGCATTTTTTTTTCACCATGCACCACAGTAGACTGCCATGAGTTTCATCTTTGACTCCACTTCCTCTTATGATTATCTTATGGATTCAGTGCAAATTGATACAGAGGAGGAACAATACCATGTAAACACCTTGCAAGTTAAATCTACCTTTACACCTCTGAACTCAAGAGTGGGTGTTTTCACTGGGGCATACAGACAAGCTCTCCAACATCTGAATGATGAAGAATGGAAGGCACCATTTGTTGACATTTCAAGGAATGAATTTCAGGCTCCTAAGGACTTACAGAACAACACTAGCATTACCATCAAGCAAGTGGAAAAGGGAGGGGGCATGGTGGTTTTAGAGACTAACAAGTATATTAGTGAAGTTAGGAGATAGCCTTCCAACACCAAGTTTGTAGACCTTTGTCTGATGATCCCACTGCTAACTTCAAGAAACAGATTGATCACTTCTGTTAGAAGCTTTGTCCAGGGGACAATTAATAAGAACAGCTTTGCCTTTCTCACTACTGATCACCCATGCTTACCACAATTTATCAACTACCTAAAGTCCACAAGAGTTTGTAGTCTCTGCCAGGTCACCCAATATTAGCATTAATTCACTGATGAAACCTCTACCTCAGTTCATGGACTGCTACGGCCACCCCTTTGTTGGGAGCGTGAGATCATATATCAGGGACTTGATGGAGGCATTGGCTATTTTAAGGGACATCCATATTGAGGAATCTCATTTGCTAGTGACCCTCAATGTGGAGGCCCTCTATACCAATTTTCCCCATCAAGAGGGTCTGGCAGCAATTAGGCATTACTTGGATTTATGCCCAAGCCCTAATCCATCCACTGAGTTTCTTGTACACCTCTCATAGTTTGTGTTAGAATGTAATGCTTTTCTGTTACTAACATACTAAAATGCCAGCAGAATAGGCCTAACGGTCTTTCGCATCTGCTTGTTTGGTCAGCCCCAACCCTGGGAGCTGAACTTGCTGCACCCCTCACCTTCTCTGACTTCTCCCTTCCCAGTTCCAGATATTCTCGCTGCATTGGATTTTGCTTCCAGAACCCTTCCCCTGTACCTGTCCCACCCCCTCTTGAACCCCTCCACCATCTCTGCCTCCACCAGCCCCCTAGGCAGCGCATTCCATGGCTCCACCACCTTCTCAGTGAAGTAGCACCTCCTCCTTTCTCACCTGAATCTTCCCCCCTCCAGCTTCCACCCATGCCCTCTAGTGGCCCCCTTCTCCTCCTTCAAAGCACCCTGACTGTTCCTCCCCTATTTACCCCCTTCATGTACCTGAAGACCTCTATCATGTCCCCTGGTCCCTTCTCTCTTCCAATGTGTACATATTTAGCTCTTCGAGCCTCTCCTCATAGGTCCTGTCCCCCAAGCCCCAAATCATTTTGGTTGCCGTCCTCTGGACCCTCTCCAGGAGTTTAATGTCCCTCTTTAAGTGTGGCCTCCAAAACTGCATGCAGTACTTGAGGTGCAGCCTCACCAAGCAGTAATACAGAGGGAGTATCACTTCCCTCCTTCTGGAGGTGATCCCCCCTAGCGATGCATCCCAGCATCCTGTTGGCCTTGGCTGCTGCCCTCCTACAAGTCTCAGAGTTGTTCATCTTGACATCCACCACCACCCCCAGGTCCCTCTCAGCCTTCAAGACTTCTAGCATTTCCCCCCCAGGGTGTACACTTGGCCTGGATTTCTGGCCTCCAGGTGCAGTACCTTGCATTTTCCTGCATTGAACCTCAGCTTCCACTTTCTAGACCATCTTTCCAGAGCCTCCAGGTCCCCCTGTAGGGCCACCCTCCCCTCCCCTCCTCCCCATCCACCATTGCCCCCAGTTTTGAGTCATCCGCAAAGAGACTCATTTCACTCCTGATACCTGTCCTTATGTCAGAGATGTAGGCATTGAACTGGAGGGGCCCAAGAACTGATCCCTGTGGGACCCCAATAATGACCCTTCTTGGGGATGAGACTATCCCACCAACTACGACCCTCTGGATCCAGTTCTGGAGCCAATTGCCTATCCATCTGATCATCTGGTTCCCCACCCCCATTTCTACCAGCTTATCCAACAGGCCCACATGTGGAACAGAGTCAAATGCCTTGCTGAAGTCTAGAAAGAGGATGTCCACTGATCCACCCGGGTCCAAGGCACTCGTCACCCAGTCATAGAACTCCACAAGGTTTGCCTGACACGATTTCCCCGGGATTAATCCATGCTGTCTATCGTCCAGGCACCCTAACTTTTCCAGGTCCCCCCCCAGCCTCTCCTTGACAATGCACTCCATCATCTTGCCCACCACCGACGTCACGCTGACAGGCCTGTAGTTTCCTGCCACCACCCTTGATCCCCCTTGTGGATATGCGTCACCTTCCAGTCCTGGGGCACCCACACTGCCCTCAGAGAGATGGTGAAAAGCTCTGCCAGGGGTTTCGCCAGGACATCCGCAAGTTCCTTCAGCACTCTGGGATGTAATTTATCTGGCCCCTGTGTTTTCTCCATCATAAGGGACCTGAGGGCTTCCCTCACTCTCTCAGCTGTGATTTCCACTTCTGCTACCTCTTCTCCCTGCTTAGCCTTCCACCCTCCTGCCAGTGATGCCTCCCCCTCTCCCCAGACCTGCCGATCGGTAAGGGTCCCCCCTTCCTCAGTATCACTGTCTCCTCCCATGTATAATGCAGCACCCCCATTTTTCTTGGTGAAAACTGAGGTGAAGTACTCATTTAGTACCTCAGCCTGCTGCCCCGGGTCTTGTGTCCATCTCTCCCCTGTTTTAATCCTGCTAATCTGCCCCTTCTCCCTTTGTTTTTCCCTACTGTATCTAAAGAACCCCTTGTTCTCTCTCCTAATTTCCCTGGCCAGGTTCTGCTTCTTCCTTGCCTTAGCCACCCTCACCACTCTAGTGGCTCTTCTAGCCATCAGCTCATACTCCCCTCAATCCCTTTCACTCCTTGAGCACTTGAATTGCCTATAGGCTGCCTTCTTTCTCCGCACCACCTCCTGGACCTCCCTGGTCCACCAGCAGGGTTTTCGGGCCCTACCGCATTTTCGTCTTAAGGAGGAATACTTCCTACAGACAAATGGAACAGCAATGGGGGCAACCTTTGCCCTTAATTTTTTGCCAACCTTTACCTTGGTCTGTGGGAAGAAGGCTATGTGTACGATATTAATACTAGTCTTTTCCTGGATAAGATTGATATTTGGTGCATATATGTATAAAATGAGCTACAAACAATCATCAATTGCATTGGACAAACATCATCAGGTGACTGTGTGTATATCAGAGCGTGACCACACACCCGTACTTTTACTCCTCCAAAACAATTTTGCCATTTTATTTCCAGTTTATACTTTTTATTGGTATATATATCAGTTAAAACAATACAGTTATGCTTCATAGCCATGATCTTTTTAAAGCAGGTTTACATCAAAATATGAAAGAAAAATGACCAAAGAAAAAAGAAGCATAAATTAAAATATCTTATGTGAGAGTGGTACATATGTGACAATTTAGCTCTGTTCTACTATTGTAATTACAGTTAACAGTACACATAATTACACAGGCACAAAGCTGCCACAGGGTAAACAAAAAAATGGTGTCCCAGCAAGACGAAAATCATCACTTATATAGTCCAGAGTCAAAGATGTACAAAAGTCCAGTTGAGTGTCCATAGAGATTTACTGAGAAAGTTCTCACTTGAGCTAAAAGTATTCATGCACTGGATTAAACAATAAACTTCATGTTCATCTGCAGATGTCACATCTAGTATAATAAAGGCAAAGTACATACAAGGATGTATCTAGTAGTGAGATTCCAAACCTAATGAGTCAGGAATCCAACAGTCACTTCTCTTCACTAAAAATTATAACCAAAAGCGGGGTATTACTAAGTGTCAACCTATACCAGCACTGGGGAAGAGATATGCCATATAGGGGGCCCAACATAGATAATATTGAGACAAGTTGTTGGAAGCTATATGAGATAGACGGTCCAGCTGAGCAATGTGAGACACCGAATGATATAGCTCAGGTAAGGAGAGGATCTCTGTAGTTCTTCAATGACTTAAGATGAGCCACTTGGCCTGTAAGCTAAAATCAATAGCCATCTGACCTGCACACTGGAAAGCTTAACATTAGGAGGTGGGAGCCCCAGAATCCAGACCATAGGGTTTGCACCCACCATACACCCTAGCACCTGTTCAGCTAGTCCAACTACTGCGAGCCAGAAGGGTGCCAGCTTGGGGCAGTGCCATAATACATGAACCAAATCCCCCATGTGGGTATCACACCTCCAACATCGATCATTGCCAAGAAGATGCATTCAGTGTAGCATTCTGGGGGTGCAGTACCAATGAAAGAGAATTTTAAGTAGTATAAGTTGACTATGGACATCCGGGAGATTTTTGTGGGCTCCCTTCCAGCAGGCCAGCAACTGTTCCTCTGAGATAGCTTGATTAAGGGCCATTTCCCATTTGGTTTTAGCCACATTGGAGCCGGAGGGAAGTTGAGACCTAAACACTGAATAAATATAAAACTCCTGAAAACATCCTGTCTATGAGCATGACCCATATTACGTGAAGAGCCAGAGGAATATGTAAGAGAATATATAGAAGTTGTGGGGCTATGACCATCTTTAGGGCCAAAATTTTCCCAGCCAGAGTGAGGTGCAGTTTACGCCATCGGTCAAGCTCCGTCCTGATTTCCGCAAAAAGGGGCTTATATTAATCTCCTACGTTCTGGTTAAGTCTGTGTGAAGCCTTATGCCCAAGCATACAAGCGAGTGAGCCACCCACTGTAATCCACACTGAGAGACTGAAGATTCCGTACATTGAGAGTTTAGTGGTAATACCTTCGTTTTTGCATGATTAATCTTCAATCCTGACAGTGTGGCAAATTCAGCCAACAGCTTAAGCAGTTGGGGAATGGAGGCTGAGCCATTAGCAAAAGGCACCAACAGGTCATCAGCATATAGAAAAGTAGTATAGACCTTATCACAGATTGAAATGCTCACAATATTAGGAGAGGATCTAATGGCATTTGCAAGAGGCTCCAGTGCAAGTATAAAGAGAAGGGGAGGTAACAGGCATCCCTGCCTAGTGCTCTGCCCGAGAGGGAAGGGATCAGAGTGTGGCATTCGTGAGGATCCGCGGCATGGGATGGTTGTACAAGACAGCAACCCAGGACTGAAACTGAGGTCCAAATCCCATGGCTTCGAGCAGCTAAAGCAGAAAATCCCATTCAAGGGAGTCAAAGGCCTTCTCGAAATCTATCGCCACTGCTGCAGCGGGGGTTGTACTAGACTGAGCATAGACCATGATGTTGATCCCTACTAAATCTCCCTGGGACAAAGCCCGCCTGAGAAGGATGAACTAGGGAGGGAAGTGGGGGCTTAAACGAGTGGCCATAATCTTAGCAAATATTTTGCTGTCGGAGTTTTATTTATTTATTTAGTTAGTTTTTGTTTACCGGGTAAGTACACTAGACAAGTTTTATGCCTATTTTCAGGAATGACCCGGGAGAGTACAAAAGGGTACAACAGGTACATTGATACAGTAATTGGTTCAGACGAATACATTCAGGTACAAAAACAGGAGAAAAGACAATTTTTACAGTTTTTACATTTACGTGGAAGGTACATCCAGATACAGTGCTGGGGCAAGGTATAAGTTAGAGATAAATTCAATGACCAACAGGGCTGGTGAGGATTATGAGCATAGTAACATCATAGCGTCGGTCAAGCAAGGGAGGGGGGATTTGGACGAGGACATAGCGCAAGAGTGGTGACGCCAGAGCAGGAGAGAAGAAGCTGGCACCAGTGGACGCCGGGAGGCTAAGGAGGCTTAGGACATTCACAGTGAGAAGCCACCTTAAGATGATCCCACAGGAGGTCCGGAAACTCTTGTGAGAGGAAGCAGTACGGACTCTTTCAGGAAAGAGAGTTCCAGAGCCTGGGGCCAAGGACAGCAAAACTCCGGTCCCCATGTTGAGTGCGGAAGTAGGTACACTTAGTAGGCGGGGCCTTGGGATCTAAGCAGGTAGGGGAGAGGTCAGCAGGAGCAAGAAACGGGCCAGTTCGGAGGGGTGCCAGAGCTAAGTACTTTACTCACAAGGAACCCAGTGCTAAAGTTAAGGTGATTGAGCGGGGATAGCCAGCCAAGCTTCTCGTAGAGCTCACAGTGATGGGTGAGGCGGGGGGCGGCCAGGGCAAAACGACAGATGTTGTTGTACGTTGTGCTCCACTTGCTTAGGAGGTCTTAGAGTATGAGCAAATATGAGGGAGCCGTAGCTGAGGGAGGGAAGTAGTACTCCCCTGGCAAGAGCTAAGCGAGCCGCTGGAGTGAGGTTGTACCGAGCCCTGTAGGCCATCCCCAGTTTGCAGTTTACCCCACTGCAGGCATTATGGATATGACTATCAAGGTCCAATTGGGGATCAAGTGTCACTCCAAGATATTTGAGGGAGGTCACAGTAGGGAGAGGGGAGCCATTTTCGTAGTTGATATGTAGGGGAGTTGAAGAGGCTCATATTTTGGCAGAGGAACCGAAGAGCATAGCCTGGGTTTTGTTTTGATTTAGGACCAATTTATGGTTGGAGAGCCATGCCTGGATGTTCCAGAGGTCTTCAGATAAGTGACGGTTTAGTGTGGCTGTATCACAGGAGTGGGCCATGAGAACCAGGTCATCCGCATACATGATGACACTGCAGCTGGAGACCACATCAGGGAGATTGTTGATGAACAGGGAAAAGAGTAGGGGACCCAGCACGGAGCCCTGAGGGACACCAGAGGTGACAGGCCAGGGGCAGAGAGGACTTTATTGAATTTGGTTGGTTGTTTTCTGCCATATGGTAGTCAGAGACCCAGTTTAGGGCGGTGGGGGACAAACCAAGGGACCTCATCTGCAGGGCAAGCAGGTCGTGATCAGCGAATTGAGCCTTGGATAAGTCAATAGATACCACACCTGAGGTTTTCCCTGATCCATAGCAGCTCTGATGCTGGAAGAGACTGTGATGAGCCGTGGAAGTGCTGTGCCCTTTACGAAACCGTGTTGGGCCGGGGTCAGCAGACCATGGGGTGGATATACTCCGAGATTTGTTTGGACCACCTTTTCCAGGAGCTTGCTGACAGCAGAGAGGATAGCTATGGGACGGTAGTTGTCCAGGATTTTGGGGTCACCCTGCTTAGGACAGGAACAACCTTGGCAACCTTCCAGATATCCGGGATCAGTCCCTGGGTAAGGGATAGGTTGAAAATGTGGGCCACCGGGGGAGGCTATGAGGGATCACCTAGTTTGAAGCTTTGGCTCCAGATCATCAGGACCAGGGCTAGCATTCTGGGAGAGATCAAGAAGGAGAGACCGCACCTCACTTACCGATACCGCCCTTAGGTAAAATGGAGGGCGGGTCAGACCAGACTCCCATTGGGATGGGGAGGCAGGGCAGTTTGAGTTTTGGGCTGAGGACCCTAGCGGGAGAGCAGAAGGGAGGTCTGTGAAATGAGAGTTTAGAGCATTAGCAATCACATGAGGATTGTTGCAGGAGACTCCTTCGATGAGCATGTCAGTGACCCCGGAGTAGGAGCAACCGCCAACCAGTGATTGGATGGTTCTCCAGAACCGTCTGGGTCTTTACTGCAGAGCTGAGAAGGCGGCCTTGCAGAAGTCACTTTTGCCCCTGATCATTTTCTTGCACTCATTTCTGAGTGTTCTGTATTGCTGCAACAGGGCAGTGTCGTGAAGCGTTTACCTGATGCCAGCATTTGTCTCTCACTCGCATGTGGGAGAGGAGACCCCCTTTCAGCCACTGGGTGGCTGTCCCACGGACCCTACGCCTAGTGATAGGGGCATGCCTATCTTGTAGATCCACAAAGATGTTGTGGAATCTGCGACGGCCGATGAGGGATCAGTGCTCTGTAGACTGTTGACCAGTCCGTAGCCTGAGTTCCTCCAAGAACAGGTCAGGGTTTAATCTGGCAAAGTTTGAACCTGGATGATTTTGTGGGGAACCTTAGGGAGGGATATTCCATATACACAGAACGGAGGTGGTCAATATGGCGTCAGGTAGGGCCCCTACTGAGAGATCCTCTCGGACGGTTTGACATAATCCAGTCCAAGAGGGAGCAGGAAGTGCCGTTTGCCTTTTGTGGTGGGCTCCCTTACCAGTTGTGTTAGAGATTTGGTGGCAAGCAGGGCCTCAAACTGTGATGTTTTCCCA
The DNA here is from genome assembly GCA_016271365.2 of Neoceratodus forsteri. Taxonomy (NCBI): domain Eukaryota; kingdom Metazoa; phylum Chordata; order Ceratodontiformes; family Ceratodontidae; genus Neoceratodus; species Neoceratodus forsteri. Next base: position 755,320,113 of record CM057456.1, on the reverse strand, counting down.
TCCCAGTTTGGGTTAATGTCCCCAAGATAAGGTTAATTTACGGTACTGGGACAGACAGTATCCAGGAGATGGGAGGCCCTGCACCGCCCTTAGGTGGGTTGTGGAGCATACCACATGCAGTTTCTTGGTATTGCCAAGCAGCAGCATGGTGTGGAGGAGCTCACAGGTTGATGGCAGCACGGAGGTGTGGTTTATAAGGGATACGTTGAGGTGGGCCCTGTAGTAAATCAGGATACCTCCTCCCCTTTTGCTCCCTATTCTGTCCTGACGTTTTAGCTCATAGCCAGGGAGCCTGCAGACCGAGTCAGGAATCTGGGGTTTAAGCCAGGTCTCGGTTATCCCCAGGATGTCAGGCTTGTAGAGAGTGACCCATGCAGTGAGCTCATCAAGGTTGGGAAGAAGACTCCGAATGTTGATGTGAGCAACTTTCAGGCTCTTTTCCTCCACCATTTCTGAGGAGAGTCAAGGGTGGTGGGGCCAGGATTGACTTCAATGTCACCAGATAGGGCAATGGACAGTAAGATTAGCCACAGAAGGGGTCCTCTCGGGGGACCTTTGATTTCTGGCCTCCAGACACGCTCGCTTAATGTTGATTTGGGGAGGGCAACGAGTCTAGACAGCGATCCGCTAGGAGGATACCAACGGCATTGGCCATAAGGTTTGAGCACTAAAATCGATCACAGAGCAGTGGTGGATGGACTGCCACTGCCACTGTCCTGTACAGGGTCAGTGTCCGAGAGGAGGGATGAGTCCCAGGATAAGGGTAGCCAGGAGGCGAAGTGGAGGGAAATGGAATTCTTTAACAGAGATCATGCCGAGAGCCGATCTTGAATAGAACAGGGGTATACTGTAGGGGACCTGGGAGCAGTGAGGTGACAGAGAGTAGGGTCATGCAGGAGCCGAGCAAGCTCCAGGGGTAAGGCTACTGACCAGGAGTGATAATAAGCACCAGTGGTGTGGCTACAGACCTGGTGTGATTATAAACTAGCACTATCTGGAGGTCCAAAGACACTTAGCAGTGACAGTACAATTTGGTTAAATAATAGTTTCAGGATACTGCTTAACAGTCAATAACAGAATAATTGATTAGGGAGATGGGCCGATAGTTAGAGGGCCTTTTTGGATCCTTCCATTTCTCAGGGAAAACAGTGATAATTGCTTCCCTAAGTGTTTTTGGAAAGGAGCCAATGGTTATCGCTGAGTTGAAAAGGTTCACCAGTATCGGGGCGATTTGTAGAGCCACAATAGTTGTATACAGACCCCCATCTCAGGGGGAGGAAATGGACAAGGAAATGATAGAAGGCTTCTTTAGAATGGCAGAAAAAGGGGAGATATTGTTGATGGGGGACCCGAATATGCCAGATGTTAACTGGAGCACTTTTGCTGGAGGACGTCCAAGAGCAGGGACATTCTTGATGCCCTACAGGGGGCATGCCTCAGACAGCTAGTACTGGAACCCACTCGGGAGGAAGCAATCTTAGACCTGGTACTCTCAAATGGGGATGGAGAAAGAATCTCAGATTTAGAAGTGGGTAGCCATCTGGGAACAAGTGACCAGCAAACAGTGTGGTTCACGATAAACACAGCCATACAATCGAGCCATACAAAAGCAAGAGTATTGGACTTTAGGAGGGCTGACTTTGGGAAAATGAGAGAGTGCCTCAGAAAAGCACTGGCAAACAGGCAAGAAGGAGGAGTGGAGGAACAATGGAGAGTAATCAAAACAGCCATCACAGAGGCAACAAGCCTTTGTGTAAAGCAAATCAACAAAACACAACGAAGGAAAAAACTGCTATGGTTCTCAAAAGAGGTGGCAGGGAAGGTTAAGGAGAAAAGGATAGCATTCAGGAAATATAAGGAAACACAGAAGGAGAAGGACAGAGAACTTTATCAGTTAAAGCAGTAAGAGGCTGGGAAGGCAGTCAGAATAGCAAAGGCCCAAACCAAGGAAAGGATAGCCAACTCTGTTAAGGAGGATAAGACCTTTTATAGGTACATTAGGGAGCGAAGAAAGACCAAAGGAGGGATACTGAGGCTTAATAAAGGGGAGGGAATATGGGTAGAGGGTGACAATGAAAACGCAGGGATACTGAACGAATATTTCTGCTCAGTATTCACAAAGGAAGAGGAGGGGGAGGTACCTAAACCAAACAAGAGAAACAATCTGAAGATGAGGGTCGATACCAGTCCATTTACAGAAGAAAGGGTTCTGAAAGAACTAATAAAATTGAAGGTGGACAAAGCAATGGGGCCTGATGCGATTCACCCAAGAATTCTAAAAGAACTAAGGGTAGAACTAATGACACAGCTGACTACTCTCTTTAACAAATCATGGGAGGATGGGGTGGTACCTGAGGACTGGAGGAGGGTGGATGTGATTCCTCTTCACAAAAATGGGAGCAGGACAGAGGCAAGAAACTACAGACCAGTTAGTTTGACCTCAGTGGTAGGTAAAATGATGGAATCACTTCTGAAGGAAAGAATTGTTGAGTACCTAGAGGCCAGTGGGGCACAGGACCCAAGGCAACATGGATTCACAATGAGAAGGTCGTGTCAGATGAATCTAATAGATTTCTTTGACTGGGTGACCAAAGTAGTAGACCAGGGAGGGGCTGTGGACATGGCTTACCTAGATTTTAGCAAGGCATTTGATACAGGCCCACACAAAAGATTAATAGACAAGTTAGCCAGCCTTGGAGTGGGTCCCAAGGTGGTAGCCTGGATAAAAAATTGGCTAGACAACAGGATGCAAAGGGTAGTAGTAAATGGAGTCCACAGTGAAGAAAGGAGGGCTACTAACAGGGTACCACAGGGTTCAGTACTGGGACCAGTCCTTTTTAATGTCTTTATAAGTGACATTGCAGAGGAACTGGAAGGAAAAGTATGTCTCTTTGCAGATGACACAGAGATCTGCAACAGGGTTGATACACCAGATGTAGTGGAAAGGATGAGAAGGGACTTGGCAAGGTTGGAGGAATGGTCAAATGTATGGCAGCTCAGATTCAATGCAAAGAAGTGCAAGGTAATGCACCTGGGAAACAAAAACCCAGGGCAAGAGTACACAATGGGGGGTGAGATACTGACAACAGTAAAATGGAACTGGGAGTAATTATATCAGATGACCTAAAGGTGGGCAAGCAATGTGAGAAGGCAGTAAGGAAGGCTGGGGGATATTGGGATGCATAGGAGAGGCATCAATAGTAGAAAACAGAAGTTGTCATCCCTCTGTACAGACAGTTGGTGAGACCCCATCTGAGTACTTTGTGCAGTTCTGGAGACCCCATTTCTGCAAAGACATAGACAGAGTGGAGGCTGTCAGAGGAGGGCAGCAAAATGGTGCAGGGTCTGCACCAGAAGACATATGAAGAAAGACTAAAGGAGCTTAATATGTATACCCTTGAGGAAAGGCGGGAGAGAGGAGACATGATAGAAACTTTCAAGTACCTCAAGGGAATCAACAAAGTCCAAGAGGGTGGCATCTTTCAGAAAAAGAGATGTGCAAGAACAAGGGGGCATAATTTGAAGATACAGGAGGACGGCTCAGAGGTAATGTGAGGAAGTATTTTTTTCACAGAGAGGGTTTTGGATGCATGAAACAGCCTCCCTGAGGAGGTTGTGGAGTCAAGAACAGTGGGGGAATTCAAGAATGCGTGGGACAGACATAAGGCAGTCCTAGTGGGGGGTAGGAGGAAGTAAGCTGTTGGTTAATTAGGATCTGCAGCTTATCTGTTAGGTAGAATAATGGGCAGACTAGGTGGGCCAAGCGGTCCTTATCTGCCGTCAAATTTTATGTTTCTATGTTCTATGTTTCTAGAGGTCAAACTGACAGGTCTGTAGTTTCCTGCCTCTGTCTTGCTCCCACTTTTGTGAATGGAAATCACATCCACCTTCCTCCAGCCCTCAGGTACCACACCATCCTCCCATGATTTGTTAAAAAGGATAGTCTGTGGTGTCCCTAGTTCTCCCCTTAACTCTTTTAGAATTCTGGGGTGAATCCCATCAGGCCCCATTGCTTTGTCCACCTTCACTTTTAGTTCTTTCAGAATCCTTTCTTCTGTGAAAGGACTGGGATCGACCCCCATCCAGAGTGCTTCTGTTAATTTGATTAGGCACCTCCCCCTCCTCCTCTTTTGTGAATACTGAGCAGAAGTATTCATTCAGTATCCCTGCTTTTTCACTGTCCCTATCTGCCCACCCACCATCCATTCTATTCAGCCTCACTATCCCCTTGCTTTGTCTTTCTATGCTCCCTTATGTACCTATAAAAGGCTTTATCCCCCTTCCTAACCAAGTTGGCTATCTTTTCCTCAGTTTGGGCCTTTGCTATTCTGACTTCCCTTCCTGCTTCCTTCTGCCTTAACTGGTACAGTTCTATGTCCTGCTCTTTCTGTGTTTTCTTATACTTCCTAAAAGCTATCTTTTTCTTCCTAGCCTTCCCCGCCACCTCTTTTGAGAACCATAGTGACTTTTTCTTTCATTTTGATTTGTTCATTTGCTTCACACAAAGGCTTGTTGCCTCTGTGATGGCAGTTTTGATTTTCCCCATTGTTACTCCACCTCTCCTTCTTGCCTGTTTGCTAGTGCTTTTCTAAGGCACTCTCCCATCTTGGCAAAGTTATCCCTCCTGAAGTCCAGTACCCTCACTTTTGTATGGCTCTACTCTGTAGCTGAATTTATTGTGAACCACACTGTTTGGTGGTCACTTGTTCCCAGATGGCTACCTACTTCTAGACCTACGATCCTCTCACTGTCCCCATTTGAGAGTACGAGGTCTAATATTCCTCCCTCCTGAGTGGGTTCCAAAACTAACTGTCTGAGGTATGCCCCTTGTAGGGCATCGAGAATGGCCCTGCTCTTGGATGTGGCTGCAGCAAAGGTGCTCCAGTTAACATCTGGCATATTCAGGTCCACCATCCACAATATCTCCTCTTTCTCTGCCATCCTAAGGATGCCTTCTATCATATTCTTATCCATTCCCTCCTCCTAAGAGGGGGGGGTCTGTATACAACCTCTGTGCAGATTGTGGTGCCATTTCCAGTCTCTAAGGTGACCCATAGTGCCTCCTCTCCTCCCTGTTTACTCTTTTGTTCCATTGCTTTTATCCCTTCCCTTACATAGAGAACTACTCCTCCCCCTCTTCTCCTTTCCCTGTCTGTCCTGTAGGTTGTGTACCCTGGTATGTTAACATCCCAGTCATGGTTCTCTGTGTAGTATGTTTCTGTGACTGCCATGATATCCAGGCATCCCTCTTCCATCAAGGCCACCAGTTCAGGGAGCTTGTTGCCTAGACTATGGGCATTGGTACTCATTACCCTCCATTTCTTGATGGCCTTACCCCTTTTTGCTCCACCCCTGTCCTTATTGCCTTTGTCGTTTTCTCCATTTACCTCTGCCCGTCTCCCTATCGATGTCTCTGTCTTGGTGTTCACCTCACTTACTACCTTGAGGGTGGCTAGGATTTCCCTGTTCTTTTTCAGTGCCTCCCCCTTGGCTAGTTTAAATGCTTGCCAATGAAACATTGAAACCTATCACCTAGGATCCTGGTTCCCTTCCTGGACGGATGCAGACCATCATGCCAGAATAGGCTGCATCACTCCAGGTGTACCCGCATTCCCCAATGAAGCCAAATCCCTGAGCTCTGCACCAGTTTTTCAGCCACTGATTGAATCCCATAGTGTGGAGCACCCTAGCCTCACCCATGCCATTGACAGGCAGCACCTCCAAGAAGGTTACCATGCATGCTACTTGTCTAAGGTCCCTCCCCAACTCCAGAAACCCTTCCTGCACTGCTCTGATTCCTTTCTCAGCCAGGTCATTTGTCCCTACTTGGACAATGACATCCAGCTCCCTCACCTGTGCAGCTGCTCCGGCAATCCCAAGAATTCACTCCCTGTCCCTCCAAGCCATGGCATCAGGCAGGCATTTTACCTCCCTCTCCCCTTCTTCTCCCAGTTCTACCCTCCTAACAATGGAGTCCTCCACCAGGAGTTGTTTCCTTCCCCTATGGGGTCCCATGTCACCATTCTGTGGGTCTCCTTTGTGGAGGTTCCCAGCATCCTCCTTGGTCTTCACTGGGGGTGCCTCCATAGAGGAACCACACTTTGCCAGAATGGCATATGAATTTTGGAGAGGTATAACTGGAGGGATGCACCTCTGTTCCACCACCTTCACCCTCCCTGAGCCCAATATGGTCCAACCACTCCTGTTTCTTGGCAACCTCTGAGGCAACAGCAGTGGCCCTGGTGGTCCCTGGGTGAGAGAGGAGGTCCCCCAAATCCTGGCCAACTCAGCCTGGAGATGAGCAACCTCCTCCCTCAGCCCAGAGAGGTGCCTGTAGATGGGACAGCACTGCATCCTCCAGAACATCTCCTGCAAGACTGCTGCTCCATAGCCACTACACTGCACCACTCCCATCATGTCTTATTTCTGGCCCCTTAACTGTTGTTTTGGATAATTACTCTTTCCTCTGTTTAGTTTAGTTTAGTTTTTTTTTGTTGACCGGGTAAGTGCACTAGACAAATCCTGCCTATTTTCAGGCACGACCGGGGGAAGGGGATACAGATGAATGCCAACTGACCCTTGAACCAGATTACGCTGTTGGTGGTATTTTCAGTTTCAAAATGTGTTTTTGCAGCTGTGGTGCCAAATGGCACAGTTACTGTCCAAAATCTCCTTTTGGCTAATGAATTGGTAGTGTCACTGTTCATGTAGTGGGGTCACAAAAAGCCCATGCTGAAAACTTGAAGTGAAAATACCAAGAAATGCCCAGGGCATTAGGGTTTCTGACCATAACACCCTGCACTGTAGGGACTGACAGGTATCAGGGATATGACTTGGGATTGTCAACAGTACTGCTCATGCCATTCCACCTCCATCCCCACCCTGCAGCCAGTGACAGGTATCGAGTTGTGCCTTCGACTCTTCAGCCCCAAAGTTCATTCCATTCTGTTATACTGCACCTATTTCAGCATATATCCTTATGGAATGGGGTGAGTGTAAAGTCTGAAAACCCTAAGGCACACCTCGACTCTTGTCTGTGTCTGCAGGGTAGGATGAGGTGAAATGGGGTGAGCGTTATGGGCAATGACCCAAAGGCAGATCCCAATGCCTGTCCAAGTCTGCGGGGGGGGGTGGGGTTGGCTTCACTTCAGTACTTGCAGTGTCAGTGGCTCAGTAGGTAGCACACTCGCCTCTGAGGCCGGGAGATCAGAGTGCTGTGGGTTCAGTTCCCACATCTGGCACTTGGGTTAATATCCCAGTACTGACACTGTAATGCAGCATGAGAGGGGTGCTGCATTTCTGAGGTGCCGTCTTTTGGATGAGACATTAAACCGAGGTCCCATCTGCCTGGATTGGTGGTAGTTCAGGTGGATGTTAAAGATCCCATGGCACTCATCGAAAAGAGCAGGGAATTTCCCGGTGTCCTGGCCAAATTTCCCTCATTCACTAAAAATACCACCAACAGCTGGATCTGGTTCAAGGTCAGTTGGCATGCATCTGTATCCCCCTTCCCCCGGGTCGTGCCTGAAAATAGGCAGGATTTGTCTAGTGCACTTACCCGGTCAACAAAAGCTAAATAAAAAATAAATAAATAAAATAAAATAAATAAGTACTTCACTGCCATTCCTATTCTGCCTGTCTGTCTGTGTGTGTGTGTGTCTCTCTCTCTCTTTCTATATGTCTATGTAATTATCAATCTTTCTATTAATTGCATGTATAGCTATTTTTACCTGTTTCTAAAACAAACCTGCATATCACATTTGCCTGCACTCTGAACACATACTTATGAAACTGTGCATATTGGTACTTCATTTCTGCGTACACCTCATACTTTCCTAATATTCCCATTATCACAAGCATAACTACCTTGCCCTTATCAAAAGCGACCCCCTCTGAAAGTTAATATCACATTTTCTCTAACAGTCCATCATCATTACACCTGACTATCTGACATCAGCACATTGCTTAAATATAACTTACCTCACGGACAAAAACCCTGTTTCTCTTAAAAAAAAACTGTGTAAATATTCCCAAGGCTGAACATATGCCAGCCATTACTTTTTCATGTACTGCCACCTTCTGTACCATCATGGGGATTTGCATATGTTCTCTTGATATTTTGCATTATTGCGATATGTGCAATTGTGTTTTCTTTAAAATTTGGCTGTCTGGCCAATATCATTCGGGATAACACATACATCAGTGGCATTTGCTCTGGGGTTCTTTTGTAAGCTTCCTATTCCTTCCTTTAAAATGAACACCTCCATATATTTTCCCAATAGTGTGTATGCCTTCCTTAGAACAGAAACTAAAACAAATCTTACTATTTACAAATCATTGTTTTGTTTCTCCATACCTCCTTAACAGGTCCAACACAACTTTACTAACTTCATTATGCAGCCGTGGTGGATCTGACCAGAATTTGTTTTCTTTGCTGTCATGACATAAGAATGAAGTCATTTTAAGACTAGGTGTAGACCCTATCTTCATCCATAAGCCTAAAGTATCAGCTGTTTATGTCATAAAATTCCCTAATGGGGAAGTTTCAAGTGATGTTCAAAATAGTATTTAAAAGTATCATGGAAGTCATATAACTGAAATTCAGTATGCCTCCAAAGCAGCAGATGTGTCAGAGAAAGACAGCAATAAGTAGCATGTAGATGAGAGGCAATAACATATAATTTTAAACTGGGGAAGTTAAGCTCCCCCCTTTCCATAGGAAGCTGTAATATTGTATATCTGAGTCTGGGTATCCTTCCACTCCTAATAAATAAATTGGACACCATTTCAGGCTGAAGACTAACCCCAATGCATTGTAACACTCTTGTCACTTCATCGGAGGGGGGGAGTTGAAGCCTGTTGATTTCAATGCACATTTTAAACAAATATTTTCACGTTGAAATGCAGTGATTGTTAAGCTTACTCGTAAGTGCTTTCTAATTGCCAGAATTAATAGCTTTCAGTCAAGAATGCCTCAACAATTTGTGTTATTATGGCAGAATGTTTGTTAAATATTCATTTTACAATCTATTATTCATCTTGAGGGATGAACTATTTAAGTTTCAGTTTATTAAAACAGGAGTTCATAAAAGCCACTGAACTGAAGCTCATTACCAATGGTGTCCCACATGCAGTTTTGAAACTACTAGTTACAATTCATAATTCATATATAATAGAATTATTTGCAAAAAAAAATCATTAATGCACCAGGTTGGGTTCAAGTTAATGCCACAGAAGGAGGGAAATGTGGCGTTAGGGTTTCCGATGCTAACTTACCCCACCCCCACCCCAAGCAGCAAAAGGAAAAAATATTAGGGTCTGGGGTCTCTGAAGTCTTGGTGAATCAGTGGTGGGGTCTTCCTTTGGGTTGTCAATCCTAATGTTCACCCCACCCCCCCAGCCTGTATGTATTTATTTGTTTATTTATTAAAATGTTTTACCAGGAATGCACACTGAACAACAAGTTGCTTATCTCCCGGTGTGACCTGGTGGCGTATAAGTGGATAAAAACAGTGATTTTACGTACCATTATAGTTAACATACATGGGGGATATGGTACAGAGAATTAAACAACAATATCGCCAACACACTGGTGGATTGGCGTTACAATTAAGAACAGGTAAAACAGTACATTTAAACAATTAAAGAGCTAATGAGGGGAGGAATAAGAGGGAATGGTGGGTCTAACTAGAGGAAGGAGAAGCATAAAGACAGAAGGGGCCAGGACTATTACCAGTAACAGGTACTAAGCACAGTTGAGTGAGGCAATTTAGAACCAATCTAGGGTGGGCTGAGGTAGCAGTTCTGGCAGACAATAGTTTAGCTCAGACATGTAGGTACGGGGCAGGTTATGTAAGTGCAACGGAGTACAAAGGAGAGACGAGAGGAACAGGGGAAGAGGTGGAGGTTAGAGAGAGAAGGGAATTCATGCCTAGGTCTAACACCTCCAGAATGCTGAAGAACCTTGCCAGGGGCAGAACCAGGTGAAAACATTTAAGCTGAGAAGGAATAGGGAAGAAGTTAGGGAGGGAGGGGCAAGTCTTGCCTAGATCTAGTCCCTCCAGGATGCCGAGAGCCCTGCCAGGGCAGAATCAGGTGAAGACAATTTGGGTGAAAAGGAAAAGGGTGGGGAGCAGGTGAATAACAGAGGGATTGTAGGTAGGGAAGATGGGTAGATGTGGTGGAGAAAGGAAGGAAAAAAATATGCTAGAACCAGCCCCTTCAGGACACTGATAACCCTGCAAGGGAGAAGAACTTATGCAAGGATAATTAGTCAGATAAGATAGGGGAAGGGGGCAGGAGTGAGACAGGGTATAGTGAAGGAGGCTTTGTGGGTGGGGGGCTGGGTATAGGGCTGGAGAACAGGATCATGGGAAGGAGCTTAAGGAGGATTAAAGCTAGAGGAGAGATGGTTATGTAAGGCAGACGTGACGGCAGAAACCAGTCTGTCCAATGAGAGTGGAATGGCGGGGGGCCAGTAAGGAGTGAGTATCTGCAGATCTAAGGGAGTGGGAGGTGGCTATAGCTGCATATCTGAAGCAAAAAGTACAGCTCCAAGCTAGTGCTTCATAATGATACTCTCTTCAAGGGTAGAGAAGTATGTCTTATCACAGGCTGCCAATACAATCTGTTGTAGCTTTATTCATGCAGAGCACTGCAGGCCCTGCATGAGGAAAGAAGATCATATGTGACATTGTTTGTTCAGGGAATGGGGTTGGCATTAGGGCTGACCACCCCAACGAAGATCCCACCACTGATTCGCCATGACTCTGGAGACTCAAAACCCAAATGTTTTTTTCTTTTGCTACTGGGGGTTAGGGGTGGGGAGTTAGGATTGGGAAACACTAATGCCACATTTCCCTACCTTTGTGGCATTAACCTGAACCCTAACTGGTGCATTAACAAAGTTTTCTGCAAAGAATTTCCTTTCTTTTTTAGATAGTGGAATCATATCCTCATTCTCACAGGTTCCTTCAGGACCTGTGCGAACAGATGTAGACATGCAGGGCCCTTTGAGCCATGCACCCAGGGAAGACTCTATCCACATATGGAAGTGCAGAGTCCTTGTGAGCTCTGCAATTCCATGCAGTAATGGATATCAAGAATTCATGGGTCTGTCTCATAGGCTGCAGAAGCCTAGGCCCCTATGGTCCATTTGCTTCCATGTATCCAGAGATAGACACACAGGGGAAAGATTCTTTCTGCCAGTCAATGCACAGGACCCTCATGCAGAGGTGCAGGGCCCTATGCCAAGAGAATAGCTGTCTTCACTATATGGTAATGTCAAGTACTAGAAAAGTGGGTTCCCTTCAGCTTGTGGAAATTATAGTGTAGAAAGGGGCTGGTGGGTGAAAGTCATCCATGAAAAGGAAGACGGACCAGCCACTCCAATAAAGCATTCAAAACTTAGTTCAATTTATTTTCTGATATTAAGTAATGACAAGATCCTCTAATCCCAATGTTTCACCAGGAGTAGACTTCATCAGGGGGAGGCCTATTATATAAACAGTCAGAAGTATTTTTAGTCCATATGTACAATAAATTAAAACATAAAACAATTTTTCATTAATTGAGTACAATTTCATGTAGTGCATACTTACTGCCAGGGGTTACAATGTAGCTATAACCCATTAATGTAAACTGTCTAGTTTTCTAGCTTTTATTTTATTTTTGTTCTTTTGGTAAATGGGTAAGGCCCACTAGGCACAAGTGCCTGTTTTCATTGGCAACTGGGAGCACTTGGGTGGTTAAGTGACTTGTTCAGAGTCACACAGTAGGCAAGCAGAGATTGTGGGAATCAAACCCTGGCCTGCTGGATGTACCAAGCTCATTCACAGCTCATTACTCTAACCTCTAGGCTATACTGCCAGCCCAATTTATCTATTATTATTCATATTTGCTAAGATATTCAATTACCTTTCTTACATAGTCATATTAATTCAATAACTTTATATTCAGTTACAGTGCCAATCCACAGACCTAAATTAACCATAGACCATCCACTCACCAGGTCTACTCTGAGAACAGCTTAAATTTACTTCATTCTGTTACACGTTTGTTATGTTTCTAGGCTTATCCAACTGTAAAGTTGTCATGTGTTAATTATTATTAATACCCAAGTATTTATTACCTACCCTGTTCCATTTAAATGGGTACTTCGACCTAAGTCTCAGCCTGGGGATATAATTAAACCACAGCAGTTCAGTATTTGTATATTTAGTTTAAATTCTTCCACTGTTTCAAAACGTTCCAACTCCTTCCAGACTGCTGGAAGCGAGTGCTCAGGAGGCAACATGGTTAACAAAATGTTATCTGCATATAGTGTAAGTTTAAATTCCACTCCTCCTCCTCCTCCTATAGGGATACCCTCCATCTCATTATTCATTCTAATAGCCTCTGCCAGGGCCTCAATATAAAGTGCAAATAATAACAAGAAAAGAAGGTAGCCTTGACGGGCACCTTTTTCCAAGATTTTGGTGGGGACTATGAGCCATTTACTCTGATCTACACTTTTGGGGGGGTTATACAAATTTTGCAACATGGCTATAAAGGGCATTGGGAAATCAAAGATCAATAGGGTGTCTGACAAACAGGGTCAGGACTCCCTGTTGAATGCCTTCTCTGTGTCTAAACTGATCACCAATGCCGACATAGCCCTCTGAGTGATATATGCCATTAATAGAAGTGTCCATCTAGTATTATTAAATGTTTGCCTGACTTTCATGAACCCAGACTTGTATTTTTAGATAATGGTGGGGAAAATGGTCTCTGCCCTATTTGCCCATATGGATGCAAAATCTTTTAGAAAATGGCAAGAACCGATACTCAATTCTGATTGGGTGAGACAGGCTCCAAGCTGGGCATTTATTTTTCAATAAATGCCCAGCTAAAAATAATAGCCAGTCCAAGTGGCACCTCACTGAGCAGCATTTGTAGTGTTGCCCAACCTGCTTTTTAATTGGCAGAATGCTGTGAAAGAAATTTAAAAAACCCGCCATCTTTTTTCTCTCGCTTAGCGAGTCACTGCTCTCCCCAACCCAAAGCAAACTATATGTACTTCCAGTTGCTTCATCTTTAAAAAATAAATTTAAAAAGACCCACACACTTCACTTATTCTCCACTTAGAAGTGTAACACATTGGAACCACTATCCCGACTGCAGTGTCACACACTACCCTGCTAACCCAACCACGATCTCTCAGTCCTCTGCTGACAGGAAACAAAGACGTACTACTGAGTCAGCAAAAGTCCCCCACAATGCCACAGCCTATCACTTGCCTCATTATATAAACAAATTCAAAAGAAACTTTTTCTACGTCACTATTTAAACAAATATAAAAGAAACCTTTTCTTTTGTGGCACATCACACTCCTTCCTCGTACGATACATCACTCTCTCCTCACGCTGAAATGTCCTTCGGCCTCGTACATTGTGGTCAAACATTGCACACGGTACATGTGGAATTTTAGAGTGAAAAAACAAAAACATGCACCGAAAACGAAAAACAAACTTCCCTTCAAGTACTACAAATAATTTTCACATAACACTGCCTTTGTTTTTTACGAAGCAGTGCCTGTTTATGTGTGCCTTTGATTGGGGGGGCATTAATCCACCAGAATGCTGCAGGGAGGAGCAACAGCACCAAGAACAGCCTATGCACTACTTTACCAATACATCGGTGTGTAATACTTATATTAATTTTATTTCACAGTAATTTACAGTATGTATTTTACAGATTCAATAAAATTTACAGACATGCCCATTTTCTAAGCGCAGTAATACCCTCCAGGGTGGGCATTATTGGGAAATACTGGACCTTCCAGGGACTAAAAGGCCCTCCACCTGTGGCATCGGGCCTCATTACACCACTGGGCAGTCCAGTATTTCCCAATAATGCCCACCCTGTTGGGTATTATTGCTTAAATAATCAGTGTTTAATATAGGTAGTGGCTAATAAGAGGATAGCATGGTGGGGTCTTTCCAGGGTTAAGAATGGCTGATATTGTAGCACATCTCCAAGATGGTGAGGAAGTCTGACCTTCCTGTACATCACTGTAGGTCTGGAACAGTAGAGGAAGGAGATGGGAGGCAATTTGGGCTGGCAGTATGACCTAAAGGTTAGAGTAACAAGCTGTGACTAAGCTTTGTGTATCCAGCAAACCTGGGTTTGATTCTTACAATCTCCACTTGCATACTGTGTGACCCTGAGCAAGTTACTTAAACTCCTGAGTCACCCCTCAAGATAGGTTTTGAGCCTAGAGTGCCTTACCTGGTTACCAAAAGAATAAAAAAAGTTTTATAAAATTACATTACAAATCTTCCTGGACCCGGGCACTTCACATTTTTGAATGCCTTAAGGGCAGTCATAATCTCCCCCCCCCCAAAATGGAGCTAGGAACACTGTTTTCTGCATTTACTCCAGAGCAGAGAGTCTTACTTTAAGATATTGGAATGGGTAGGGATGCCCCATTTGATGAGACAGTTATAGGTCTTGATAATAACCCTTCGTTATGGATTCTATCTGGGCAGTAGAATGAGTTATCCAGCCTGTGATCGGGTCCTGTAGTCAAACAATACAGGTGCTTTTATGTTTCATCTGGAGTTAAACACACCAACCTTCATACTCTCCGGGCTCCCCCTTCATAACAGTACAACCCCTCATATTGCACTTTATTTTGGATTACCTAGCTCTTAGCCTGATATGTGCTAAGTTGTTAAATATTGTTGTATTCTCCCTTTGTAACTACCCTGTTCTCAAACTGTGTGTGCTAACTGAATCCTCTGTGTGTCTATACATCTCTGTACATTTAATCGTTCTATGATGACATTGGTTTATTTGCTGTATGTTTTTCTGTACTTGATGTTTCCCATTCCCTTCCCCCAGGATGCACCTGGAAATAAGCAGTTTTACTCAGTGTGCTTTCCTGGTGAAACTTTTAAATAAATAAATAAATAGTATTGTTTCAGGCATCCGAGGGCCATTTCTACTTTCTAATCCAGGATGCGCTGTATTTGTTGATTCACTTTCTGGAGCTGCAACTCAACTCCCCTGTCTCCCTCACCCTTTAATTGCTGTAATGTGGTAAGCGTATTGTTTAAATCTGTATCTTGCTTCTCCCAAGCCCTAGTTTCTTTTGTGGAATATGACAGTACCCCTATGGTTTGCTGAGGCTCACTATCCTGACTCTGACCTGCTCGGGCAGTATTGCTCAACTGGTTCAGTATCCAGACAGTGAGCATCCCGGCAGTAGGAAACCTGATGGAAGTTTACAGGGATAAGGTAGCAGATGTGACGGCTTGCTACCTTACCACTGTCGATGAGACTGAAATGCTGGAGGAATCGGGAGGCTGGCCCAGCTGCACTTGTGGTGTTGAGGACTAAACCACTGGCAGCTCAGCTGGCATGCTCTGGAGGTACGGGTTCTAGCCAAGCTGTGGCTGGTAAGATTTTAAAAGATTATACCCCCATAACTAATTTTTTATAACTCTGAGATCTGCTCCCCCTCGGAGTTAGTTATTTTAGTTACATGGGGTGGACCCCCACAAGGGGGGTTGGGGGGCAAAGCCCACCTGATTTGCCTTTTGTACTTTTCAATCAAATGCCCCAAATCATATTTTCAGGCATCTGAATGATTCATCAGCATGGATTTCAGGCCAGTGGGGTCAGTATCCCGAGACTCAGGATACTGAGTTTAGGGATTCCATAGTATATCCAATAGGACATTATCTTTCCCCTTCCCCCCAGAGTAGAGCCTTGAGAGAATCTCATAAAATTGTGTCTGAGACTTCCCTGGTATCATTCAAAGCCAAGAACTGACTGACCCATTCCTGGATCATATTCACAAAAAGTTCCCCTTTCACAGGAACAAATTAAGTGTCCAGGTAATATGTCTCTTGGTCTTTCCCAGATCTATTTTTAAAAGGATTGGTGAATGATCTGGCATAATTCTAAGGCCATGTGAAATGTCTCAGACCATGCTCAAATGTTCCAGGGGGACAAAAAAGTAATCTAGCTGAGCATGACTACAGTGGCACACAGAACAATGTGTGTACCGTCTCCCCTTTGTGGGGGAAAAAGTGCACCAGACATACACTACCCCTAGCTGTTCCAGAGTAGCTTTAAAATATTTCTGTGCTTCTGATATCCTGAACCAGCATGGGTAAGTGATATCCAAGTCAGGTGACAATGTAAGGTTTATGTCCCCCCCCCCCCTTAACTAACAGTCCCTTCATTAGATATTGAACCCTGTTAAGGAACGTCTGCATGACATTTTTATCTGACTGGGGAGGCAAACAGACATTTATTAAAATTACTAGTTTCCTAAAGAACTCCCACCATTATGATATATTGTCCTTCTGGGCTTGAAAATGTTTCCTGTATATGAAACATAGTAGAACCTGGTATAAATGTAACCACTCCCCTTCTTTTTCCCACGTGATGAGATGATGACTCCACTACAGAATAACGACTGGCTCCAGTGACTACAGAATATCTAAATTTTTTCAGTTTACCATGTTCATCTATT
Source organism: Neoceratodus forsteri (assembly GCA_016271365.2). Classification (NCBI taxonomy): domain Eukaryota; kingdom Metazoa; phylum Chordata; order Ceratodontiformes; family Ceratodontidae; genus Neoceratodus; species Neoceratodus forsteri. The sequence goes on along the minus strand of CM057456.1, from coordinate 755,303,588 downwards.
GATGTGTCTCTTGCAAAAAAAATTACACCTGGACTATCCCTTTTTATATATTGCATTATTCTAGTCCTCTAAATTAAATTTTGCATGCCGTTAATGTTAAAAGATAACATTTTTACTGGGGCAACTGCCATTTGCCAAGGAAAATGGTGTGAATATCACTAAAAAAATGAAGTCTTAGAGGGCCTACTGCCCTCGTACCTCTGAATAATATAAAACTGACCCCCCATTAGATGCAGACATAAACATTAGATTACACATACAGTAGTTCTACAAAGTGAAAACCAGTTTAACCAAGGTCTATCTAACATTATGAACTCTGATGGCCAGAAAAGCTGTTGTACTTCCTAGCTAGAGTGCAAGCATCTAGCTGTGTCCCTGCTGGAGCCAGGTATTACAGACCCCATGTGAGGGATAGTGTAGACAACCTCAATACAGGAACACCTGTAAGAGAAAAGCATCTTCAATGAGCTCACAAAAGGACATGTACCCCCACCCCCCTCACAACATCAATCTACACCTGCAGTGTAGTTGTCAATTACTGCGGTGGGAGGAAGAAATTGTACATCCCCTATATAGCTGAGGTCTATAAACTCACCCGATCTCTTGTTGCACTCATACACAATTTTTTCAGTATGCACTTTATCGATTAGGCCCAGTATCTAAATGTTATGTCCATTAAACTATCAATGGATAATTACAGCATAGTAACAGTGTCACAGTATGATCTCTACGGCCCAGAAAAATGAAACAGCAAACCATATACTGGTAAATTAAGTTCATCCCTCAGCTGGGCATAATCAAATGAGACTACAGCTGCTAAGAGTCAGAATCATGCAGGGACAGAGCAAAAAGAGGCTGACCAGCCCCCAGAAGACAGCCATAGAAACATAGAAACTGTTGGCAGATAAGGACTGCCAGGCCCATCTAGTCTGCCCAAAAGCCCTATACTTAGTTTGAGGCCTCTCACCCTATCTGGTCAGTGGGTTTTTGTCCTTCCTTCCTACCTCTAAGGTTCCCTTATGCCTATCCCAGGTATGTTTAAATCTCTCCACTGTGCTCACTCCCACCACCTCCTGTGGCAGACCATTCCATTTGTCCATAACCCTCTCTGTGAAAAAAAAAATTCTCACATTTCCTCTTAACCTGCCTCCCTGTAGTTACATAACATGTGCCCTCATTCTAGTGCACCGTCTAACTTGGAAGATGTCTTCCCCCTGCACCTTGTATATGCCCTTGAGGTACTTGAATGTTTCAGTCATGCCCCCCCCACTCCCCCCTGTTCTCCAGCGAGTACATATTGAAGTCCTTTAATCTCTTCTCATATGTTTTGTAGTGTAAGCCCTGTACAATCTTGGTTGCCCTCCTCTGGACTGCTTCAATCCTGTCAATGTCCTTGTGAAGGTGTGGCCTCCAGAACTGCACATGGTACTCGAAGTGAGGTCTTACTAGTGTTTTATATAATGGCATTACCACCTCCCTCCTTCTGCTAGTGATACCTCTGCCTATGCACCCCAACATGCCACTGGCCCTCCCTACAGCCTTTGTACACTGCTTTGACACCTTTAGGTCATCTGAAATGATAACCCCTAAATGGTATCCCGACAAAAGGGTGACTGAGGTTGAGCGACTCAAATATGAGCATCTCAGTCTCAGTGCCTGTGTTGTGGGCTACCCTGAAAGGGTAGCAATGGGCAAAAAGGAAGGTAGACAAGAACCACGTTGGAAGGCTACTGGAACCACACCACGGGGGACAGAAGAGGAGGGAAGGTATGTGGGAGGCAGTGCAGTAAAAATCTGCTGAGCTGGTTGAGTGATGCGGTGATGAGGGTGTCAAAGGCAATCAACTCCATGCCAAGTCTTTCATTCATAACCATTTTATTCCAGTCAGCACTGTTGGGATAAGATGAAGAAGCCACACTGGAACTCAGGTTGGATGGCACAGTTAGTCTGCAAAGGGATCCCATTGACTGTTGGCTGCTTGCTTGCTTGCTGCTTATCTTCCTTTCTTGCTCTCCCAACACTCCAAGCATCACTATCATTCAAGTAAGAAAGTAGCACTGTTTAATAACATAATCTTGCTGTAAAGATGCTGTTTGTAGTTGGTAAAAGCACAGCGGTCTCCTCAGCCCTCCATTGCCCACAGTGATGTCACCAGAAGTCATCAGTGGTTGCTTTCAAATAAAGCTGTGCATATTTTTTATCACTCTACATTAGAATGAATAATGATTAGAAAATGACATACGATATGGAACATATACTTATAAAAACTGTGCACAAATGTGTATGGTGCACATGCCTACCAACCCCCTTGGCAACAGGAACATGACTTAATCTATGCCATGTGAATCTAACTGTGTTATATCAGGGGATTTGGAGTGAAACAGATGAGTGAGACCCCATTAAGTTCAGTTGGCAACGATTTAAGGCCAGTTGAGACCACCAGGATTTATGACTTGAGAACCACTGCTTTAGATTAGGTTTTTAGTTGTCTAGTTCTAGAAAAAAAAATTGAAAATGGGCATGCAACTTTGAAATCTTTTCACAGAAAGATAGAGGCAGGGGTTGTGCATATTAAAAAAAATGCAGGTATAGATAAAGTTGCTGTGATACAGTAATCTGAATATTGAGCAAGCCAGTGCTTGATTACTTTGGTGTGATGACATTGCTGGGTGAGGTTTTTTTGTACTGGGTGGTGCCTCAGACCTAGTGGGAAGGTACATTCTTTCAAACAGTGCTCACTGCTAAGTCACAACAGAAGCATGTGTTATCAAGACGACTCAGCTGTAGTAGACTGCTGCTCCTGTCAGAAATAAAGGGCTGAAAAAACACAAAACTAACTCTGTAGCTGTTTGCTAGAGGCACAGCCTCACTTACTGTAAAAATAACTGAACATAGCACCAGATGCTGAAAAAAGAAATTTCAGTTTTATTTCAACGTTAACAGGTCTAGTTGCTGTCTGTCTCACATGTGGAGGTACTAAAGTTAATCGCTAGAGAAGTGCCAGAACATTTAATATGTGTTTTCTGAACACCCCAAACTATTAGCAAAAAGTGAGTGAAGTCATCTAAACGAGAACTAAGAAAAGAACATTTTGACTGCCACTGGGCAAACCACCAAATCATTTGTACTCCTAAATGTATGACAATGTGACAAGCAAATATTTTCCCTGCTATAAACTGATGTGTTCACCAGTCACACAGTACTTCATTCGTATTAGCAGAGCTGACATAAATGGAACTTGAACTAAAAAAAAAAGATTGACTGCACTTAATTGCCCAGAACCCACAATGGTTTGAGCAACTGGAGGAAACATTTTGGATTGCTTGTGTGGCTCTGTTATGTTCAGTAACTTGTTACAGGTCACAGCCTGCATTACATCTATATAGCAGAGCAGGAAATTGTATCTGCAGCCAGCCTCGCGGTTTCCCCTGAAATTAAACTTTATATCTACCACTGGAAAATACAGTAGTAGGAGCTCATAAAATGGGCCAATTCTGATCCAGCTATACACATGGTATTTCATTCATAAAAAAAAGCGTGGGAACAGGAATGATACTTTGCTTTCAACTGATGCCCTTTAATGCTCAATGCAAGGTGCTACGGTACACTCACAGAGGAAAAACAGAGGAAGGACATAAGGAACCTGGGGTTCATGATATACAAGGGGGTGAAATTAAGCATGATAAGCAGTGTGCAGCAGTTGTTCCTGGGGCTACGAGAATGATGGGGTGCTTTAAAATGGGGATGACCAGCAGGGCAGAGGAAGGTGACCTACCTCTTTACAAAACCCTGATCAGGCCACACCAGGATTACTGCATACAATTCTGGGCACCCCATACAGCAAGTTCTGGTCAGAGCTGATATGGCTGTGGAGAGCTTTTAGGAGTGACAAGAGTGTGGAAAATAATATGCGGTGCTTTCACTGCACCAGAGTCAGACGTAGGTAATACTGCGGCAATTACAGTACTGCGCATACGTGACACTCGCACATGTGAAGTTTGCCCTGTAGTCAGCCCTGCATAACATGGTAATGCTGACATAACTATGTATGCACGATAGTCATGCATGCACAGTTTAAGTCAACATCACCATGATGCACATGGTGGCCGTCAGTACTGCAGTTGCAGAACAGAAAAGTAGTGTGCTGGGAAGCGGGTATGTTTATGCAGCCCATGGAAAGGAAGTGCGGCATAAACAGAATCAGTGGAAACTATGTCAGAGCACTGTGGCAGTACATGAGACATCAGTATGGTTACGTGCTTCCCCAGTGCTGTTATACAAATTTGATGATGGCATAACATCCGTGTAGCTTTTGCCCATGCAGCCAAACAAATCAGACTCAACAGGAGTCTATTAACAAACTAGAGATCTGGTCTGGGACTTGCTCATCATCACAGTCACTTTCTCATTCTTTTCTAAGCAGTAATTTCTGGCAAATGTGCCTTAACCATATAGATCTCAGTGCTGGTAGACTACTTCTGGTTTTCCCCTGATTGTATTAGGTGGGGGTAGTAGCAGTCTTGAAGTGGTATCTGCCAGTGGAGGCATACTCTGGAAAAAAGAGATCCTCATGCTCACCTGCACATTTTAGAAATTATGCCTTTCCTTGTTTTTGCTGTAAAGAAACTGACCCCTTTAACACAAAAAACAAGGTGTCAGTTATGGCCTCCACCCCCCCTTTTGCTTCAAGTGAGGAATGTTATTATGGGTTTGCATCAGATGTACGGTGGCAGCCATAGGTGCAAAATATTGTTAAACAGTAATCAACTGTATGTAAAAGCTCTTTTTTTTTTGAATATGTGCTTTCTTAATGTAGTCAATACCACTCCACTCATGCGTACTCTGCCCCTGAATTTCTGTACCCCAAGTGCACTATTTTACATTTTTGTGTTCAGGACAAAAATGGCTTTCAAATGAGGGTAGTCTCTAATCTAAATTCTTTATAGTTTTTATGTTTCCTTGCACTTGTGCAAGAAACATCTTGTGGTAGAACAGCAATCTACAGTGGGCGTGTCCCTGGCAGACCAATGAGCATGCAACCAAACTGTGACACCAGTCACAGTTTCACAGCTGGAATCCATTCTCTAGTTGAAAGAAACAAAGTGCTCAAATGAGAGCAGTTCATTCCTTTCATTCATGCTCTTACTGATCTTATTGCTTATCTCCCCACCCATCCTGCAGATGTCCAGGTACCCAACCATACACTGCATCCCCCACTTTCTGTGCCATTAGCAGTAAACAGTCCTAGCAGTAAAGAACAAATAAATATTATTTATCCTTCCCCAGACAGACGTCCACATTGAACTTGTTTGTGTCTCTGTGTAAATGACAGTGTGTGTTCTTGTCACTGAACCCCTCTCTCTCCAGTACTTCGCATGTGCCACAATGCTCAGCCTAAGCATTGCTCTCTGTGATGGTTCCCACTGACCAGCCCCATGGATCTCCTAGTATCCATGCTGCCTCAGTGTGCCCCCCGCCCCACTGCACAATACAAGGAGCAAGAGTGCTGAGACATGAGGTAACATTGCCTGCAGAGCTGTAGCTTAATCCTGAATGGTGTGGAAAGAGAGACATGGGCTGCAGGGACGGACACCAAGAAGGAGAGGCAGCAGTGTGCCCACCACAAAACAGGGCACAGGATCGAAAGAGACAGTGAGTGGTACCAATGTCAGAGACAGAGCGGAGAAAGAGCCACCAAACAGTGACAGCAACATGCTGAAATGTGGCGAGTAAGCGGAATGAGAGTGATCACCAGGTGACAGGCTGTCACTATTGCAGCACCACCTTGGCAGTGTGAAATTGGGGGCAGTGCAATGTAGTAACCATAACCACAATGACCGGTGGCTCCCAGACCTGCACCTAAACAAACATTCATTTAATGGGTGGCCTGTCCCCTAGCAGAGTCTACTCCCCCCCCACCCAGAGAGACACAGCAACAGCAAGAGCCACTTCCAGTGCGACATATATGTGCAGGTCCAATCTGTTCCAGTGAGAGACAGTGTCAACCCCCCAAACAGAAATGTGGAGTACAGTGTGCGCCCGAACTCAGTTGCCATCCATTTTATTTCCACTCACTCTTACGGCACCTTGCTGTCAGTCTGACTCTCTGTTTGTCTTTCTGAAGCTCAGCGGAAGCAAACAGCACATACAGAGAGGCAGAGAAAGTGGCAGCAAGAGTGCCATAACTGGGACAGAGAGCAGTGGTGCAGACTTTTCCTTTCACCGTGGGGGTGCGGATGTTAGAAAGAGAGTGAGAGATCAGGAGAAACACAATGAAAAACAAACTTGGTGCATCTATTCCACCACTGCACAAAAGGAGCACCTAGACAGAGCCAGACACAAATATGGGGGTCACATATCTGCTCCTTCACGTTGACTAGAACAGTGTAGGTGGGCACTGGATGGGCACCCCTGGGTAGTTGCTGCCCCCTATACCTCCAGCTCACATCAGCATATATGGAACAGTCTGCAGCAGCCACAGACTGATGTAGGTTACTCATCTTCCCCTCCACACCCATCCCACTCCACACAGTTTGGCACAGTGACAAGGTGATCTCCAGATGGGCAGCCCAAGGTAAATAGTGGACTGTGGCCTGGCAGAAGTTGATGATTGGTGCCCCCTCCACAACCATCCCACCACTGCACATTGGCTGCCCCAGCCAGAGACAGAAATGTAAGTTGCACATTTGCCATGCCACACCTGTTTCTATCTAGCCTGGTGGGCACCAGGTGCATGGAAATGGAGCTGTGGTCCAGATCCACTGGGTGGCCCAAGGCCACTGGCACCCAACACATCTTTCCACATTTCTGCACATATGAAGCATTTTCTCCTTCCATTCCACCTCCTGCACATTAGGAGCACTCTGCCAGAGGCAATGACAGATGTGGTTCACACATCTGTCCATCTTCACCCATCCAAGTTAAATGAAAGCTGGCACTGACATTAGGTGGACTCCAGGAAGGTGGCTCTGGAAGAATGATGCCCCATTCCCTCATCCCACCTCCACAAAAGGGCAGCACCCTGTAGCAGCCAGGGATAGAGATGCAAGTTGCACATCTGCCCCTTCATACCTGTCTCTGCACCACCAGAGCTAGCATGAAGGTTGGAGTGGGCTTTGGGTGACTGGCACTTCCTCACCCAATGCCACACCTCTACACTTGCAGCACACTCTGCTTCAGCCAGAGGCTGTCCCACCTAACATGCTGTACCCATGAAGAGCACTTTGAGGTACTGAGATATAAAAATGTGGATCTTGTATCTACCCCTCCACAACTGTTCCCACTCTGCTGGGTGGGTGGAGGGGCAGAATACAGTGGGTGCTCCTAAGTGACTGATGTCCCCTCTTGCACTCCCACCTATCAACCCAATACTTCACAGTAGCCAGAGAAGAGATGTGGATTGCACATCAGCCCCCACCATAAACTGTGCCCATTCCAAAACGTTTCACACACAGGCTGGAGTGGGGTCTAGGATGGTGGCCATTAAATGACTTCCCCCCCATCCCACCGCCACTCATGAGGAGCACTCCTCCCCTTCCACTACACATTTGCACATAGTGAGCACTCCTCCTCCTCCTCCTCCATGCCTCCTTTGCATATGGGGAGCAATTCTCCTTCTCCAGACCTCTTCCACTTGATGGGCATAGCGTCTTATGTAATCATATTTGGTCTCAATCCTTGTTGAATGCAACATTGTACATATTGTGTATACTAATGTAAAGAAAATTGCTGTATTTTAATTTATATTATGTGTCCTTTTTGTATCTCACCCCATGTATTGTCTTTATCATTGATTATAAACAGGACCTCCTTTCAAATGAGCTAGCTCAATGGATTTTATTCCTTCACAATAAACTTGAACTTGAACATAGAACACACTCTTCCCTCCATTCCATCTCCACACATAGGTATCGTTGCTCCACCTCCATACATTGTGAGCACTCATCCCCTGACCCCTCCAGTGCCTCTCCCACTACATTTCACCTCCCCACTTGAAGAGCATTTCTCCCACTGCATCCCACCTCCTGCACATAGGGAGCACTCCTCCCTCTCCACTCAACCTCTACACACGGGAAGCATTGCTCGCACTTCATATCCACTCTGTATATGGGGAGCACTCCACCCCTTCATCCCACTGCCCATACATGGGGAGCATTGCTACCCATCCATCCCACTCTTACACATGGGGACACCTCCACACATTTGCATCACTCCTCCTCTACCACCATCCCACCTCTGCATATATAGAGAGTACTCCTAACCCAATTCCACCTTTGCACATGGGAGCACTCTGCAACAGCCAGAGACAAAGGTGTTAGTCAGGCATCTGCCTTTCCACACCTACTCCCACTCCACATGATATGCTCCAAGTTGGGTAGTACATCGGTGGGGTTGAGATGTAATAAGTGGGTTACCTTGGGAGATATTGCCAATACCCGTCCAGTAGGGAAGCAGTATTGTGCAGTGGTCTAAGGCTCTGAGCTGCAAATCTGGAGACCTGGGTTTTAAATCCCACAGCCCCCACTTGCATACTGTGTACCCTGAGCAAGTCACTTCACTTCCCTGTGCTCCCAGGTCACACCTGTAAACAAGCTTTCAGCTTAGTGTGCTACTTCTGGTTAAACACTTGGAAACAAAATACCCCTCACCACCTCTTTGAATGGGAGATGTCCCTCACAGAATCAGTCTTTATTTTTTTCTCCACCTTACCTTACCTTACCAGTTGCTCCCCTCCCAAGACAGGGCTACAGGCCACTAGGCCAGGGCAGATTTTTTCTCAGCCTCTCTTCTGTCTTCTCTTTGGACCACACTACCAGTCCAGCCAGTGTCCAGCACAGTGAAGAAGATGTGCCGTGCATTACTCACAGCTTGGCACTGGATGGGTCAGTTCTTTCTTTAGTAGACCATATTTCAAGTTCTCCCACCGTTCAACTGAGGCTACAGAAGAGCAGCACACAGTCACACTCTACCACCATGACAGTCAACAGGACACCACAACTTGCTCAGCGCTGTACAGATGATGCAGCACAGCAGCACACTCACTAGTCTGTCTCACCAGGCTTCTTCTGCTCTCTCGGTTGATGATGTCTCCATCTCCCTTAGCCATCAATGGTCCCATGCATGTACATTGTGTTGCAGCACCAACCACTATGGAGACTGCTGAGATACTGCGATTTTAGCAGCTGAGCCTGAGCCAACCTGAAAATAAAATACAGGAATTTGAAATTTTCTGAGGTAATATCCGGGGGGGGGGGCATTGAACACCCTGAACGCCCCCCTGCCTACGCCCATGCAATCCACAACAGTTCAGACACATGCAATGCTTACACTTAAAGGCACTTTTCCCAGGCTAGCCAGCCTCCCTGCCTACCCCGGCACACAAATGAACACTAACCACAACCCCTCCCACTTCCTCTGTAAGCAGCAAGGATCCCTCACTCTCAAGCAGTCAGTCCTGCACAAGTAGCAGAGTTGGGGTCCAGGTTTCCAGTTGTACCTGCTGCTGTAATGGAGCTTGAGTCTGCCTGAATACTACAGGACAGCTAAACTGAGTCCCCTTAATCCCTACAGATGGAGGGCTGCTGCACAGATGATTGCTACAGCCACTCAGGCACCAATAGGGATTTAATAGAAGAGCTGGACTATGGCAGGTAGCCTGCCATCCGCCTCCTCCTCCTCCTCCTACACTGACTGCTTGCAGCACTTGCCCAGCTCCTCCTCGGCTACCAGTGCCCACCAATGGTCAGTAGTGTCAGTGGGTGGCCCTCACTGGAGTGGTCAAGTGAGCTCCTTGACTTGTTACTAGCACTCACAACCAATGCTCTCTTTTGACTTCCTTCTGTGTCTGACCATATTTGCCTGTTTTCAAACACCTAATAAACTTTTTTTCTAGTGTCTACTTAGATACAGAATATTAAATATATCAAAATAAAACATAATTGCTTTGAAGAAGATAAAAACATTTTTTATGGCTCAGCTTCAATGTATGCTTGGAGAATGAAGAAATATCATCTTCATTGTTTTACTTCCTCATTGTGTCTGGCTCTGTCTAGGTGCATTATTTTGTATCATCAGGTTAAATCAAATATAATAAAATGTAATTATTTTTGGTTTTTTGAGAAGACAGGAGCTTTTATTGTGGCTCTTTTTGGTTTGATCCACGCACACTGAAGTGCTGAAGCAGTGAGATCACCACGATTTTGGCAGCCTTGCATCATTCATCTGATCCTAAAAATATGTATCACAATGGTTGTATAAGTGTAGGTCTGTATTAAAATGGCTTTAGTTCATTATAATTACACACTAAGAAGAATGGTCTTGATGAGTTCATTTAAGGTTTATTATTTGACCATTGCAATTTGCAATTTTAATGACCTCCCAATCCTGGAGTCTTCAATTTGTTTTATCTAAACATTTCTTTGCTCCATTCATCAATAGTACAATACGATTTAGAATAAAATTACTTTAGAATAAAAACTGTATGAACTTTGGGTTTGATTTTGCACAGATATTAACTTCTCTCTGAGTTGAAAATGCATACTGTAGGAGATTAGCTATACATACTTTTATACTTCTCCACACTTTTACTGTGGAAATTTGTAAAAAAAAAATATGAAAAAATAACACTTGACCATGTGCACAGGTCTTGACCTCCCATAAAGGGAATGGCTTAAAACTTTTTGAGGAATCATTCAAGAGTTATCCCAAGGTCAAGATTTAGTAATCTATACATTTAATGCATTTTAATAATAGAAGTTGCCAAAGAGGACATAATAAATGTAAACTGAACTTCACTCTGTTCACTGATATAAACAAACAGTTTCTTTATTGTTTTATAACATATTTGATTGCAGTATTTATTTTGAATGTTTTGGTCATGAGGATGGTGTGTACAGTGTGTGTGTGTGTGTGTGTGTGTATCTGTTTGCTGTAGCTCAATATATTTTTTTCCCAAAAAGCACGGTAAATAATGCCTACTGATTGCTATATATTTCACCTGGATACTTCACAGAGGATCTGGCATATGTCTGAAACAGTACTTATTGGACAGTGTCTTAAGAGGTTACAAAATGTTAAATCTTTTTAGATTTGCTGGGAAATGGTGACATTTATGAGGTATGAATCTTTCTTGAAAGACAATACCTGCCCAACTGAAGCTTGTAGCAAAAACATGTTTAAATGTTAAATATTTAATTGTACAAGTTTCTGCGCTTTGAAGGGGGTAAACAAATCTCCAGGCAACCAATATTTAACAAGCTATTTCAGTTTCCTAATGGCCATCTACTAAGCAGCTTGGAGTTATGTCGCCAATATTCTAAACAGAAAGAAGGGAGTATTTTATTTCAATTGGCATAGTGATTTGTAGATGTGGAAGGATACACTAAAAACTCCAAAATATGTGTTCCACGATACTCCATTTTTCCAGCTACAGAGAGCAAGATGACTGTACGCTCCACCCACAGCCGTAAAAAGGACACCAAGGTAATAGAGAAGTTGCAACACAGGGCCACCAAAATGAACAGCAGCATGGATGACAAAAGCTATGAGAAGAGGCAGGTGGCTCTTGAAATGTTCATGTTGGAGAAAAGGAGGCTGAGGGGGCCCAATCACAGTCTTCAGCACTGACAAGATCAGACAGACAGAAATGTTTAACTGGTGTCCATAAGCAGGACACATGGACATGGCCTAAAGCTCAGAGGTAAATTCAGGGGTAACATTGCAAAAGATAACTTCCAGAGAATGGTGGGTGAATCAACCTACCAGTGGAGCCCATGGACAAGAAGACAGTACAGGCATTTAAAAATATAGAAACACAGAACTTGCTGGCAGAAAAAGCCCCAAGCTCTATCCAGTGTATCGTATTATCCTATCTTATCTCCCTTGACTTATTGTTGTAGAGGGTTTTTCTTAGCCCTAATGGCTATCCCCATATCCCCCAAACCACCCCTACCTCCTTACCCTTCCATTTGGTACTACCAGCCCCCTGTATCTGTCCCCCCATCTCTTGAACCCATTTATAGACCCTGCCCCACCTCCTCCCCAGGTACTATGTCCCATGGTTCCACCAACACTGTTCCATGCATCCTTCTTGAATCTCAGACTGACGAGTCTCCACTTATGCCCTCTTGTCACTGTTCTTTTGTTCCTGGTGCTTTGCTTTCCCTGAATCATCTGGACAACCCTGTGCTGGACAAACTCTAGCCTATTGCTGTACACATTTCCCCAGGTTACAAAGCACACAATACTGATACTGAATAAAAAGATACAAAATAACATAATTAGTGGGACAACAAAGACAAAATCTAAAAAACACATTCTACGATATTTTTATTAGCAGATTCTATAATTTTTTTACTCTTCCACTTTTTGAAAAACACAGCAAAATATATTTGATATCATTAACATCTTGGCAGCCCATATAAAACATGCTGGTATAAATGGTACGAATAGTATTCATTCTTGGAGATTTACAAGCATAAAAAAAGTGCAGGTGGGACCCTGAGGGGGTGATCAACATGTGGCCCTCTTAGACAGGCCTTTTGGACCAATACTTTAGGAGGTTTTAAATCACCTGCCTTTGCTGTCCCACTAATTAGGTCATTTTTGTTTCTTTTTATCCAGTATCAATATTGTGCGCTTTCAAACCCTGGGAAATGTGCACTGTTGCCAGTGGCTCAGCTGTAGAAATCCATCTCGTGATATGAAACATTTGATTGGAGAAGTTAGGAATCTTGTTCTTCAGCTGTGAATGTAAGGAATCTCCTGCTTTGAGGAAAGACCTATGACTTTGTTTGAGATATGTATCATGGACTTGATGGACACTTTGTCATTTCAGTGGTGGCGCTCGAACCACATATCTTTTGAATGAAATTTGTTACATAATCTCCATTGCAACTTTTTCTGACTTATGTTGCATTATCTGTACTTGACAATTGACCGATAATTGACTGAGCAACAGTTTTTAATGCATTTTGGGTGTCTGATGTGTTATCATTAGTATGTAGTTAGTGTATGGATGCATAGTGTAGGCATTTGTTTGCTTACCTATCACTTTAAATTTTGGGGGGTCCTAGTGATTACTTCATCAGATTGGGCACTACTGTATATAATGACCACATTCTGTTATTTAAAGTTTAGCCCCTTGAAAAAGTACCTGTGTGAAGATACATAACACATCTGGGACAATTTTGGCAGAGCACAAAGATGCGGAATGAGGAAAGATTAGCACAGACAGTGAAGAATGGGGACAAGACTTTCTATAGGCACATCAATGAAAGAAGGAAAGCCGGGGGGGGGATTGTAAGGCTCAGAGGGGATGAAGGGGAGTGTAGGATGGGAACCTGGAAAAGGTGGGAGTAAGCAATAATGCCAAACAGGTTGGGCGGTGATGGGTGGCCAGACTAACCATGGTATTAATAAGGCCAACGCGCAGGCGGAGGGCCTTATAGCCCTTGGAAGGTCCGGTATTGCCAATACTACCCACCCTGGAGGGTATTATTGCACTTAGAAAATGGGTACTGTTGCAGTTTTATGTAAGATTTAAAAAAAATAAAGAAAAAGATTTTAAAATATATATTTACTATGATGTTTTAATGTTTGTCTCCTAAAGTAGTCCCTGTTACTGTGGTGTGCCATCACTTGTGTCCCCCCCCATATTCTGTTGCACTTATCTCCTTCCCCCCCACCAACTGCAGATGAAGACATGAAGTTTGTAATAAAAGTCACTTATACTGAGTTGTGGCTTTGTGGACTTGCATTCTTTTTGTGTGCGCCATCTGTTCACTTTTGTTTAAATTAGTCGGGAGTTACTTTGCGGGTGCCGGATGACATCAAACCTGGAAGTATAGAAGAAAGAGAAGAGGCATTGGCATGATAAATTCATTTTTTTTTTAAATGGAGATGTGGCTTTGTGATTTGGTATTCTTTCTTTTTTGGGGGGTGAGCCATCTGTTCAGTAAGCAAAAGCCCATTTTGTAATTTCAGCTTCGTTTTTGGAAGAGAGTGGCTGCTGGAGCAGGGATGACCGAGAACGCTGTCAGCTCTCCTAAATTCGTTCTACTACCTCCCCACCCCCACAAAAAAACACGGCCCACGAGAGAAGAGGGTAATGTAAGAAAACAAAAGAAACTGTTTCTGATACTCGGTTGGGGGGTCGGGAGCAGAGCTGTAGGAGAGCCGCGATGTAGCTGGCGTCTTTCAGCAGAAGCGAGTAGTCAGGAGCCTGCCTGACATGTGGTGTTGCTAAATAAAATTAAAAAAAAAAACGTTTGCCAGGGGACTGTGTCTGATACATGGTTGTCAGTCCTTGTCTGTGTGTATGTGGTGGGCTCACTTCTCACTCTCTAAGCATTAAAAAAAATGGCAACAGTTTGAAAGTGTGTGCCCAGCACTTCAGCCAATAAGGAACAGGGTGCTGGGCACAAGGATACTTTGCTGGCTATCAGGAAGGTTTAAGCTGGGGATTTTTATTTGGTGGGCATCTATTGTCTGATAGATGCCCACCTAAATAAGTGTCTCAGCCAATCAGATGAGAGAATTTTCTTTGCCCATTTTCTAATACTGAATAAATATTTCTGTTCAGTATTCACTGAAGAGTCAATAATGAACTCTTGCAGTTTGGACAGGACTTCCTCCAGTTAATGAGTTCATTGGGCCTCACACAGGTTGTTTCCTCCATGACTCACATTGGTGGTCATTCATTGGACTTGGTGTTTCTCCTACGGATGGAGATATCCGATTTGGTGTTAGAAAATGGTCAAGAAAAATTTTCTCTCAGTTGTTAAAACTTCTTTTTACCATCTGAGAAATATCACCCATATTAAACACCTGGTTCCTCCCGATGATCTTCCAATGTTGGTTCATGCTTTCATTACCTCCCGCCTTGACTACTGCAATGCCCTTTACCTAGGGCTACCAGGGGTTGATATCCACTGCCTGCAGCTGGTGCAGAATGCAGCAGCCAGGCTATTGACTGCTACTTCGAGAACCAGTCATATAACGCCTGTGCTCCATGCTCTGCACTGTCTGCCAATACAGTGGCGGATCACCTTCAAGGTTGCGTTATTAACCTATAAGGCCCTACATCATCAGAGACTGGGTTACCTGAAAGATCTCCTCTGTCCTTACTGTCCCCTCCATCCTCTCCGATCCACCAATGAGGGATTGCTAGAGATTCTCCAGGGTTCGGTTACAAACAATTGCGGCAAGGGCATTTAGTTTTGCAGACCCGACCCTGTGGAATTCTCTACCTCCTCGGGTATGAGATTGCCTGACAGTCCAGAGTTTTAAGGTTGCTTTAAAGATGTATCTTTTTGGTTTGGTATTTGTTGATTACTGAAGCTGCTACTGTATTTTATATGCTTTATTCCTTTTGGGCTAAATATTTTATATGTTTTAGTGTTCAGGCACCTTGGTTTGGAAAGGTGCCTTTTATAAATAAAGATGATTTGATTTGATTTGAAGAGGGGGAGGGTCAGGGACCACAGTTGGGCAACATATATGAAGTGGGGAGAGGTGAATACCAGTCCATTTACTGTGGAGAGAGTCCTGGAGGAGCTCACAAAACTGAAGGCAGACAAAGCAATGGGACCAGATGGCATACACCCGATGATATTAAGAGAGCTGTGGAGGGAGCTAGTAGTGCCTCTGGTAGCCATGTTCACTGAGTCACTCAACACAGGAATGGTTCCAGAGGACTGGAAGAGGGCACATGTAGTCCCTCTTCACAAAAGTGTTAACAGGGAGGAGGCAGGGAACTATAGGCTGGTCAACCTCACCTCAGTAGCTGGTAAGATCATGAAGGCATTGCTAAAAGAAAAAAACAGTGAGACAATTGGAATCCAGTGGTGCCCAAGATCCAAGGCAACATGGATTCACAGCATGAAGGTCATGTCAATCGAATCTGATAGATTTTTTTGACTGAGTTATGAGGGATCTAAATAAGGGGGGAGCGGTGGACGTTGCCTACCTTAATTTCAGCAAGGCCTTTGACACCATCCCACATAAAAGGCTGGTTAGCAAGATGGGTAGTCTAGGGCCAGGCCGGTGGCACCAAGGCTTGAGGTGCTGGGCACCACACCTTGTTCCACGCTGGTGACCCGGGCTCAGGATCAATTTTAGGATGTTAGGGTTCGGTGGGGGAGATAGATCTCCTCTCCTGGGGAGGGATGGTGAGTGACTCCCCAGCGCTAGCAACTCCCAGCAGAGGTGGGGGGTACAACAGCTGGGGAGCACGTCAATAATGGGTTGGGAGCAGTGGCGGACTTCTGCAGGAAGGACAAGGGAGTGCACTAACCCCTTGCTGGACGTCATTGCACATCTGCACTCCCAGGGGGACTTCATGTTCATGAAATAAGGAAACAACCCATTGACTGAGAGGAAAACTTTGCCTGCCCCCACCTCCAGCACCAGACCCTGCCCACTGGGTCTGGACACCCTGCACCTCTGCCTAACAAGGGGAATCTAATAATGGGGTATGTGCCAGGGAGCTGAAGATGGCCCACCCTGGGGGGCAAAGACCTGGGGATCCCTCCTAGAATTTGCCATGGGTGGATCGGGGACAGAGGATCACGGATCAGGAGCATCTCAGAAGGAGGGGTACAAGGCAGGATGACTGATGGGGCCCCAGCCAGCGGTGACGGGAGGGAAAATGAATGGAAAAAAAAAAAGATGGGTAGTCTGGGCATGGGCCACAAGGTGGTAAACTGGGTTAGAAACTGGTTAATGAACTAATTTCTGCCCACCTTTGACTGTCTCTATATTGATTTATGAGCAGGTCTGTGAAAAAGAATTAACAGATCTTTGTACTAAATAAGTGCATAACCATTTTAACGTCAGTAGAAGGGGAGAGGGAGGTGATTATAAGCTTACAACAGAATCATGCAATAACCATAAAAGGTAACGGATAAAGGCAGCTCAAACTGTGGTACTTGATACTTTGAAATATGAGGCAGAGGTTTTCAGACAGTTAAAGTACAGGTTTATAAACATTTAGCAAAAGCCCTGACAGAAGAATTGAAGAAGAATATGTATGCATTTCTGGAAAATTCTTGTCTTGTGAGTGTGACTGATAAAGAACACAAAGCTCTTACATTCCCCAATCCTGTGCTGGCAATGACATATGCACTACTGAAGACTCACAAATCTTTGGTGGATCATCCAAGTAGCCCTATTTTTGCTAGCACTGGCAGTTTTAAGGAACCACTTTCCAAACTAGTGCATTATTATGTCAGGCCACTAATTGCAAAGTTTGAATCCCACCCCAGAGGTTCCACAGATGTCCTTAGGATTCTGGAGAATTACACACTACCGGAAGGTTGCCTCCTTGCTACCCTCAATGTGGATGCTTTTTATACAAATATGCCACAAGAGGGTGGCATGGAGGCACTCGAATATTTTCTGGAACTCAGTGGTGAATTTGACATCACAATTGTAAACTTTTTGTTGAAATACATAGAGTTTGTGATCACTAGCAACTATTTCTTGTTCCTCAATAAATATTACTTGCAGATCCAAGGAGCGGCAATGGGTGCATCATTAGCACCAAACTATGCATATTTATATCTTGATCTGTGGGAGCAGCAGGTAATCTTTAACCAAGAAGCAAATCCCTTTTTTGAAAAAATATTATTATATTATCGTTACATAGATGACTTATTTGTCACCTGGAGTGATGCAAGCCTATACTGGCATGATGGGCTGCATCTGTCCAGGAGTGGAACCAGGATCCTAGGTGATAGGTTTAAATGCTTCATTGGCAAGCATTTAAACTAGCCAAGGGGGGAGGCACTGGAAAGGAGCAGGGAAATCCTAGCCCCCCCCAAAAAAAATCATGGTAGTAAGTGTGGTAAACACCAACGTAGAGTGTCAATAGGGAGAAGGGCAGGGTAAATGGGGAAAGTGACAAAGGCAAGAAGGACAGGGTTGGGGCAAAAAGGAGTAAGGCCATCAGGAAATGGAGGGTAATGAGTACCAAAGCCTGTAGTCTGGGCAACAAGCTCCCTGAACTGGTGGCCTTGATGGAAGAGGGATGCCTGGATATCGTAGCAGTCACAGAAACATGGTACACAGAGAACCATGACTGGGATGTTAACATACCAAGGTACATAACCTATAGGAGAGACAGGTAGGGGAGAAGATGGGGAGGAGTAGCTCCCTATGCAAAAGAAGGGATAAAAGCAACTGAACAAAAGAGTAAACAGGGAGGAGAGGAGGCACTGTGGGTCACCTTGGACACTGGAAAGGGCACCACAATCAGCACAGGGGTTGTGTACAGACCCCCACGTCAGGGGGAGGGAATGGACAAGGATATGATAGAAGGCATTCTTAGGATGGCAGAGAAAGGGGAGATACTGTTGATGGGAGACCTGAATATGCCAGATGTTTACTGGAGCATATTTGCTGCAGCCACATCCAAGAGCAGGGCCATTCTCCATGTCCTACAGGTGGCAGACCTCAGACAGCTAGTTTCAGAACCAACTCGTGAGGGAGCAATCTTAGACCTCATACTCTCAAATGAGGGCAGTGAGAGGATCTCAGATCTAGAAGTGGGTTGCCATCTGGGAACAAGTGTCCATCAAACAGTGTAGTTCACTTAAACTCAGCTACAGAGTCAAGCCATACAAAAGTGAGGGTACTGGACTTCAGGAGGGCTGACTTTGGCAAGATGGGAGAGTGCCTCAGAAAAGAACTAGCAAACAGGCTAGAAGGAGGGGTGGAGCAACAATGGGGAATCATCAAAACTGCCATCACAGAGGCAACAAGCCTTTGTGTGAGGCAAATAAACAAATCAAAATGAAAGAAAAAGCCACTATGGTTCTCAAAAGAGGTGGCTGGGAAAGTCAGGGATAAAAAGATAGCATTCAGGAAGTATAAGGAAACAGAAGGAGCAGGACAGAGAGCTGTACCAGTTAAGGTAGAAGGAAGCAGGGAGAGAAGTCAGAATAGCAAAGGCCCAAACTGAGGAAAAGATAGCCAACTCAGTTAAGAAAGGGGATACAACCTTTTATAGGTACATCAAAGATCGTAGAAAGACAAAGGAAGGGATAGTGAGTCTGAATAGAATGAATGGTGGGTGGGCAGAGGGGGACAGTGAAAAAGCAGGGATACTGAACGAATATTTCTGCTCAGTATTCACAAAAGAGGAGAGGGACGTGCCTAATCCAATTAACAGAAGCACTCTTGATAGGGGTGTCGATCCCAGTCCTTTCACAGAAGAAAGGGTTCTGCAAGAACTCCTAAAACTGAAGGTGGACAAAGCAATGGGGCCTGATGGAATTCACCCCAGAATTCTAAAAGAATTAAGAGGGGGGAACTAGTGCAACCACTGACTACTCTTTTTAACAAATCATGGGAGGATGGTGTGGTACTCGAGGACTGGAGGAAGGTGGATGTGATTCCCCTTAACAAAAGTGGGACCAAGACAGAGGCAGGAAACTACAGACCTGTCAGTTTGACCTCTGTGGTAGGGAAAGTGATGGAGTCACTTTCTGAAGGAAAGAACTATTGAGTACCAAGAGGCCAGTGGGGCACAGGACCCAAGGCAGCATGGGTTCACAGTGGGAAGGTCATGTCAGACAAATCTAATAGATTTCTTTGACTGGGTGACCAAAGTAGTAGACCAGGGAGGGGCTGTGGACATGGCCTACCTAGACTTTAGCAAGGCATTTGACACAGTTCCACACAAAAAATTAATAGTCAAATTAACCAGCCTGGGAGTGGGTCCCAGGGTGCTAGCCTGGGTAAAACATTGGCTGGACAACAGGGCACAGAAAGTAATTGTAAATGGAGTCCACTCTGAAGAAAGAAGGGTTACCAGTGGGGTACCGCAGGGTTCAGTACTGGGTCCAGTCCTTTTTAATGTCTTTATAAGTGACATTGCAGAGGGACTGGAAGGAAAAGTATGCCTCTTTGCAGATGACACAAAGATCAGCAACAGGATTGATACACAAGAAGGCGTGGAAAGGATGAGAAGGGACTTGGCCAGGTTGAAGGAAAGGTCAGAAGTATGGCAGCTAGGATTCAATGCAAAGAAGTGCAAAATAATGAACCTGGAAAACAAGATCCCAGGGGAAGATTGCACAATGGGGGGGAGGTAGTAACAACAACAAAAATGGAAAGGGACCTGGGGATAATCATATCAGATGACCTTAAGGTTAGCAAGCAATCTGAGAAGACAGTAGGGAGGGCTGGGGTTATATTGGGATGCACAGGGAGAGGCATCACCACCAGAAAACAGGAAGTTGTTATCCCTCTGTACAGACAGTTGGTGACACCCCATCTGGAGTACTGTGTCCAGTTCTGGAGACCCCATCTCTGCAAGGACATAGACAGGATAGAGGCAGTCCAGAGGAGGGCAACTAAAATGGTGCATGGTCAGCAAGAGAAGCCGAATGAGGAGAGGCTAAAGGAGCTTAATATGTATACCCTTGAGGAAAGGAGGGACAGGTGGACATGATAGAAACTTTAAGTGCCTCAGTGGAA
Source organism: Neoceratodus forsteri (assembly GCA_016271365.2). NCBI lineage: Eukaryota > Metazoa > Chordata > Ceratodontiformes > Ceratodontidae > Neoceratodus > Neoceratodus forsteri. Next base: position 755,283,107 of record CM057456.1, on the reverse strand, counting down.
TCAACAAAGCCCAAGAGGGTAGCATCTTTCAGAAAAAGAGACATGCAAGAACAAGGGGACACAATTTAAATATAGAGAGGGGCGGTTCAGGGGCAATGTGAGGAAGTATTTTTTCGCAGAGAGGATAGTGGATGCATGGAACAGCCTTCCTGAGGAGGTTGTGAGGTCTAAAACTGTGGGAGAATTCAGGAATGCATGAGACAGACATAAGGCAATTCTTGTGGGTGGTAGGAAGAAATAGGCTGTTGGTTAACTAGGATCTGTGGTCTATCCTTTAGGTAGGGAAATGGGCAGACTAGGTGGGCCAAGCAGTCCTTATCTGCCATCAAAGTCTATGTTTCTATGTTTCTATCTATGTTTTTATGTTTCTATGTTAAGTTGAGGGAAGTGTAGCAGGATTTAAGAAGGTTCAAGACTTATCTAGGAGACTCAAATTCATGCTTAAGTTTCACAATAAAAAGTGCCAGCAATAATATTGACTTTTTGGACCTGTCTCTTTCAAAAGATACGGGGATAAACTCACTACAGATTTATTCCACAAGAGCACAGACAGGAATTCTGCTGCTTTAGCAACTACAGTAATTGTCATCCAGCACACATGGTATGCAATATTCTAAGCAGTCCATTTTTGTGTGTCTCTAGAATTTGTACTCTTGAGTAAACCTATGAAGTGAAAGCTAAAGAGGTGAGATCTAGGTTTATTCATAGGGGCTAAGCAGAAGCATATATGAAGATGGCTGGAATGTGGGCAAGAAAACAGGATTGAGCATAATTATTAAGGCCAAGGGACAACAGAACTGGGAAAATGATAACCAAGTACAGGATGGGAGAATTAAGCTTATCACCACTTATACTCTGCAGGCTAATGAAGACAAGAACAGTCCACACTGACTCAGTCCTTGGCAGGAGTACCCCTGATCCACCACAGATGGTTTATCAGTGGGCCCTGTCTAGGTGATATGCGCCTCTTCATTACAACCTTTCCAGAAACCTGTTAACATAACAGTAATTTATTTTGCTTCACCTCCCCCGATGCTATCACTGAGGGAGATGAATGCATTGCCATCATATAAACAAAACAAAGGTGTTTTCTCATCCAGGTACTGCTAGTGAGTATCAGATTAAGAGCCTGACTGCTGATTGCATCCAGTACCATCAGTATAGTATAGTATACTTGGCTACTTGTCCCTGCAGTTTGTTTTAAATAGGAAAAAACATAAGTGCATTGAAAGTGCAAGTCAGGGAACATGTCTGGAGGATTTTGGTGGGTGATACTACAAGCATCTGGGCAGCCCATATAAAACTTTCAGGTATTAATGGAACTCACTCTTGGAGACTGACAGGCATAGAAAACATTCTGCTGGGCCCCTGACAGGGTGATCTAAATGTGGCCCTCTTAAACAGTGAAACCTTTTGAACCCATACTTTGGGGGGGGGGGCAAAGCACCTGAGTTAAATGAACGCTTTGAAATCACAGTGTTCCTGCAAGATATTTGTGCACTGCACTACGCCTGTATGGGACCAATATTTACATTTGCGATGTCACTTTGGGTATATGCTGCCTTTGGAAAGTAAATATTTGCTGTACGCTATGTTTCCTAACAGTTATTGTGTTTACAGTTGCTGTGTTTCCTAACAGTTATTGATAGCAATGATATTTTTGCTGTGTCTCTTAAAAAGTTGAAAAGTTAAAATTAAAAAAACAAGGCCCCAATATTCAAACTGCACCTGGAAAGGGCACAAGTGGTTGCTTCATGCAACTGAGTTGGCTGGCACAAAAAATTGCTATATTCAAATGAGATGCATAATTGCGCATCTTGTCTGAAACATAGAAAGATAGAATCTGTCAGCAGATAAGGACCACACAGCTCACCTAGTCTTCCAATTTCCCTGCTTGGTTTTGGCAATCCCCGCCCTTATCTGGACTGCTGTTCCCCCATTCTGCTGTACAGTAGGGTACCTTTATGCTTCTCCCATGCACTTTTTAATCCTGTACTGTTTATGCTTCCACTACCTCCGCTGGTAGGCTGCTCCATGGATCTACCACCCTCTCTGTGAAAAAATACTTCCTAGCATTCCCCCAAGCCTCCCTCCCATCTCTCCAGCCTCATGTTATGTCCCCTTGTCCTTGTACACTTTCTTCTTTAAAATATGCTCCCCTCCTATACCCTGTTTATTCTTCTAAGATATTTGAAAGTCTTGATCATATTCCCTTTCTCCCTTCTCTCTTACAGTGAATATATGTTAAATTCCTTGAGTCTTTCCTCATAAGGCTTGTGGTGCAGTGCATGTATCATTTTTGATGCTCTTCTCTGGACTGCTTCCATTCTGTCTATGTCCTTCCTGAGATGCGGTCTACAGAATTCCAGTAACTCCGAAACTCAGTATTCCAGATGAGGCCTCACCAGTGATCTATACAGTGGCATCACCACTTCACTCCTTCTACTGGTTATGCCCTTTACTATGCACCCCAGCATTCTGTTTGCTTTCCCCACTGCTTTTTTGACTGACTTCAGGTCATTGGATATGATAACCCCAGATCTCGCTCCTGACTTGTGGTGGATAGAACCTGTCCCCCCATCCTGTATTCCTCTCTTGGGTTTCTGTCTCCCAGGTGCATTATCATGACTTCTTAGCATTGAAACCCAACTGCCAAATCCTTGACCATTCCTCAAGTAGTCTTAGGTCATTTCTCATTTTGGCTAGCCCTCCTGTGTGCTGACTTTGTTACAGATCTTGGTGTCATCTGTGAACAGGCATACTTTCCCCTCCAGTTCCTCTACAATGTCACTTATGAAGACATTGATTAGGACTGGACCCAGCACTGATCCCTGTGGCTGCCTACTGGTCACCTACCCCCTTTGGATTTTGTGCCATTTACTACCGCCCTCTAGGTGCTGCCTTTTAGCCAGTTTCCAACCCATTTTACCACTTTAGAGCCCACATCCAGATTTCCCAGTTTGTAAAGCAACCTTCTATGTGGAACACTGTAGAAGGTCAGAATATACCAAAAAACTCAGGCAGCACAAATGGGGGTCACCGAAGATGCACCCGCACATCCCCTTGTTTAGCCTGAATACCTGCAATGGGGATGCATGGCGCATTCTGTGGATGTGCCGAGTGCAAATTCCAGATATTCAGACAAAAACATGCAAATGGGGCCATTAGGCATGCAAGGCACAAAGGGGTAATTTGCATGTCACTATGGTCCCATGTGCATGTTAGTTGCAGGGATGCATCCAGCAGAATGTGTCAGCTGCCCTGCAAGTACATAGTGAGCCATAATCCCTGGTAGTCTAGTGGTCCCCTCTCCCTCCCTTCCTTCCCTGAACCTGATCATAATGCAAATTATTGTAAATTACAATTCTCTGGCCGTCTAGTGGCCCCCCTCCCTTTTCCATACCCCAATCATAGTGACAAATATGGAAAATTACAATTCCCTAGTAGTCTAGTGCCCCCTCAGCCCCACACCGATCACTGCAAAACTGGAATAATTTGAAACCCCTCCCTAGTAGTTCAGTGGTACCCCCTCTCACTTAGGACCCACAGCCCACCCCACTCCCCCGTCTCAGCAGTGGCGTATGGTTGGTGGGCAGCACAACCACCTGTATATCTCCATGGCTGCCTGCCAACTGAGCTGTCACAGAATGGCAGCACAGAATGCACTGCAATACCATTGGTCAACATTGTAGACCAATGGTCTTGCTGTCGAAATTACTATAGCGTTCATTCACAAAGCTGTCAGCTTTGTGAATGAAGCTTTCAGATACACTGCAAGACCATTGGTCAACTGTGTCACCAATGGTATTAGTGGCTACTGTACGCTGTCATTCTGTGACAGCTCAATCAGTGGGCAGCCATGTAGGTGTGTGGGTGGTTTGTACTGCCTGCCAATTATATGCCACTGCTGGGACGGGGGAGTAGGGGGAGCTGTGGGGTCTTGAGGGGGCGGGGGCGCCACTGGACTACCATGGAGGGGTTTTATGAATTATTCCAGTTTTGTGGCAATTGGTTTATGAGGCTGGGAAGGGGGGCACAAGACTACCAGGGAATTGTAATTTATAATAACTTACACTATGATTGGGTTTGGGGAAAGGAGGGGACCACTAGACTGCCAGGGAATTGTAATTTACAATAACTGACACTACGATCAGGGTATGGGGAAGGGAGGGGGCCACTAGACTGCGAAGGTGTGTGTGTTCACATATGTTTACTTCGCAGTTCAGGGGTGGGGTGGCTAGCCACCCAGGAGCTGGCGGCGTTGTGATGCGCGCCACAGTACAAGGCCTGTCTATGGGTGGCTACCAGTTAGACATGTTTTTTACATTCCTAACTTTGTGTGGCACATCTCCGAGATGTACTGGCAGCTGCACCACACTTCTTGGCTGAATATTGCAATGTGCCACATATGCTTGGGAGCGCCCCTTCCAGATGTGCCGCATACATTATCTTTGTGCTGCAGTGCATCCAGAATTGCGTGGTGCATCCCTTCCTTTTGAATATGGCCCAGGGGCACACTTATGGGGATGTGCCGGTGCAACTCAGTTGCACCGGGTGCATCTCTTTTGAATATCTAGGCCCAAGAATCTCTGATAAAATGTCTTAGAATGTGGGCTCTAGCTTCTGTCTTTACTGTCCCACTAATGTTGTTTTTGCATCTTTTTATTCAGTATCCGTATTATGTGCTTTCAAACTGGGGGAAATGTGCAGTGTTGCCAGCAGTTCAGCTATGGATATTCATCTCATGGTAGGAAGCATTTGACGGGAGGAGTTATCTTGTCCTTTGTATGAGCACATGAAGACTCTCCTGTTTCAAAGAAAGCCCTAGGACATTCTTTGAACTATGATATGGACTTGATGGATATTTTGTCAGTTCAGTGGTGGGACTCAATCCACATATCTATTGAAAAAAATATTGTCGCATAATCTCCATTGCAACTTTTTCTGACGTATGTTGCGTATTAGTCTGTGACAACTAGCTTGTAAATGACTGAGCAGCAGTTTTAATATGATATGTTTTTATGTGTTTGATGTGTCATCACTAGTATGTGGTTAGTGCTTGTATGTATAGTATAGACATTTTTTTGCTCACCAATCACTTTAATGGGACCTCTGTAATTATGTCATCAGACTGAGCACTATGCAATGACCAGATTTTGTACATTAAGCTTTAATGCCTTGAAAAAGTACCTGGGTGGAGGCACAAAACATATTGGGGGCAGTTTTGGTGGAGCTACATAGAATCATAGAAGCTTGACAGCAGAAAAAGACCATACCAGCCTACCTAGTCTGCCCTCCCCCACACCTCCCTCCCTGCCAGACCCACCTCCCCCGATACTCAGCCCCATATGCTTGTCCCATGTATGCCCTCTTGAATTCTTCCACCGATTTCATTCATTCATTCATAAAATGTTATTTTTATACAGGAAACTTCTGTTAGGGAATGACCCCCATTTACAACAAAGACCTGTGTTCCATAAATAAAACATTCAAGAATCCAAAAGACAGACTTACATACAACAAGACACTTATATTAAGAATTAATTAAAACATGCACATTTTGAGTTAAGGTACTTAAACAATAACTTTTTTAAAAATGATTGGATTTTGCACAGTTTTCAAATCATATGGTAACTCATTCCAGTGTTTTGATAAGCTATTCAGTAGCATGAGGCTACCTGTTCTTTTCTAAGATCTTTCCCCTGGAATTAGTTGCTTGTTTTTCCTGAATTTTTCTATTTTAAATTCAGAAGGTATAGAAACATAGAAACATAGAATTTGACAGCAGATAAGGACCGCTTGGCCCATCCAGTCTGCCCATTTCCCTACCTGATGGATAAGCTGCAGATTCTAGTTAATCAACAGCTTACTTCCTCCTACCCCCCACTAGAATTGCCTTATGGCTGTCCCATGCATTCTTGAATTCTCCCACTGTTCCTGTCTCCACAACCTCCTCAGGAAGGCTGTTCCATGCATCCACAACCCTATCTGTATAAAAATACTTTCTAACATTACCTCTGAGCCGTCCCCCTCTATATTCAAATTGTGCCCCCTTGTTCTTGCACATCTCTTTTTCTGAAAGATACTACCCTCTTGTACTTTGTTAATTCCCTTGAGATACTTGAAAGTTTCTGTCATGTCCACCCTCTCCCTCCTTTCCTCAAGGGTATACATATTAAGCTGCTTTAGTCTCTCCTTGTAGGTCTTCTGGTGCAGACCCTGCACCATTTTGGTTGCTGTCCTCTGAATAGCCTCCACGCTATGTCTTTGCGGAGATGGGGTCTCCAGAATTGCATGCAGTACTCTAGATGGGGTCTCACCAACTGTCTGTACAGAGGGATAACAACTTCCTGCTTTCTACTGTTGATGCCTCTCCCTATGCATCCCAGTATCCCCCAGCCCTCCTTACTGCCTTCTCACATTGCTTGCCCACCTTTAAGTAATCTGATATAATTACTCCTAGCTCTTTTTTGATTTTTGCTGTTGTTATTATCTCACCCCCCATTGTGTACTGTTCACCTGGGTTTTTGTTTCCCAGATGCATTACCTTGCACTTCTTTGCATTGAATCTGAGCTACCATATATTTGACCATTCCTCCAACCTTGTCTAGCCCCTTTTCATCCTTTCCACCCCACCTTGTGTATCAAGCCTGTTGCAGATCTTTATGTCAGCTGCAAAAAGACATACTTTTCCTTCCAGGTGCTCTCCAATATCAGCTATAAAGATATTAAAGAGGACCGGTCCCAATACCGAACCCTGCGGTACCCCATTAGTTACCCTCTTTTCTTCACTGTGGACTCCGTTTACTATTACCTTTTGTATCCTATTGTCCAGCCAGTTTTTTTATCCAGGCTATAGTCCAGGTATTGTTGTTACCAAATCTTTTAGAAGATGTGCTTCTTTATGAAATATCAATTTTTGACACCACAATAACCATAAGTATGTTCTTTTGGACTTAGGTTGTAACCAGTTCAGTTTTCCAAATAAAATGCAATGATGGATTCCATGTTTGCTTTTTGTTATGAATTTCCCTAATCTATAGTAAGTATGCTCAATACTCTGCATTGATGCTTGAGTGGAAAACATATATAAAAAAGATCCATATTCCAAAATGGGAATAATCATTTGAACCATAAGTTTACCTCTGGTTTCTATGCTAAGACATCCAGCAACCATTCTTAGGGCCTCTAAACACTGATTTATTTTTTAAACTTGTTAGAAAATGTGTTCACTATAAGTTAATCTTGAGTCATTTAAGACTCCCAAATATTTATATTGCTTTGTATTCATGATCGACATACCATCTGCCAAATTCAATTGCAAATCCATTTTCTTTTTTTGGTTTGTTCCGAGCCCAAATATCAAACTCTGCTTTTTTTTGGCATTTAACACCAGGCCTGCATCTCTAAACCATTTTTCTAATGCTAACAGATCATGTTGCAATCTTACATTAAAATGTTCTTCACTATCAGCTGATGAGACTAACACGGTGTCATCCACGTAAAGTCTCACCTCACTGTATGATATAACAGATGGTAGATCGTTCACAAATACATTAAACAATAATGGGCCTAATAGCCCCTGCCACTACATCTAGTAGTCTGTTCCAGGGCTCCACCACCCTCTCCATAAAGAAATGCCCTCTCACATTGCCCCTATATCTTTTTCTTTGCAGTCTGAGGCTGTGCCCTCTAGTTCTGACCCCCTCCTTCCTCTTAAGTAAACCCTCTTCTCCCACTTTATTGAGTCCTTTTACATACTTAAAAGTTTCAATCATGTCTCCTCTTTCCCTCCTTGTCTCCAGCATGTACAGATCTAGCTCCTTGCACCTACTAATATTTTAACTTTAATAGATGTAAGTAAATAAAATATATTTTTATACTTCATCTAATTGGTTTGAGTCTTCTGTGGTGTGGTGATTATGTGAGGTTCCCTGGTTTGCCTTATGTTTAGGGCAATCAGACATTCCACATATGATCTGCTTTGCTTTCCCTCTATCGTCTTGCAACCCTGTGGTGCACAGTCTGTAGCCTATCACTGTCCTTCCTCAAGTGCAGGCCCACAACTGTGCACAGTACTACAGGTGAGGCCTCACAAGAGACCTATACTGGAGCAGAATCACCTTCTTCTTACTATCGAATCATTTCCCCTTGCATTGCTGTATGCCTTTTTGCAATGACCTAATGTTTTCAGGGTGTAGCTGATGCTAATTCCCAGGTACCTTTCCTTAATCTTTGTGGTTAACCAACCCACCTACCCCCCATCCAGTATTCTGTGCATGGACTCTCTCTTCCAATGTGAATCACTTTGTACTTTTTGGCATTTAATGTCAATTGCCATAATTTGGACCATCTCCCCTTTTTCCAATCCTTCTTCAACTCCCTCACCCCTTCCTCACTGTCCACTGTGCCACAGAGTTTTGTGTCTTTTGCAAGGAGACACATCCTACCCTGAATACTATCCACTATGTAGCTAAGGAACATATTAAACAGGACAGGTCTAGGACTTTACCCTTATGGCACACGCCTTGTGACCCCCCCCTTCAGTCTTAATCCCATTTATTACCATACTATGTACACCGCTCTGACCATGCATTGACTGTGGCTGATGACCACGGTTGAAAACTATTGTCAAGTCTAGCATTGTCAGAGTGTGGTCAGTCATGATCATTTTTAACCATGATTGACTATGGGTTGTATATGCCGGCATGACAAAAAGATCATGACCAGCATTACAGTGCAAGTTGCAGTTGTCATGGAGCCACACTGTTCGGATCTATTTTTTACATCTGTTCAAAGCCCCCTAAACCTCCCATGTGGAGGACTTTTCCCCCTGCATCCCCTGAACTAAAGGATTCTAACTCCAGGTCAGAGTTAGTTCGAGGAGGGGGTGCAAGTCAGGGGAAGTGGTTTCCCCCTTCCAGTGGCACTTTGACGGTGGCATGGCACTATAGTTGATATTGACACATGTTGCCGTAGATATGTCGCTGTTAGGGTGGCATACAATTGACCATGATTGACCATAATCATTCTGTATCCATTGGTCTAAATAACTGAACACATTCATTTACTAAATTTAGAACATTGTCTCTAAATTTATGATTTGTTTATTCCAAATATATTAAGGTCTTTAATGCTCTTGACATACCGTGGTCAGCCATGGTTAAACATCCATGTTTTAAGATGATTTATCCATAGTCATAAAACCAGGTATAGCAACCATATTTGCATATCAGAATGAACAATTTGCCACTTGAAACTCACATAAATAATCAAAATCTAAATTTGTTTTGCAGTTTATGAAGAAAAATAAGGTTTACACAAAACAATTAATTACTTGAGCATAAAACAAATTACTGTGAGAACTCACCCATCTTTTTTTTTATTCAATACACTTTATTGATTTTACATAGAATAATTGAACCATAACAATTATACATATGCGTAACAACAATTTTCATTGAATAATGATTGTATGCAGATATCAGCGGTGGAAGTAATATTCCCTGTAGTAACTTTCAACTTTCCAACCCTACACTTTCATTCGCCATTCCCTCCACGAATGATCCCCAACCTTCCCTCAGCATCTACCCACACAAGGGAACCACTCAGTTTCCTTAACAAAAAAAAAAAATAGAATAACGTTGAATAACATTGAATAACATAGAATAACGTTGAATAACATTGAATAACATTGAATAAGGGGCTCGGGAAGAATAGTGAACCCATCCTTTGGGGTTTGAAAGGCACTATAAAACTATGGTTTCCAAGTCATCAAGACCGCCTCTAGCAGCCCCCATTTTGTATTATAGGATTGTATCTTATTATTCATCTTTGCTATGTGCAATTCTAATTGCAGTGCCAACATAACTTCACTATACCATTCAGCCACCGATGGAGTATTGGCCTCTTTCCAGTGCCTAAGAATAACTGCCTTTGCCGCTGCAGATATAATAGCCATAAAGGCTTTCCTTTACGTACCCAGAGCACTGGGGAACACATTTAGCAAACACACCTCTGGCATGAAAAATGGTTCTAGCCCAAATACTGATTGCACAGATTTACCGATAGAGCTCCAGAAGGGGCGGATTATGGCGCAGGTCCATAAAACGTGATATAAATCTCCCTCTCCGGCCCTGCACCTGTTGCATCTGGGTAATTCCAATTTTCCCATTTTGTGTAGTTTTGAGGGAGTGTAATATAGGTTATGGATAATATTAAATTGCTGCAGCTTATATCGATCCTGTCTAATATATTTGCTATTATTTTTCCATACCTACTCCCATACGTTCTCCTCCTCAAGCTTTAATCTCTGTTTCCAGTATTCACTAATTTTGGTGGGGTTCCCTTTATCTGTAAACTGGAATTCTTGGTATATTTTGGACACCGGATGCTTTTGTTTTGCAATCTCTAAGAGAGAAGACAGCTCAAGTTCCTCTTCGTCCTCTTTTCCAGCTTTCGCTAGGTGGGCTTTTATCGAGTCCCTAATCTGCAAATACTTGTAGATTTTCTCGTGTAGCTCTGGTATTCGAATGCAAGCTTGTTCATATGATAACAATTTCCCTTTAGGGGCAAATCTCCCAACATTACCCCATTTAGCAGTTTCAGGAACTTAGCTGTGATTGGAGTTCCTTGTATTAGAAAATGCTTATTATATAAGATAGGTTGGTCGGGTGAATTTTGCCAGTTCACTCTTAGGAGTTTCTGCACTTGTTGTAAGGCTTTTAGTGACCACCCCATAGGGGTATTTCTCAATGCTCTAGGTAGGAGGTCGAAAGATAGAAATGGAATTGCACTTAATGCAAGGGCCGAATTACGAACTAAGTCCCTCTCTATGGTAATCCGAGGGGGTACATATTTGTTGGGATTCTCCACTCTGAGTGGGGAAGTACAATGTACTAACTTACTGACATGTGAAGCCATATGGTATTTATAGAAGGATGGAAGCGCTAGTCCACCAGACTTCCTTGATGCAGTAAGTTTCCTATATGATCGTCTCACAGCTTTTCCTTTCCATATGAATTCACTAAGGATTGTTTGTAGTGGATGGAACCATGTTTTTGGCAGGTAGGGGCCTAGCATATTCAAAGGGTACAGAATCCTCGGTAGAATATTCATCTTGATTATTTCGATTCTGGCCCAGAGAGATAGTGGTAACAGAGTCCATCTATTTAGATCTTGTTTGATTATTTTGACCTGACTATTCAGGTTTTCATTTATCATTGTAGTTATGTCTTGTGTAACCTTGATTCCTAAGTATAATAGGGTGTTTGCCTTCCAGCAAAACCCCATCTCTTTGGCTATACTCGGTAAACATCTGGAATTAAGCGGGAAAAACTTTGTTTTGGAAATATTAAGTTTGTAATTGGAGACCTTTGAGAATTGTGTAATTTCATACATCACCTTTGGGATACCTATTTCTGGATCCTCGAATGCAGGAGCAGGTCATCCGCATACGCTGAAACCAAGTACCTCCTGTTGCCAATTTGTACTCCCCTGATCTCCTGTACCATGTGCATTCTACGAATCAAGGGTTCCAGGTATAAACTGAATAAAAACGGGGAGAGCGGGCACCCCTGTCTGGTGCCACATGAAAGGGAGAAGGGGCCTTACAGTATTCCGTTACACCATATTTGTGCTTTGGGAGACTTGTATAGTAACCTGACCCACTGTATAAAACCATCTGGTAGCCCGAATTTGACAAGAACGGCGAATAGGAAATCCCAAGAGACCCTGTCGAATGCTTTTTCTGCATCTATTGCTAATAAAGCTACTGGGGTCAATATTTCTTGTGCTCGACTTATTAAGTAGTGCAATTTACGTATGTGATCACTTGATGCTCTGTCACTCATGAAGCCGACCTGCACATCACTAATCATTTTTGGCATAAATGGTCCTAGTCTACCAGCTAGAATTTTTGCTAATATTTTAATGTCTATGTTTAGCAGGGAGATTGGTCTGTAATTCCCCGGGAGGGTTGGATCTCGACCTGGTTTGGGAATGAGCGTTATGAGGGCTTGAAGGAAATTACTCTCTGAGAGCCCCTCGCGATACCAGTGGTTATATACATTAGTCAGAATAGGGGAAATTGTATCTGTAAAGGCTTTGTATACGTTGGTTGTCAAGCCATTTGGACCAGGAGATTCGTCCTGAGCAAGCTGAGTTATTGCTTGCTTCACTTCCTGTACTTGAATGGGTGCCTCCAATATTGTCGCTTTGATGCAATCCAACTTCCCTAAATCTATCATATCCAGGTAATTGTTAATATCATCTATACTAGCCCTGTCCTTTGCCGGGACGGAGTAAACTTCACTAAAATGTTCCTTAAACACATCCGCAATTTTTTTAGGGTCTGTAATAACAGGGTCACCGATTTTACTTTGTATTGCACTCACATATCTGTTGGAGTCAAGTTGCTTAATACTAAGCGCTAAAAGCTTTCCAGCCCTATCCCCAGCCTCAAGGTATTTAATCTTGGTTCTCCGGAGTGCTAATTCAGCCTTCTGCAACATCATGGAGGAATGTTGGGAATGTAATTGGTGCAATTTAACCCACTCTGCTACTGGTGCTTGTTTAGTAATGTTGCATTCCGTTTCTTTGATGGCCTTAATGATTTCCTCTAACCTCGACTTTTCTTTCTTACTTTTAGTAGATGTGATTCTGATACATTCCCCCCTTAATGCACATTTCAGAGTTGCCCAAACAATATCAATCTTGTTAATTGAACCCAAGTTATGCTCGAGAAAGTGAGTTATGAAATTGTTTAGGTGGTCATGTATCGGGATTGTGTAGCAACTGGTTGTTAAATCTCCATCTAAAGTCCCTCTTATAACTCGGTTTGACTCATATTTTATTGACACTGGGGAGTGGTCCGAAACTACCCTGGTATGAATTTGTGCATCCAGGATCGTGTGAAGTACCTTACTACTTACTAACCAGTAGTCTCTTCTAGAGCAAGTTTTGTGCGGCATTGAAAAGAAGGTATATTGCCTAACCCCTGGATTGTTAAGTCGCCAGACGTCCACTAGGTTCAATCCTTCCATGAACTCTCTCAAAGCTCTCTGAGCCGGGGATAACCCAGATCTTCTATTGTCTGACCTATCCCCAACTAGCTGAGGAGTTATATTCCAGTCCCCACCTAGCAGCGTAATCCCGTAAAATTGTGGGTCTAACTTGTTCAATAGCTGTGTGAAGAATTGGGGGGAATCTATGTTGGGGCCGTATACTGAACCTATGGTGATCTGATGATTCGCTAAAATTCCAGTTATAAAAATATATCGGCCTTGTTTATCCCATATTTCCTTTTCTAATTTAAAGTTTAATATTTTATGAAGTAAAATAATGACCCCCCACTTTATTGGTTGAGATGCCTGCACCAAATGTCTGCCCTACCCAGTGCTTCCTAAACAAATGAGCGTCTTCTCTCTTAAGATGTGTTTCTTGTAAGCATGCCACATCACAATTAAGGGTCGAAAGGTGTTTTAATATAATTTGCCTTTTGCACCTTTCCCGAGCTCCTTTAACATTCCAACTTACAAGGTTATTAACATTCGACATCATGATTTATCTTAAAAAAAATTGGAGATATAATTCGATAAGTTCCCTGTTACATTCTATGTTAACAATAACAGTCATTTCTCCGTAAATGGCTCTCATTCTTTTCTTTATAATTAAGTAGATGCTGTCCCACCCCCCCATTTCCTCCCTACAATACAAATAACCCTCCAAAGATGAAAAACAACCCCCAGTTCTAACAACTGCTCTACTATACGCTATCGTCGTGTGATCTGTATCAACCCAGTAGAAAGTCTGTCTGCTATCCAAACCTAGACCTGTTACAAATTCTTTCTTAATCCTTTATATTCATGCCCCTCGCGTGATCTGTTCGAGAAATTCCATGCTGTAGGAAAAAAAAAAACACACAAACCCCGGGTTGGGGGAATAATCTCCTATATTGTTAAACCAAAACGGTATTTGCCACTCCATAAGCCTGGAAAACCCCCTTTAGTAATGAGTAATTGAATGTACCCTTGTAGCCACATTGTACCAGCATTTTGTACTGATGCTAGTGAATACTATTTCTGATATTGTACTATGAATTTTCCTAGAAATTATCAGGTAATATCCCCCAGTAGTGGGGCCCAAGTAATTACTACATCACATTATCCAGAATCAAACACACAAGTTCAAAATTAGCCAGTATATTTGTACAACTATTAATTGGATTGGGAGTAGTCCTTATTCAGCCATATAATCACTATATATTCTTCTAATTAAAGATATCCATGGTTGAAATCCAACCATTGTATTAGTAAAGCATGTCAGTCCTCCACTGTCTAATCTAGTTTTCCCTCTCAGGACAAGATGTTTCCTGTGTACCTTAAGGATTTCCCCCGTATGAATACATCGCCATATGAAAGTTACAGTTTTGGTATTTTTAATTATATTGCAAGCCCCGAGTGTTACGATGTTCTCCCTTGTAGCACTCCCATGTAACCTGACTTGAAACAACAAAGCTTACTGCGATTACAGTTACCCACGTTGAGCCAGAATTTTGCCATCATTTCCAGGAAGCTAAGAATCCCTCTTGCCAAGATTCTCCTGTCGTCCACGTTGTAAGTCCTCGGGACCTTGATACTCCTCCACTCAATGACACCTTCTCGCTATGAGGGACACAGGCATCAAGTCGTAGTTGCAAAAAATTCTGAAAATGCATTCCCCCCTCCTGGGATACACTGTACATCTCTGGACCTCTACATCATGTTATGCTGTCATCCAGTGCATCATCTGTGCTTACCTCCCATCGGCACCAGCCTGAAGCTTACCGATCTTGCGAGCATATATAACAAGGCTCATAATTAGGTTTCACCTGCATTATCCAATGATAGTGGAATGTTCAGCTAGTACCATTTCTCTCGTAGGGCGGTGCCCCTAATCTTGGCATTATAGGGCTGATGATTTGCCATGTGTCATCCAGATCCTGGAACAATCATTTGGTGACAGTGTCAACATTTTGGGAATCACGAACTACAACTAGCCCTCTGCTTTCCCAAATTTCAAGAGACGATCCTGCATTACATCCTTCATGCGCCAACGCACAATTCAGCACTTCATCCCTGTCTGTTATCAAACAACAACCAGGATCTCCATCTCCATTCCCTTTAGAAGAAAAATAGAATAAAGAATCAGCGACATTCCATTCCATGGAGTTAGACCCAGAGGCAAAACCGAGATGTTAACTCAACTACTTTAGCAACTGGATGCTTGTTTGAGTCCCGCTAGAGCCCCGGTTATTTAAACAATGTAAAATTTGGGTAAGTTCGCGGGAAGCGCAGGATCGAGAGATGCACAGGTTCCAACAACTAATTGTCTCATTGAAAGAGGAGATCTCACTGAAATGTAGCAATATTTCAAGAGTTTCCGCAGGTACATTGCAACGCTTTAAATAGTGAATGCTCCATACTTATTGAATCGGTAAATCCTATGCTTTCTACTTAACATTCTGTCGGTACGTTACAGCAATTAGTTATTTAAACAGTTCTGGGAGAGATTTTGTAAGATTCTGCCACGCAGTTTCAGCTCCTTCAAAAGACTGCCATTTATCATTAATTTTAACATGCAGTACTGCAGGGTATTTGACTCGGAAATGGATTCCAGCTGCAATTAATTTTGAGACTATTGAGTGAAGTTCTTGGCGTTTCTGTCTCACAGAATAGGGTAAGTCGTGGGTTACCCTAATTCTATTGCCTTCCCAGGAGAGTTCTTGCATTGTTTTAACTTTCACGAGTATGTGCTGCTTATCCAGATAATTTAAAAGCTTACAGATGATGGGTCTAGGCTGCGCACCCATAGCTGGAGGGGGACGAAGGGACCTATGCACTCATTCCACTATGTAGCTGGGGCCGTTTGGAGAAGGACCAGCTATTTTTTCAAGGAGCTTCTGCGTAAACAAAACTGGTGCTGTCCCTTCCTCTTTTTCCAGAATGCCGAAGATAATTAAATTACTTCTTCTGCTTCTCCCCTCCAAATCCTCTAATTTGTCTTCCAACTTCCTGATTTTTTTGCCCAAGGTAACTCTCTCTAAATCACATTTATCCATTCTCACCTCTGTTGATTTAATTCTAACTTCATTATCTCCGACTTTAGCAGCTAGAGATTCTAAGGATGATCTGAAACTGCGAATTTCTGTCGAGATTTCTTCAATCGAGCATTGTAGCTAGGCAATTACCTCCAGAAAACATTCCTCCATTAACGCTGAAGCCTCGGATATTGATTTAGTGGTTCCCTGCCGAGGAAGCTTCGTGGTCTGTTCTTTTTCCGGTGAGGGAGGCGGAGGCATATGTTTTGAGGCTTGTTTCTTGATAAAAGCCTCCATTTTTGACATTTAGATGAACCAGGGTCTTTCTTGCAGTGTTAGAGTAGCAGAGTTATCCTCAAAAATAACCTGTGATGATTCAATTCAAGGACTTATATTCTAGGTTGGTAGCAGAGCTAGACTCGAGCTGCTTTCTCCTAGGCTGCCATCACGTGACTCTCGAACTCACCCATCTTAAAAGAGTTTAGTGATATGGTGGTATAAATAATGATTATGCCATTCTATCAGTTATGAATGAGACAGTGCTCCATTAGGAGGAGGAACAACAGCAGTAACTGGTAAATAAATACAATGTAGACAATGACCCAGATATTCAAAAGGATTGCGCATGGCACAACGGTTTAGCACCATGCACAACCACTGATGCACCCCGGTGCGATATTTAAAAGGGAAAAGTGTGTCAAGACAATCCCAATGCGCCAGGGCGCATCAGTAATGTATGCAGGCACAGGTGGGGGGGGTGCCCATGCATAAACTGCACAGCCTGATATTCAGCCCAAGCCATGTAGAGTTATGCAGGTGCAACCCCTACCTGTGCCTGCACAAAGTTACGCCCC
Source organism: Neoceratodus forsteri (assembly GCA_016271365.2). Lineage (NCBI taxonomy): Eukaryota > Metazoa > Chordata > Ceratodontiformes > Ceratodontidae > Neoceratodus > Neoceratodus forsteri. The sequence goes on along the minus strand of CM057456.1, from coordinate 755,266,175 downwards.
AAAAAAAGGAACAAGTCGAGGGCCACCCACAGGTGAGCTGCCGCATTGCAGGGCACAACACAGCAGCTGCCACCTGTGGGTGGCCATCACCTGTTCCCACTGCACCTGGTGGCGCCCATGCCCGATCGCGGGCATCAGTATCCTCCCAAGTCCAATATCCTGGTGGCCAGTGGACGCCAGAGCCGATCGCGGGCAGCATTCCTCACCCCCACCCAAGTCCAAAATCCCTGGTGATCTAGTGGACCCCCACCCCACCCACCCACACTGGAGCCCACCACCCGCTCCTCCGTCAGCGGTGGACAGCAGCACCTGCTGCCGCCCACTGCCCGCCGACTGACAGCTCCGCATGGCTGCATGCCCATTGGTTCTGCAGCATGAGCCAATGGGCGTGCAGCTCCATACCATACTGAGCAGTGTCCAGATATGTGAATGAATTCATTCATATCTGATCTTTAGTACGGGTATGGCTGCATGCCCATTGGTTCATGCTCTGAACCAATGGGTGTGCAGCCATACCGCAGCTGTCAGTCAGTGGGCGGCAGGGCAAGTGGTGGTGCTGCCACCCCGGCTGACGGAGGGGAGCTGGCAGGGGCTCAGTGGCGGGTGGGGGTCCACTAGATCACCAGGGATTTTGGACTTGGGGTTGAGGAATGCCGCCCACGATCGGGCTCCCTGCGGTCCACTGGACCACCAGGGATATTGGACTTTGGGGGGATACTGATGCCCACAATCAGGCTAATCATGGTCCACTGGACCACCAGGGATATTGGACTTGGGGGGATACAGTTATGCCCGCGATCGGGCTAATCACAGTCCACTGGACCACCAGGGATATTGGACTTTGGGGGGATACAGTTATGTCTGCGATCGGGTTGATCACAGTCCACTGGACCACCAGGGATAAGAGACATTCTTTGTCCCTTACAGGACATCCCATGATCGGGCTGCAGGGGGCATCGGTCCCCGACGGCTGCTGCCTGGCCGGGTGCCAGGCGCAAGTCATCAGGGATTGGCACACCTGCATGCTAATGGCATGCAAATAGGGCCATAATCAGATGCAAATGGCCCCCCATGTGCCTTGCATAATTTATGGCCCCATTTGCATGTCACCCTTTGAATATTGCACGTGCTGTGCATGGCACAATGGCACTTGCGCCACCACATCTCAATGTTCCACTCTGATCACTTGCACTGGGACAGTGGGGGTGGCCAGGGTGCGATATTCAAAGCAGTTGCGCCATAGCACAACTCCGTTGAATATCGCCCTGGTCACACCCCTACTCAACAAATTTGAGCAGCGCACAGGCTTGCGCCACAGCCTGGTGCAGTTTGAATATCTGGGCCAATGTGTTTTGTAACAGATGACCATGGTTATTCAGCCTTGTAAAGACATGTATTGACTATTGTTGACCATGGAGGACCATGGCTATATAACACTTTACAGTCTTGTTTTGACTGTTCCTGACAATGGCTAACCAGGGTCTTTGCCAATGGCATGTTCTAGCCATAGGTGACCATGGTTGCCTGTGGTGCCATTTCACAACCATCGCTCACCATAACCTAGCATGGTCAAAAGCATAGTTGACCATGGTTTCTGACCGTCATTGACCTGTGATTGAACTATGGTTGAGCATGGTTCAAAAATGCTATTCTCACCAGGAGACCTCAGTCCCCCACAAACCAAAACCCTTCCTCATTACACCACCCTTCAACCATTCCCTAAAAGTTTCCTGTTTTCTCCTTCTTCACTATGTTACCATCCCTGTCCTATGCTGGCTGGAGTTTGGAGAAGGTCAGCGATATTGCTGCCCCCTTAACATGCTGTCTACTCTTCGGAAGTTTGCCTTAACTTCCTTCATCTTCTAGTTTGGCACATAATTCATTTCCCAGTGGACTAATACCTCCAGCTCCCCCCATTCACCTTATGATTCCTTCTATTTTAACAGAGTCCCTGCCAGCCGTGGCCACAGGTAGGCCTCTAACTACCCTTCCCCCTTATTTCCCCTCACACACCATTTTCTCTGTGTCAAGATCATTAAGTCCCCTACCACCAGCAACTTGCTTGCTGTACTTACTGCCTTTTTCCCCTCCCCTCTCCTAGTTGTTGCCTTGTCAGCAGGTTTCTACTTCATGACTAATTCACAGCCTCCCTTGGAAGAGTCAGTGCGCTTCCTCCAATGGTGAAAAAACAATTTACTGTCATCATGATCATAGGATGGCTTTTCCTACCCACAATCTTTGTTTTGGTTCCCCCTTTCCCACCATACTCCAACCCCCTGAACCTGTGAACCTCTGGGGGAGGGTGTGTGGAAGCTGATAACTAACCCAGTCTAGTTGTCCGTGCAACAGACATATTTCATCCTGTGCTGCAGCCAACTGAAATTGGAGTTCTGTGACTCTTCTATAGATAGGTCATGCACCATATCTTTATATCATAGCCCAGAGGATGGCCACCCCACATTTCTTGTAAATAACTAGCCCCCCAGTCAGCCCCGAACCCCATATTTCCACAGCATCTGAGTCTGCTACTTGCTATCCCTCAATTAAAAAAACATCACTAGCTGTAATGTTATCCCACCCTAGACAAATTAAGATAATTTATGAAACCTGATAAGGAAAATACTGCATCCTGATTGGTTAAGACCTGTGTGTTGAGAAGATACAATGTATGGGTGGAACACAATACTAGAAATCAAGACACAGCACACTAACAATATCACACCTTTTTTTAATTCCTAATTGTCATTACAAACATGGGTACCACTTTTACTCATTCAAACAAAAAAAAAGCATCTAAGTCCTAAAAATTAAAATCCATCAAAATAAAAAGAGCAAACTTGTTAAATGTACTTTTCCATTATAATCCCCTTCTGACAGACAGACATACACACATTCACAGGGACATCTTATGAATGTTGGCTTTGGGCTGGCGGAAGGACAGAGTGAGAAATAATACAGTATGTGATGCTTATGTAACAGTGTAGAAACATACAAAATATCAACAGAAAAAGACCATTGGTCCATTCAGTCTGCCGTGATTACCCTATCCTAACCCCAATGGGACCTAATATCTACTTGGAGTTATTACCCTCATGTTCCCCACATTTGCACCCTGCTTTATTACTTTATTGCTTTCTTGCTGTAAAAGTATTGATTCTTTTACTCATTCCCAGCAGTGTTTGAAACCATCAGTGGTAGGCTGTTCCACGACTCAACAACTCTCTGTAAAATAAAATGTTCTTATATCCCTCCTGAATCTCCACCCTTCCATTTTCCACTCATACTCCCCATAGTCTTGATTCACCAGTCCTGCTGAATATTTCCCCACTATCTAACTTGAAAGTGTCTGTCATGTCTCTCCTCTCCTTTCTGGTCTCCAGTGAGTACTTGTTCAGGGCTATGCCAATCCTCACAGGATCTACCCTGCTTCCCCTGAATCATTTTGGTTACCCTATGCTCTTCTACGTTCACTCTGGTTTATGTTCTCTCTGTCCCTGCTATGGGGACTACCACCCTTCTGGGCTGCCATTAAGACACAGAAACCCTTAAGGAAGGGTTCCAACCCCTCGAGGTGTCAGAGGGATGAAGTCACTGAAAACAAAGACACTTTAGGGTAGAAGGCCCAACCCCAGGGGGCAGACCTGTATTGTAGTGCAGAACTTCATTTTTGAGGGATAGATGAAGGGATGGCAAAGGAAATTGAAGGAGACCAGGTAAACATTAGGCAAATGTAGGGAGAATTGCTTTCAAAGGTGCTGCTGACATGGTCTGCACAACTAAAGGAGCCACTGGAAGCTTAGAGGCTGCACCCTCTGGTAGCTGAAGTCAAATACTACAACAAGAGGTTCTGCTAGGTTGATCTACATGACTAAAGTTCCCCCAGAGTGTAGGAGATTCTCACTCGAGAGCAAAAAAAGAAGGACCTCACCTGAGTTAATGGACTCACCCGTGAGATGCTGATTTCAAAGGAACAGAGGGAGACCATTGGCCTAGAGGGCAGGGGAGCCCTGGAACTCAAAGGATATGGCCATGTCTAGCATGTGCCCTAGTGCATGTATGTGATTTTGAGCAGTATAACAAGCATGACAGGCCAATTGCTCATGAGCAGTTTGATGAGGCCAACAGGCCAGTAGGTTGTGAGCAGTATAATGACCAACAGGCTGATTGTGAAGAGCCAATGGTGAACCTGGAAGGCTGATTAGAAGACATGGCATGCACACATGGAATGACAGAGAAGTCAGATGGAGGCTCATAGCCATAAATTGGTGGACACATAAACAATCCTATAGGGTGCAGGATAGGCAAGAAAATATATGCCACACAAGACTGAAAATGGAGAGGTGAGCAGGTTACCTAGTGAGTACATGGAGCCATGGGGAAGCTGCATTTAGTGAATGAGTGCAAAGGCAAAATTCGCTTTCTCATGGCACTTTCTTGTTTGTGTGTTTTCATTATGCTGATCTAACTGCACTTCCAGAGGCTGACATCACTCTGCCTGTAGCATTGTGCGTCACAATGCACCTTGTAATGTGGGTAGGTCAACACAATGCATGCTCCATTGTGTCTCATTGCTTACATACCACTCATTCTAGACACAACTTACCTTTAATATAGTATTCAGGTTATAGTCTCCCTAACAATACTATTTACAGATTTAACTACGAGTTTCCCTTTCCAACACCCACCCCCCTTCACTACAGTACCTGTAATGTTACCCTACCTTCTATAGGATGTTAGAGCAACATACCACTCACAGTCTCAATCAACAACTTACCAGTAATACAGTGTTGATAATTCCTTGTACCCTTTCCTGTATGGCCATGCACTGGGCAGAGTTCTCTGTGGAACTGCTGACCACCTACAGATGCCCCTGCAGAGCCATATTACTGCTCCAAGACACTCATGCTCTGGGATGCACATGCATATGGATGCCAGAGCACATCCTTTTATGAGGAGGTCTGTACCACCTAAACCATGCCTTCAGCCTCTGATTGGCTAGATCTGTCCTTCAGTCTGCCATCCTAAAACACTAGCCACCCTGCGGTCTTTCCCACAGTACCCAAAATCTCCACATGTGTCCAAAAAGACTTCAATTTACCATGACTCTTCAGAGAATGCTGTTCACCAACCTCTTTTCAGCATTTTCCCTCCCATCCAACTCCTGTATGGAAAAAGATTGCAGAACCATGTTCAGCACAGTTTTCTTTCCAGCCAAAACTCATCTTCAGCCTCTGACTGGCTGGATCAATCCCTCAGTCTGTCACCCTTGAAAATACTGTTCACCCTGCAGTCTGTCCCACAGCCCCCTAAATCACCTCATGTGCCCCCCAAAATACCCCAATTTCCTAACCAGTATCCTCCAGGGAATGCCACTCACCAACCTCCTTTCAGCATTTTCCTATCCACCCAGCTCCTGTTTGGATGAATTGCAACACCATGCTCACCAGAGTTTTCATCCACCCAACCCCATCTTTAGTCTCTGATTAGCTTGAGTCAGTCCCTTAGCCTACTCTACCAAAACACTACTTCACCTGTGGTATGTCCCAGAGCCTTCAAAATCACCACATATTCCCAATTCCCAATAAACAAGAACCCCAGTTTACCAGGACCCTCCATGGAATGTCATTCACCAACCTCTTCTCAGTGATTCCTGCCTACCTGACTCCTGTATGTAAAAAGGTCTGCTCTGTATTCACTGTGAAGGATAGCGAGTATTTGGCAGAAAGCAGTAAAACGGCTGCTGCAAGGGGAATTTCAGAAATGGGGAAAGTGGAAATCACAGGGGAGAGGGTCAGAAAAGGACACACTGTGCTGAAAGAAGATCAGGCCCAGGGCCTGATGGATTTCACCCGAGGGTGCTCAGGGAACTAGCATCGGAACTGGCTGAGCACCTGGCAGGGCTATTCAGCTCATTACAGTCAGGGTAACTCCAAAAGACTGGAGGGTAGCAGACGTGGTTCCACTTCACAATGGAGGGGACAAGGAGCAACTGGGTAAACCAAAAACAACAGTATGCTAGGCACTCAAGACCACAAACCCATAACAGAGAGGTGAAAAAAGTTTATTACTTCAATATAAAGTGCATTTAAAGTGCATAGCATTAAAAACAGAGACTGCACTTACACCTCTGCAGCAGGAGAGACAGACAGCATGCTCAAACACTCATTTCACCTCACAATCCAAGGCTTCGACAGGGAGTCAGGAGCAATCAGGTAACTAGATGACCATCTTTTATACTTCTATTATGGGTAACCTGATGGAGATACTAGTCAAAAAGGATCTCATTGACTATCTGGAGAGAAATGGGCTCAAGAATAATAAGCAGCATAGGTTCATGGCAGGGAGACCTTGTCAGACCAACCTGATAGTATTTTTTGACTCGGAAACTAGGGCAGTAGATAACGGACAAGCAGTGGATGTTCTCTACTTCAGCTACAGCAAGGCATTTGACTCAGTGCCACATAGAAGGTCGCTGAAGATGTTATAAGATCTGGGTGCAATGAAGGGCCTAGTTAGATGAGCGAGAAGTTGGTTAAGAGAGAGACAGCAGTGGGTGATGATAAAGGGGTCAAGTCAGGGGATATGGAGGTCACAGGCATGGTGCCATAAGCATCAGACCTGGGACCAGTCTTTTTCAGTATGTTCATTAGTGACATAGGAGAAAGAATACTGGCTAAGCTGTGTCTGTTTGTAGATGACACTAACTTCTTTGGGAGAGTGGACAGTGAGGAGGGGATAAGGGAGATGTGGAGGGACCTGTACATTGATTTTATGGTGGTACATGCTGTGCTACATCCTCATGTCTTACTCATCTCACGTGTAGAACAGGATAGCTTTGCTGTACTCTGCAGCCCACATCCTTCAGCCACTGTGTGGAGTATAATGAGTAGTATGGGTATGTGGAAAACCTGTTAGTGCTGCCCAGGCATTTAGCACTAACTTGCTTTTCAATATACTTCTTTTGTGTGCAGTTCAAATATGGGGCCCGTGTTCTTTTAAATTAGGCTACTGTCTCAGTAAGCTTAAAAAATCTAATACTGGTTTCAGGTGGATGAGTGAATCTTTGCTCTTCTCACTTCCTCAATCCCATACTCTTATTCCTTCCATTCTTTTCATACTTTCTTCAACCACCTGCCCCCACTGTAAGTTTCTTCTCAGGTCAGGCTGCTTTCTCTGTCCACCTTCTAATTTCTGTAGCAACCTTTCTGTCCCTGTCAAACTCTTATCATCCTTCTTTCTCTTAAGTTAATACTTAGAACAAATTTCTCCTCTTCCTGTTGCTGCAGCTGACATTAACCCTGTCCCTGATGTCGTAAGCACAGAGTACTTCACTTCTGCTCTCTTTATCCTGTTTCTAGCAATGCCACATAATTTAATTATTAATACTTACTTCTGGCACTGCCAGTTTGTTGATTAACTGACTTTATTTTGCACTTTTTACTTTTGTACATGTTACATTGTGCTCAGATTATGTATTATGCCTTATCAATTGTGCATATTACCCCTTGTTGTTACCTCAACTGCACTTCTTATATTTTTGTGCTTTTCTCTCATTTTTTTATATAGGTGTTTATGCTTCTTGTGGCCGGGACAGGTTGGGCTCCCCTTTACTCTGCTCAGCCAACTCCCACCATCCTGCATCTCCCCAAGACTTATCGGGGTACCGGATTACCCCCGTGAATTCCCCTATGGCAGGGTCAGGAGGGGGATGGCTGTCTTCCCCCCATCCTGATGCACAAATCAAGCTAGCCTTCTGGCACCTGGGTCCTGGCAATGCAGTGGGTGGGGATCGGCAGGAAGGCATCATATGCATCTGTCCTGCCACCCATTTTCCTCTGTTTTTCCTCCCTTCCCCACACTGGGCATGCTTGTCAGCATGCACGTATGGAGGCATGCACACACTGCAAAGTCCTGCAGCACCTTCCTACTTCTGCTGCTCCTGTCATGCAGTATCACCAGGCCTCAACCGGGGGGCAGTTATTCTGCAGAGCACACCATCTTCCCCCCAGGAGTGGAAACGAGTTCTTCAAATGTTCAATCCTGTCCCCCTGGCCAACCTCCTCCAACCCATGTTCATTTCTGAACAAGATCACAGGCATGGATCATGGCGTGGTGCTCAGCGCCTCAACCTCCAGTGCCACTGGGCCAGCCCTTTTCTAATTTTTACTGCTACTGTCTTGTTCAACTGTTTCCTTTCCCTTGTAACTCCTCTCCACAATTGTACCCGACATGAGATCTAGGTGTCTTAACCAGCTACAAATTTTTAAATCAATAAATTCATTTTCTAATTGGGGTGCAACATGTTATGTCATAAGCAGAACAGCTCTTATGCTGAAGCCATCCATGTTTTTAATTATCAATAACATTTAGCAATTGGTTAAAACTTTAATCAAAAACTGATGTGAGAAATTGTTTTCTTTATTTTTACAAGTTTATTTAGCCAGGGTCCACAGCTGAGATGCAGCATCTTGTTTACTGTGGTGTCCTGCTTCTTAACATTTCCACAGCCGGGTATACTACAGAACTAGAAGGATATGCAGTGAAGAGTTTGCTTTCACTTGATATGGAACATGGTCACACAGGGTTCCATGTCATATGGGTGAACGACAAACGGTGACCCACCAGAAGGGTACCAGACCCCCAGGTGATGACATTTGGGAATTTTTTTTATGCAGGTGGCTTCACCCCCTCCTTGTGGGAGGCTTTTCCCCCACACCCCCCTTACTATAGATTCCTACTGGGGCATAACTCAGGGAAGGATGCAAGTCCACGTTGCCCAAATTGTCGGCGCCATTATTCTGTCCCCCTTCTGACGGTTCGCCATTGTTCAGTCGACCTCTTGACATGTTACCATCACACAGTGAGTATTTGGCTCTAATGGGGTTTGAACGTATGATCTTCCTTGGTTCCCAAACTGACACTGTAACCACTAGACCACACTGCCTTATATTTAATATGCACTTCATAAGTTAGCATTTACTGAAAGACTGTACAGAAAAGACTTAGACTTTGGCATATATTGAAATGGCATAACTTTTCATCTTGCTGTGGGTCTGTGTTAAATGATGCATGTGGGGTATAATGTATTGTTCTCTGACAGTAAACTGATTTGATGTTTCTCAGAATTCTGGTGGGAATCTACTACAGAGCATGCTTCCACACGGTGAATTTCACAATCTGTGGGTTGTGCTTAGAACATGTTTATGTGCCAGAGCCAAAGTTTATAGCCACTTGATACTGCCCTGATGTGCAGACTAGTACTTTGGAGCCGATGTGGAGATGGACAGATAGTGGGGAACTAAATATTAAAAATCGTACATTGCCCACAGTCAGTATCAGATTACAGTTCCTTGCAATGCACGGCACCCCTTCAGTCTCAAGGCTTCAATTAGCCCTGCTGCATTTAGATAAAACCTGATTTTCTCAGAAAAACGTCTTAATATTTTGATCTTATACACGTAATGTGATCCAATAGCAAAACAAAAGGTGAAGGGTTTGCTTTCACTTGATATGAACAATTTTATGAACCAGAATCTAAAACAGAAACTTCTCCAAGAATGGTTTAGAATTTCAGTAAACATCCTGCTAGAGATGCAGCAAGTGGTAAGCAGCACTACATGTCAAGATACAGTATATCTTGCTATTTCATAGGAAATTCCGTTGAAATTAATGTGGATTTCTCAGTGATATTTCTTGATATAACTAGCCATATGGCTACTTGTCCATGTATGCAACTCAAGCTTTTATCAAGCAATATCGTCTGCTTCATGATGAACACATACATTCTAATTTAAACTTTAGTTTCAACATATAGAGGCATCAAACTTCAGGCATCACTAGCTGATTGAAAAGGCCTGAAAGAACCAGAAGACTGTCTCGGTGGCAGCCCATAGTTCAGCCTGTAGTGATCATACAGGTAAGCAATAAGATATGATGGAGTGTGCGCTAGACATTTCTAGCGCACAGCCAGGGGAGTAGTGAGGTGCGGGGCTACAGGCTGAGTGCCTTCAGCCCCTGCCCTTGTGCTAGAAGTGTCTATCCTCACCCCAGAGTGTCTCATTGCACTTATGAAATGGGTATGTTTGTACATGCATATCAAAATGAAAATTAATAGGACTGAGTAAAAAAGTTAAATCTCTTTATTTTAAATAAGATAGTTCCTCTTCCTGCATGACTTTGGTGTTGCTGTTTTTTTTTTTTTTTAGAAAGGACTTTTGTCCAGTTGTAGCCACTGTACTTGTAGTTTCCTTTTGAAGTGGTTGTCCTGCTCCCCCCCCACACACACACACAGATATTATTAAATTATCAATCCCCATTTCTTTTTTAATTTTTTTCTTTTAAATTAGAGTGGCTTGTCATCAAATCAAATACATTTTATTTCTAAAAAGCATCATTCCAAGGTCTTGTTCAAAGCACTTGTACAGTATTTAAAACATATACAAATATAGTCATATTAATTAAAACAAACACCATCAACTGAGGAAGCATATGGACCTGTGATGCAGCAACTGCTCAGGAGTGAGCATGCATGTTGTGAGGTCTGTGGCTACAAACAAACAGGAACATGAACTCTGGATACTGGTATTTTTTAGTTTTCATTTTTTTAAACTGACTCTGAGGTGAGGGAGTTAACAGCTTACTTAGCATCTAGCAGCCAGGAGAGAGTAAGTGAGGGACAGAATTAGCCAGTGGGTGGTGGAAAACCCTCTGAGCTCAGTGGAGAAGCAAATTGAAAACTGTTATGGTAGCTTGTACAAAGATGATTTAAAAAAAAATCTACTGATCTGCAGGTTGCATTGTTTTAAGCTCGCAGTTTATTTGGAGGGTATCATATGAGGACTGCTGGGAGCTTTGACTTGGTAATAGAAAAAAAAAAGATGGTGGTTGTTAACAATCAAAATGTTTTTAAACATTCCAAATGAGCATTTACTTGATTTTAGATGTGCACTGGACACTAGACATGTTCAGCACCCAGCTATCGACCAATCAGAGGGCTTGAAATTTTAAAGGGACACTGTCAACCTTTTTTTTGCATCATATTATTTCAAGGTAAAATCCCATATTTTATGATGGCTTACCTTCTCTAAAATTCATTAATGTTGCTGGTTGTTTAATCTGTCTCCTTGCTTATTAGAACTGAAATGAATGGAAATGTATAGTTATATACAGCTTTGGTTTGCTCCAAATTGTTTACCTAAGCTTATTGCATACTTTCTGAATATTAGAAACACCCTCAAATAGTACAACCACTTGTGAAACAATAGTCTCATCTACTCCCCACTACACAATGGGCAGCTAGATAGTGGTGGGGGTGTTCCTGAGTCCAGGAAAGATGCAGTTGTAGTTAGTCAAGAAATGTAAACAAACATGTTTTGGTGTGGTAACACCAGTCTGGTTGACACTCAGTTTTTTACTTTTTAAAAGGAAAAAGGAGTCTGAATCAAACAACCAGCTACATCAGCAGTCTCCATAGAATGAGAACAATCATAAAAAGTGTTTTTAAACTAGGGACACTTTGAAGCCAAATGGGGTTGACAGTGTCCCTTTAAGCCCATCTCATAAAACAATATTAGAGCTCGGACTCTAGTAGTTTTGTAAGTGAGCTGTGGCCATCTGAGAGTATTCAAATGAATGGGTATTTCCATAGATACATTTTCCTTGGTTGAAGGGACTATTGTGTCTGTGGGAATACCCATTCTTTGCCATAATCTATGATGGTGACTGGTTCCTACAGCTGTGTCAATTCACAAACCACATGGTTAACAGTGCAGTGTTCTAAATGAGCTCTGTGGTTCTGCCCCATGAGAGACCCAGGTTTTGGAATGATCTAATGTCTCTTGCTCATTGGGTTGGAGGAGGGCAGGTACATCATGCTGATGATCCATCACACTCTCTAGGAAGGGAGAGTTGGAGTACATTTCATGGTAGCAGGGACCAGCTTATGGGTGGGACTTAATGGGGCTCAATAGAGCCAACAGTAAGTGCCCCTTACAGGTGACATAAGGTCTTGTGATGCATTCTAGGATCATTTGCAATGAAAAGACTGGGAGATCCAATGAAAAATGAGTGGTAGAGGGGCATCTGGCATTAAAACAAATTACAAATGAAGCCTGCCCAGTGGTGCAGAGGGCTAAGGTACCAGACACCTTACTGCTCACCACGCCAGTGACCCATGTTTGAGAATGAGTTCGGGTTGCCAGGAGTCGGCTGGGGGGAGGGCTGGGAGTAAATAGAGCAGCCGTTAGGCAGCACTCATATCCCAGATTGGGGTGGTAGGCCTCTCTGGCTCTTGGTTGCCACCGAGTGGAGGCTTGATGGTAGTGTTGAGGCACTAGAGAGGCTGGCACTAGGCCAGGCAGGTGGACTGGGGTGTGTTCGGTGCCAGTGCACATGCATGCCTCCACACACATGCGTGACCATGAATGGCCGAGGCCCCAGGGATGTAAGTGAAGAAGAAACGGTGGAGAAAGAATCCCCTGGAGGCAAGATGAAGACACAGGCTCTACACCAGTGGCTGGGCACACAAAACGGGTCCTGTGGCAGAGGACACCAGTGTAAGTTAAGTCCCAGGGGAGCTGGGTGACAGGGCTGGGGGGGGTCAGTCAGAAGGGGGCAGCCAGGGTAAAGGAGAATAAAATATAGAAAAAAAAATTATGAATTAGCAATTAGAGTAAGCTGGAAGAACATCATTAAAGTTTATGGAGATCCAAACAAGCAGTTCATCACTGAGCAAAGTGCAGATTTCAGGGATGTTTTGAGTTTAATAAAGGAAAAAGAGGATAACCTATCCTATCCCTAGATTTTCCATGGGTTATATGGAATTTACCATGAATACTGCACTTGGAAATGCTGAGGTATTTATACATATTTCCATAGGCTACCATGAAATGAGAGTGACATATGGAAGGTTTTCCATGATTTTCCTGGTTAAAACCTGTACCCCTAGTAGTTTATTTTCATGCTAGCATGGTAATATGTACTTTTCCATGGAATTCCATTCTATTTTATGTTGAACTGTGCTATCTGTGCCCCTTTCCATTGAAAATGATAGCAAATCATGTTAATTCCATTATTATTTCCCGGGAAACAGGGGAAAATGTGATCAAATACTCCATATTTTCCAAGATCTTTTTCCGTGGTATATGCCTTGGAAACCATACAAGAGCTAGAGAAACCCTAGACAATCTAGGAAACTAAAACTAGAGGGATATACTTGCACCATATTTTACAAGCCAAGATCTGATGCATATGAAAATGATTGAGTCGCAACATCTTCAGAGACTGAAAATTATCGATAAAGTAAGGACCCTGACTAAGCAGCATGCATCATCCCAGTGGTGAAACAGAGTGGGTCGTATTTAGCTTTCAATGGCCTGATGATCGTTGCTTCAGGTACCACTCCTCCTTTATACCAGCTATTAAGTTTGCTTTCTCTTTCTTCACTTCAGAATTTTTCATGACTGCATTTATGATTGAATTTCCTTGGATCTCCTTAAGAAGTCTTACTGAACATTATAACATATGATACAGTATATAGGACAGTGTATGGAAAACCATATACAATTAGGTTATTCTTCTGCCGAGTGGATACCATGATGGCTGATGACCTCGAGAGTGAAACTCGAGAGGTCTCTCAGATGTCAAGGTATCCACGAGGGTGAAGATTAGCCATGTTGTGTATAGTTTTCCATACACTGTTCTATATAGTGTATGATGGAGTGCCAATCACTGTGGCAGTGATCAAAACACTGAAAAATAACAGCAACACTTACTCTGCCGACCTCACTTAAAACAAAACTGCCCGCTGGCTAGCACATATGCATAACTCTTCACCAGCCACTACCCAATGAAAACCGCAGATGGGGTCACTGGTATTATAACATCCTCACAAATGCAGAATGAAAAGTCCTTCTGCATTAGTGAGGACATCACTACTACAGCAGAACAAGTCTGAAAAGTATATGGATTTCCATACACAATTGGCACTCCGCCATACACTATATGATACTTTATTATATAATTTTGAACACCTAAATAGTGTGACACAGTTGTTCAGATACTTACACAAGGGTTGTGCAGAAAGTGTATTATTCCATCTGACAGGATATATGAAGACTTGAATAACACACTATTAAAATGTATCTTGTTTTTCAATTTATTTATTCTGGATAGCACATCTGGGTTCAGTAGGGTCCTGTTTTTATTCATTTTTACAGATGGTCAGATTGAAGCACTGAGATGCAATGCAACTTGCTGAAGGTGCCAAAACATGAATGTGACTGTGGGACTTGAACCTGTCTCTCCTAATTCCCAATCCTCTGCTCTAGCTGCAAGACCATGCAGCATTTACATCTGATCCATTTTGCCTGTATAATGAATTCAGACAGGGCAATATCTGATCCAGATTCAGAACTATCCAAAGCTGAACAGATACAGATCTGTCACATAAAAATAGCTTAGAACATTACCCTGAGAAGAAAAATAATATATTGGGGAAAGATTCAGTAAAAAATGGAAAGCAGAGAGAGTGAAACTGGAATAATCAGTACTATTACTGCTACAAATGGCTATATACAGCAACTGAGAAAATGAACTAATAAAAAGTATTTGGCAGTATTTTGTAGTTCTGCTACCAGTTGTCATAGTTGCACTGTCAAGAACCATGGATCAGAAAAATTGGAGAAAACCAATACACAGCTCCAGACTCTCAGTCAGCGAAAAGACATGGGTTTGGAGGCAGGAACTATAGACCAAAAACAAATTAGTGGAACATAAAGAGGAAGAGAGGCACAGTTCATTGGAGTAGGCAGAGCACATCATGCTCCCATGTAGGGGACCTGGAGTTCTTCTCATTTGCCCCCCCCCCCACCTCAAGCTGGAGGAGCCCAGGATGCATTGCAGGAATAGTATACTCCAGCTTAGAGGAAAGAGAAACACTTGACTGGGTACTAGAGCAGCTCCTAGATCAGAGTGGAAACCAGCATCATGGGAGACCAGGCAATGTCACCCCAAAAGGGACAATGTTACCCCAAAAGGTTGCCATTGCCAGCTAGGTACATGTCATTAGGTTGGAGAGGAAGAAGGGAGTAAACAACAGCAACATTCTCCTCTCAAACCACAGGATGATGCTTGCTCAGTCCCCATGCTTACTAACCTGTATGCTTGCCTTAGAGTTCCTCACTGGATGATGGTACAGGTAGGCCTTGCTGCAGGGGGAGGGCCCAGGATTTTCTGATACGTGAAGTAGAGGTGGTAGCTGAAGGGACCTCCAGGCAGGGATTCTGATTCAGTATCTATGTAGGACACTGGCTGTGGGTAAAATGACACTGCTGAATAGGAGGGATAAAAAGTGGAGCAAAAAAGGAAAAAGAAGATAAAAAGAAAGAAGGAGATTGTTCAAGACAGTAGAAGCAGAGATGCTGAAAAAGTGCCCCACGGTGGCTGAGAAGGAGATATGAAAAATGCAAGGAAGTTAGGAGGTGGTGAAATGGAGAGTGCAGGGTGGAGAGCAGAGTAGGTACTGGCAGTGATGAGGTCAAAGAGGTAGGGAGTGGCATTGTTATGAAGACTTGAAAACAAGTAGAACAGTGTTATAGTTGATGGAATACTGGGTAGGAAGCAGTGGCTGTGACAGAGGACAGAAATTATATGGTCCTGTGTCTGAGACTGGATGAGGTTCAAATTCTAAAGAAGAGGGACTTAAGTAGTCTGAAGAGAGTAGAATTACAGTAGTCAGTTCCTGAGAACATGACAGAATGTACATGAAATGTAAACTCCCCAAACTGGAACCTACATTTGAATTAGAGGTCAGGCAAAGCATTCAATTAACGCTTCCTCTGTCAAGTATCTGGTTGGATGTTAATCTGAATTCTGAATCCCTCATTAACTGCATCATCACTTGAGTCAACTAAAAGCTAGGTGATATTAATCCAAACAGTGGTTAAATTGGAAATGCTTAGGTGGGGGAACTCTTACATGTGGATTTGTAGTTGGGGGAACTGTCATCTCTAGGTAAAGCTACCAACTGTCCTGATTTTCCCAGGACAGTCCCTATTTTAGGCAGCATGTCCCGGTGTCCCCACACATTTCCCAAAATGTCACTTTTGTCCTGGTTTTTGCTTACTTGTCCTGTTTTTGTCCCTTTTGTTTTTCTGTCTGCTGATCCACAGGTGACATTTATTTCAGCACCACCGTGGTGCTGCTCGAGCTGGAGAGTAATTTGCAACCTTCTTCCCCTGTGCCTACGTTGCACTGTGAATGTGAAAATGCTCAGGTAGTCAGATGGAAAGCAGGTCAGCGGGAACACCATAAAGCATGTTCCTTCCTGCTAGACTAGACTGGTTAGTAGTGTGAGCAAGCACATGCAGTCATCTGCCTGCCAGCAGCTGACAGGGACTCCAGACAGAGAACAGACCTGCAGCAGTAAACTAAGGTACCTGAACCATATCAGCTGTAGGGGAGTGTGTGACAACAATCTGGTGTGGTGGTGGGAGTCACTGAAGTGAAGTTTGCTCAGCAAAGGAGGTGAGTGTGAGCGGGTTGGGATTCGACTGTCAGGAAGAGCAATGTATGCAGCTCAAATGTCTGAATGCAATTTAAAGCAAGTTTGCTTCTGATTAACTTTCTGTATGTCGAAATGCATGATTTATTGCAGCAGAATGATGTATTGTTTTAATCCAGATGTTTGCTACTGGTGTTACTGTGCAGAGGCGTGGCCAGAGCAAGTGACAAAATGTAATTGACTAAGGTGCCCGAGGGAGTGAGTAACATTGGGGGGGGGGTCACGGTCAGGATGGACCCTGTCCCAGTTTTAGGCTTCGGAATGTTGGAAGCTATATCTCTAGGTAGTGGTGGAATTATCCTAAACATAGAAATATAGAAACATAGCAAAACAGAAATAAAATTTGATGGCAGATAAGGACTACTTGGCCCACCCACTCTACCCATTTTGTTTTTCTTGCCTATACTAACACTGCAGACCCTACATGATCACCAGCTCCCCCCCCTTGCTTTCCACTAAAATTCCCTTATGCCTGTACCTTGCACTCTCTAATCCAACCACTGTTTTCATCCCTACTACCTCCACTGGAAGATTGTTCAGGGGACCTAGCACTCTTTCAGCGAAAAAGTTCTCTCTCACATCTCTCTTGAATTTACCCTGTTCCAGCTTCATTGCATGTGCCCTTGTTCTAGTGCATATTTTCCTCTAAAAAATACTCCCCACAGGTACCTTATTTATCCCTGTATATTTATAGGTCTTTATCATCCCCCCTCCTTCCTTTCTCCTAGGGTGTACATATTGAAGTCCTTCATTCTCTCCTCGTAGGGCTTCTGTTGCAGCCCCTGCACCATTTTAGTTGCCCTCCTCCAGACAGACTCCACTCTGTCTTTGTCCTTCCTGAGATGTGGTCTACAGAACTGGGCACAGTACCCCCAGGTGGGATCTCACCAGCGACCTACAGTATATGGTGGCAACACTCCGTCTTTCTGCTGGTGAAACCCCTCCCCTTGAATCCCAACATCACACTCACCCTACCAACTGGCTTATCACACTGTTTCACTACCTTGAAGTAATCAGATATGATTACTCCAAGGCTCCTTTCCTGTTTAGTGACCGTCAATGCCTCGTCTCCAATTTTGTTCTCCGCCTCTGGGTTTCAGTGCCCCAAGTGCATGAGTTTGTATTTTTTTCACATTGAAACTGAGCTGCCATATCCTTGACCACTCTTTGAGTTTTCTCAGATCTCTGCACATTCTTTGTACCCCACTCCTTCTGGAGTGTCCACCCTATTGCAGATTTTGGCGTCATCTGCAAAGAGGCATTCTTTCCTTTCCAGCTAATCTATAGTGTCACATATAAAGACATTAAAGAGGACTGGTCACAGTAGTGAGCTCTGAGGTACCATGCTAGTCACCCTCTGTTTCCCAGAGTACATTCCTTTTACCACTACCCTCTATCACCTAGCCTGTTACCACTTGCTTACCCAATTTACCACTTTAGGACCCACCCAAGCTGCTCAGCTTCTTTATG
The DNA here is from genome assembly GCA_016271365.2 of Neoceratodus forsteri. NCBI lineage: Eukaryota > Metazoa > Chordata > Ceratodontiformes > Ceratodontidae > Neoceratodus > Neoceratodus forsteri. The sequence continues at coordinate 755,248,144 of CM057456.1, read as the reverse complement.
AGTCTCCTGTATGGAATGGTGCTGAAAGCCTTATTGAAATCTAAGTAGGTCATGTCCATCACCCCACCCTGATCTAGTTCCTGGTCACCCAGTCAAAGAAATCTATCAGATCTGTCTGACATGACCTCCCCCCTCCCCATAAATCTGTACTGTTTCATGTCTTGTACCTCACTGAACTCAAGATACTCTACAATCCTTCCCCTTAGCAGTGACTCTATTAAATTCTGTACCACCAATGTCAGGCTGATTGGCCTATAATTGCCAGCCTCCTCCCTGCTACTACTTTTATGAAGGTGGATTGCATTCATCCTCCTCCAGTCTCCTGCAGCCACTCTTGTTTCCAGGGAGTTGTTGAAAAGGGCTGTCACAAGGGCAGTCAGTACCTCCTTGAGCTCCCTCAATACCCTTGGGTGTGCTCTGTCAAGCTCCATAAATTTGCTCACTTTCAGATTTGTGAGACCCTTCAGGCCTCTCTCCTCTGTAAAGCTACTCATGTCTACCCCCCTTCACTCCAGTGCTCCTGTTGCCTGTATGAGGCCCAGTCTCTTCCCCTGGACAAAACTATTTGTAAAGTATTCAAATGAGAAAGATGACAGAAGGGCAGGAAAAGAGGTGATGGAACTGAGTCTCTGTGAGTTCCTGACATATTTAACCTTGGAACAAAACCTGCCTGGATCAAGCCACCATAGGATAATCATTCTGTTATTTTCTTTATTTCAAACATTTCACCAAAAAGAGCATATTACACTTTTAACAGCTTTTTTCTAGATGTGTCCTGGGGAACATCAAAGAACTAACTGATCACATCAAATGGCTGATTCTCTATTACAGTCTATCTAGTGGATAACAACTGTTCAGCTAGGATTTGACTAGCCCTATAATGGACCAAGGGTCAGGGATGGGAGGATATAAATGAATTATGAACATGTGGGATTTAGGAGGTTGAATTAAGCAACATGTGGGGCTGACTAAACTCCAAACTGTGGCTGCTCAGGACACCAGTAGATGGTACCAAGTAGGTTTTTGCATGAGCAGAAATCTAGGGGTTGCTTGGCTCAACATCTAAGCAACACAGACTACTTTCTCCATTGCTGGTGCTCAACAAAAAAAATTATTTTATAAATGCAACTCAGAACAGGATCACCCACTCTACCATATTTCCATTAGTACTCTAAGGTTCCTATTAAAAGGTGCTAGCTAATATAAGACCATATAGAAAGACGGATGTGTACTCACATACAGTATCTTCTTTTATTCACAAATATCCCACATAAAAAAAGGTCCAGTTAGTACACAGGCCCATATAAAAACATTTAATTTAGCAGAAAAATGGCAGTCCCATTAGCAGCAAACATGCCACATTACATGGCGAGATAAACCTTACGTTTCACCCCAGCTGGGTGGGGCTTCATCAGAGGTGATATTTTATAAAACAGTTTTAAAAGCTCATACTATCAAGTGACTAATAGCACACACACACACACACACACACACATATAGACATCAAAGTTTTGCATCATCCTGATGCCTTTTCAAGATGTCATAGCCCTTAGAATGTTTGAAATTTATAGTCATCTAAGACACATAAAATCAGATGTCATAAATTCAATTATTTCACTCCATATACAATGCACACATATAACTAAATACATACCCCACACTCATAAACCTCAGAAACATCCCCCTGTAAATAGTTACAATATCTAATAAATATTTCTGTCAATACATCATGCATATTCACCCCATAAAAATAGCACCACAGTTGTAAAAAAACTATCTCAATAATTTTTATGGTTATACATATATTCCTTTATCTGTGATAAATGCTTACTAATTGACATTATGAAGCAAGAAATCAAATCATTGCAAAATAGAATCAAACTCCAATTAGAGATTTCTTCACTGGAAAAATTTATAGACTCGGCTCTAGATGACTGTGCTGAACAGCAGGCTCATGCTCAGCTAGTAGGGGCTGTTAACATCAAAAGAAACGACACAATACAGGCAGCAACAAGATGTTTTGACTCTAATGATGATTGGTGTAGAGTGGAAAAGGGCATTAAAAAGGGAAGGAGAAATATTGGTGGTCATGGTCAGATTGAGCTGAAAAATAAATATAGTGTTCTTAATACAGAGCTAGACCAAGACAACACTACTAAAGAGGTTTCAATTATTAGTGACTGTAGGGAAGGTCATGTGGCCATGACTGGGCATAATAAGCAGGAAGGGCAAGGAAATCAAATAACAAAAAAAGACCTTTTGGTTATCGGTGATTCCATGATTAGAAATATCGATAGGATAATATGTCAGGGTAGGAATGAGTCAACTACTGATAGTACCCTACCAGGAGCAGGGATAGGGGATGTTTGTAAAATGCTACCAGGACTGTTGGAAAATACTAAAAATCCAGTCACGGTACTGCATGTAGGTACAAATGATGTTGGAAAAAGGGCATTATTAGAAATACAAAGGGATTTTGAGGCCATCAGGGAAAACCTAAGGTTACATGGATCTCGTATCTTAATATCAGAGATCTTGCCCATACCTCGTGAGGGGGTGAACAAACAAAGGGACATTATACAGCTGAATGGGTGGTTGAAAAGGTGGTGTCATAGGGAAGGTTTTGTCTTTATCGAACACTGGAACACCTTCAGGGACCTAGGGTTATTTGGGAAAGACAGGCTACATTTAAACAAACATGGGTCTAGAATATTAGCTAAGGAAATCCAAAATCAAGTGGTTAACTTTTTAAACTAAGTACGAAGGGAGTAGAGGGCAGCCATGAAACTTTAAGGACATCTGTGAAGATTTCAACTTCACATGAGAACTCTAAGGGCTCTCAGGACTGGAAATGCCTCTCCCTAAATGCCAAGAGTCTTACAAATAAATTTGAGGAATTAACCTGTTTACTAAATACTGACAACATCCAGGTATGTGCCATAACAGAGACTTGGTGGACATCCACTGACACCTGGGACCATCACATACAGGGATATGATCTACAGTATATCATATGGATAGGGAGGATAAAAAGGGTGGTGGTGTCGCACTGTATGTATCCAACAAAATAAAATCAGTAGCTATTGAAGTCCCAAAAATACCAGGCATAGAGCATGTGTGGATTAGGGTATTGCCAGCTAAGGGACCTAATATTAAAATTGGGGTAATTTATCGACCTCCTTCAATTTCTACCCAAGATGATGAGGCAGTGCTAAAATGTTTGGACTCCTTAGAGATTGCAGAAAATATTATACTTTTAGGAGATTTTAACCTTCCCGGTATTAATTGGACTAGGCAAACAGGGGAGACATCCTACGAGCTAAAGTATCTGGATTCCTTTTTATTAGCTGGATTTGATCAGTATATAGGAAATAACACTAGCGGGGATAAAATATTACACCTTGTGTTAGGCAATATGGGAGACCAAATAAAGAATTGTAGTACTTCATCACCACTCGGCTCAAGTGATCACTGTGTGATAAATTTTGATTTAAGTGGGGTCTGTTCAAACACTTTTGGCTTAACCATGGTTCGAAATTTAATAAGGCTAAATTTAATGATAGAGAACAGAACCTCGAATTGGGGATGGAAAAAGGTTTTGAAAATAGATCATTAGTGGAAAACTGGATAGTTTGGAGAATAAAATTATGGATTTAATTGATAAGTATGTCCCATTAAGAAAGAAGTACAATGCTTTAGGAAAAATTCCCCTGTGGTTATCTCCCAAAATTAGCAAATTGATCAAAAAGAAAATAAGAGCTTATATAAAAGCCAGAAAAAGTGAGTGTGCAAAAAATTGGGCCTTGTATAAAAAATTATTAAAAGAAACTAAAAGTGCCATAAAACAGGCAACTCGAAAACATGAACTAAACCTGGTTACAAAAGTGAAAGATAACCATAAATCCTTTTACACATATATCAATAACAAAAAGGGATGTCAAACTTCAGTGGGGCCCATTAAGGATCAGGATGGTATATTAGTTGAGGATTGCCAAACTATGGTAGAGCTTTTCAATACTTATTTCTCATCAGTATTTAATAATAAGTCTAAAAATATTTGAGATAATCTGACTAAAATAGATTATAAAATTATTTTAAACAAAAACAATACTGAGGATAGACTAAAGCACCTGGACCCAAATAAATCTCAAGGACCAGATGGAATCTATCCTAGGGTCCTAAGGGAATTGGCAACAGAATTGGCAGGACCTATAACATCACTGTTTCAGAAATCTTTGGATAACGGGGAGGTGATTGAGGTTTGGCGAAAGGCAAATGTGATCCCTATTTATAAAAAGGAATCTAGACAGGAGGTGGGCAACTATAGGCCTGTCAGCTTGACTACTGTACTGGGGAAAATGTTGGAATCTATTGTAAAGGATCAAATGGTGGAGTTTCAGGATTCAGTAGGGGATTGTGACGATACTCAGCATGGTTTTAAAAAGGGGTTATCATGCCAAACTAATCTCTTGGAGTTTTATGAGCATGTGAGCAGAGCATTGGACGAGGGTGTCTCTGTGGATGTGGTGTTCTTGGATTTCTTGAAGGTGTTTGACAAGGTCCCACATGGTGAATTGATTGATGGTCTGATTGAACATAAAATACCGAGGTATATTACAACTTGGGGTTAAGGCATGGCTGAGTGAGAGAAAGCAGAGGGTCTGTATAAAGGGAGTTTACTCTGATTGGTTGGGAGTGGAGCTTGGAGTTCCCTAGGGATCTGTTCTGGGGCCCTGCTTGTTTAATATCTATATACACTCATTATCTGGAGGAGAGGATGTCTGGGAAACCAAATTTGCAGACGACACTAGAATTGGCATTACTATCAGAAATGGTGAGGATGTGACAAAGTTGCAAAAAGCCTTACTCAAAATACAAAGCTGGGCAAGGGATAAGAAGTTATCCTTTAACACCGACAAATGTGTGGTGATGCACTTTGGGAATAAAAATAATCAAGCTGACTACTTCTTAAATGGACAGAAATTGGGCAAAGTAGTGGAGGAAAGAGATTTGGGGGTTAAAGTGACAAGTGATTTCAAGTTCCACCAGCATTGCAGTCAGGTTATAAAATCTGCTAGTAGTACTCTTATAAATATCAAGAAACATATAAAGAGTAGGAAGAGGGAAGTGATTGTGCCTCTCTTCGGTGCACTGGTGAGGCCGCAGCTGGAGTATTGTGCACAGTTCTGGTCACCTGGTTACAGGTTGGACATAGGAAGATTGGAGAGGGTTCAGAGGAGGGCTACCAGGTTAGTAGCGGATGTTAGGGACCAGGACTATGGGGATTGATTGGAAGACTTGGGGATGTTCACATTGGAGTATAGGCACCTGAGAGGGGATATGTGTATGGTGTATAATGCACTTAAAGATGCAAAGCTAAGGGTCAAATTGGGACTTACCCTGAGGGAACAGCAATATGACACTAGGTCACATTCACGGCAACTTAAGGGGCATAATTTTAAGACCACAAAAACAAGGCACTGGTTTAGTGTTAGTTATTCCAGTATGGAATAATCTACCTGAGGAGGAAGTCACAAGTAAGATGGCAGTTGAGTTCAAGAAGAAACTGGATAAGTATTGCAAAGCAAATAAAATAGGGGGGTTTCAAAATTAGAATTAACAAGCGAGCACAATGGACGTAAGTCTTCTTCTTTGCTCTGAAATCACTTATGATACCTATGATGATGATACAGTCCATATCATGATATAAGTGTACTTCTGACACATCTGTAATACTGATGACTTTTATCAGGTGTCCATAAATCACCTATTTATTTTTGTTATTATTTCTCTATTACAGTTCATCTAGTGGATTCCAACTGTTCAGCTAGGATTTGACTAGCCCTATAATGGATCATGGGTCAGGGAGTGAAGACGAGGGGCATATAAATGAATTATGAACATGTGGGATTTGGGAGGTTGAATTAGGCAACATGTGGGGCTGAAGGGAAGAGGATTGAGTGTGATAGTGTTGGCAGTGACTGGCAGGATGTCAGATGTTTAAAACCATGCCCACTGGGCATGCCCTTGTTATACCCCCCACCATGGATTAGCAATGAAATACTCAATGGGGTAGTGCTGCATTACCTGGGGCACCAACTGAGGCACAGCATTTTTTTTGCCAGGGCATGTGCCCTGGTATACAGATGCTACTGTTCTTACCCATCTAATCATCCTCACTAATAGTATCATATTATTAAACTGGGAAAGATTGCTCTTAGTCAATGAGAATGCAAAGATACTGTCCTATTATTCTGTGATAACTGGATAGTAGACTGAATAATGGGATAATGGATCTGCATTTCTCATTGGCTACACTCAATAATGGGACAGTATCCACACATTGTGATTGGCTACTACACTGAAGTAGCTCACGGCACTACGTACTTGGGGAAGTGAAGCTATTACATGAGATTTCAGATGTAAATGTCTGAGATTTTTGTCGTAAAAATACTGTTCAGAACTTCTTTTTAAGTGGTAAACCAGTTACTTCCAGCTGCATTTTAATATTTTTACTTAATATTTACTATTAATCCTTTAGCTCTGCAACAGCTCTTTCAAGGATTCTTGGTCAACAATAGCTGTTTTGGGCTCTGCTTTTCCAACTACAGAGACAGAAACGGATATGCTCCATTTAACTAACTTCAGGGACAAAAAGAGGTAAAAAAGTAACATTTCTAAGTCAGTAGTGTATTGTGTTGCTAAAATGTTGATAGCAAAATTTGCAGTGTTATGAGTGTAGAAAACTCTTCTGCAGCTCTGTTTTACTAGAGACAGAAAGAGGTAAAAATGTTTAACATTTGCAAGTCAGCATTATATTGTGTTGCTAGAATGCTGACAACAAATTTGCACTTTTAAAAATGTTGTCAGTGTAGAAACTGTTCTGCAGCCTCATTCTATGGGCTATGCACATGCGGTACAATAATACGCCTTTTAAACCACAATCTCCAACTCTGGTCGTCTCTTCTCATAACAAAGAGTCACTTTTCTAGTATAATAGTGATAACACCATAGTGTTTTGGGTTTCCTCAGTAATAACCAGATCAGGCGTTAATAAACACCTCAGCCTTCCGCCTCAGTGTTTATTGGCCCCCTGGTCTGGTGATTACCAAGGAAACCCAAGACACTATGATGTTATGGCTATAATATACTGAAGAACACTAAAGTAGAAAGTAGAATCCGACCCTACAGAATACTGCATCTAACTATATCTGGTTGTGAGGAACAAACTCGCCATTGCATCAATATGGCAACACAGGACTAGACCTAAAGATTATCTTTGCTAAGATTATAAAAGCCCCAAAAAGTTCTGACGGTCTGGGAGGTAGTACAGTCTTTTGATCAAAGCATTTAACTCTAGAACAAATCACTGTTCTTAATCCCACCATGGTCACTAGCTTATTGCATGTCTTTGGGATGGTCACTGACAGATACGTTTGTCAGTACTTGGACTGTATGCATGGCTCTTTGTATTCCAAAGAAAAATAAATGTGTTCCTTAAGGAAATAACTTGGCATACAGAATAAGTCTATGGATACATCCAGAGATGCAGAGGACAGCCAGATAGAAAAAGAGTTGGTACCGTAGGACAACTAACTATCCAGATGAGAAGGGGGATTTTTGTTTCTGATCAGACTATAACTTAGAACTAGAATGCATAATTATAAATTACTATATCTGATAAGATATGCTATTAAAGAATGTTAGCAAAAGCTCTAATGAAAAAAAAGAATTTAGTAAAGTTAGTTTATGGTCTTTCTTGGCAGCTGCTAAAGTAGTACGGATAATCTTGGCCGTGATCCATTCAATCTTGCATGAGAAAACAAGTATAGGACTTTTAAACATTTTGCAGTACAGGCCTCTCTCCTTGGGCAAACACTATTAGAAATGTAATAGCTGTCCAACATTCTGAGAAAGAGCATGCCTTTTTCCTTTTCTCCAAAAACAATAAGTAGTGTGCTAAGAGTTAACATGGTTTTGTGTAAGGCACCCTGATTGCACCCTGACCTTGAACCGGATGATCCCTGTGAGCAAGATAAACAGAATCCTTTAATGAAGATTTCTAACAGTGCTACAATCTTCCTCCCTGAGCCTTAACTTGCCTAGATCATTACAACCTGGCAGTCTGCCATTGACTGTCACAGTATAGGAATGGAATGGTGCCAGGAAGTCAACAGTAACAACATAATAATGCCAACTGCCTAGTCTGTCCCCTTATTGCAGGTATTTTCCTTGTGGGTGGTGGATTGTTGTTCTGCATGGAAATCCATGCCTAGAACCGGCCTGTTGTTCTGCGATAGTGATGTCAAAATGTTGTTATGCTGCAGCAGAGACGTCACTACTGCAACACAAAAACTTAGAATGCTGCTGTGCACCAAGGCTCATCCAGCCACAGCTGCTCTAAGTAGTATTTGAATGTAGGAAAGTAAAACTCGCCTTCCTCCCAACTCCAGGATTTTTCTTCGCCTGAAACTTGTGTCAGCAGCTCACAAACCGGATGACACAGGAGACCTCCCCCATCTCACTTCCAGCTCCAAAGTGTGTCAGGTGAGAGAATGTTTATTTATTTATTTGTACATCAGTTTACAACCTTTGAGCCAGAGGCTCATTACCTCATTACACTGAGGATAATACATTACATTACAGACTCATTGTTACATCACAGAGTTTCAAGTTGTAGTAAAAGACAACCACATGTATTTACAAACATTTGTACAGCAAGAAAACCAGTCTAGTTACAGTGAGTACCTGGACCTGGAGTATGGTACAGAGGAGCCCAAAGCAGCAGGGGGTGTGACTGAGCAGCACACAGCATGGTCAGCTGAGCAGGTGCCTAGCCAGTGAATCCCAGGAAAGCAGCACAGGTGAGCAAAAGAGTGGTGACAGGAAGGATGCAGCAACAGACAAGACTGGATCACATCATCAACTATATGGGCAACAACCCAGTGGGTGAACTAACATTATGGGTGATTTTAACCAGAACTAGTTGGATAAAGGGGTAAACAAGTCAACCATTTCTAGTGTGGTACTTATCCAACTAATTAGCGAACCAACACGGCTTAACCTCAAGCCTGGTAATCAGACACTCCTGGACTGGATACTAGTCAACCAACCTGACAGAATTAAAGTGGCAGGCCAATTACCAGACTCCCTCAGTGACTATTCTCTTATTTTCTGCATCTGGAGGAATAACTCCCCAAATGCTCCCCAAAGATCCTGATTGCCCGTGACCTCTCCAAGTTTGACCAAACTGCATTTCTCAATAACTTAAGAAATATACACTGGAATGAATGACCTTAATAACCTCCCTTGCATTGACCAAGCTTTGGACTCCTTTATCTATAACTTCTGAAGTGCTCTCAATAAATATGCCCCCTTGAAACAGCACCAGGTCAGTGGCAGATGCTCACACTGGCTGGACCGAGAACAGAGGAATAAAATGAAACTCAGGGATAAGGCATGGGGTAAATTCAAACTCTCAGGGGAGCACACCGATAGGCTGAATTACAGGACCATAAGAAACAACTGTAAAAAGGAGCTCAAAAGCACCAAACATCTATACAACAGGTCACTCCAAACCAAAAACCTGTCCGATGCTAAAAATTTCTGGAGGCAAATGAATTATCTCCTCAAGGGATGCACAGCCAATGCTACCCATAGCAGCCAAGTCGATGGCCAACTGGTATCTGAACCTCATGTGTTAGTGAATGCATTTAACAACTTTTTGACTAATCCTGACAAGTATAAAGACCCCAGATCAGGAAACTTGTACTTCCTACACTCTGACGCTCATCATAGTCCCCAGTTCCACTTCTGCCTCATTTCTCAGAAAGAAGTCCTTACTCTACTAAGATCTCTCAAACAGGAGGACTCCCCAGACTTTGACAAACTGAAGCCCAAGTTCCTGAAACTAGCTTTCCCAATAATAGCGACCCCATTCAGGAACCTATTCAACAAGTCCTTATTTCTCTGCCAATTCCCCACAAAGTGGTAAATGGTGATGGTTGTACCCATACATAATAGAGGTGCCAAGGACCTGGTGGAAAATTACAGACCAATATCCATACTCTACATGCTTGAAAAAACTTTGGAGAAGTTAGTTTACAATCAGATCCAAGATCACATGGAATGCTATCATCTGCTCTCTGATGCATGGCATGGTTTCAGAAAAATTGATGGGACCGACACAGCCCTCATCAGGTTTATGTCAGAAGTACTAGGGGCAATGGATCAAGGCCTAGCAACTGGAGCACTATTCCTAGATCTAACAAAAGCATTTGACCTGGTGGACTATGATCTTCTTATCAACAACCTTGATCGTATCGGACTGGACTCACACACCTGTACTTGGTTTCAGCACTATCTATGGGAAAGGAAACAACTGGTAAAATGGAAGGGTACTACATCCAACATACAACAGGTGAATCAAGAAATTCCCCAAGGATCAGTCCTTGGACTCCTATTGTTCTCTGTCTTTATTAACAACATACCTAAACACTGTGGGGGGGGGGGAGGCAATATCCAACTCTATGCAGATGATGCAGTTATTTACTGGAGCACTAAGGATATGACCCAACTAAATATGGACCTCAACGCTGACTTCAGAATTGTAGAAAAATGGCTTGTGGATAAAAAATTGGTCCTAAACCTGAAAAAATTGAAGGCCATGCTAGTTGGCTCCAAACACCGGGGTGCTGATAGAAACGGCTCTATGATGCTGGTTAGACAATACTTTCATTGACCGGCATCACAGCGATGGGATTTATGTCGACAAGAACCTGATTGTTTCCTGTCCTTTTTTATCAGGGTGGTTCTGCCCCCCGCACCCCTCATACTTTAGATTATCAACTCTGAGTTGGAGTTGATTCTGGGAGGGGGTGCAGAACCAGGAGACAGCGTGCCCCTGTTCCAGGCACACCAACACAGCAACCTGTCGGTGAACTTTAGATTTCATCCACAGTGATGTGGGTCGCTGTGTTGGTGTCACTGTTGGGGGGGGTATATTGATAGAAACAACCTTCCTCAGATATCCTCAAACAATGGGACCAGGTTAGAGGTCTGTGCATCCAAAACGTATCTAGGTGTGCAACTTGACCAAGAACTAATCCTGAAAATGCATGTGGAGGCATTAAGTCTTTCCACCTTAAAAATGGGCTACTATATAGACTAGGTGGGTACCGAAGCAATGAAGCTCGATTAGAAATCACCACAGGAACCCTCCTTTCAGTCTTACTATACGAAGCCCCTCTCCTACAACCTCTCAGAAGCACCAAGCTTGCCAAACTTAGAGTCCTCTATCACAAAGTCTCTCACTTTGTAGTTGTTGCTCACCCCCAAGACCATTACTGTGGTGTGCTCACTTCACTAAACTGGCCAGTACTAGAGGTGAGACTAGGCTACCCTACCCTCTGCCTTGCTTTTAAAATGATAAAACTTGCAACCTCCCCTAGCCTCAATGGACTACTCCAGTACAAAACTTGTAAATGGGAACTTCAGTCGACTATAAACACTGCCCTTGAAGTCCCAAGGTCTCAATCATGTGCAGAAGATAGGTCCTTTGCTATCTCTGCCCCAGTACTCTGGAACAGCCTACCACTGGAAGTGACAAACCATGCTACCTTAAATGCCTTCAAAGCTGCTCTTAAATCTCACATGTTTGTGTCAAGTATATGCAGTACAACTAATGCCATAGCCTTATTCCATAGTATGTTGGCATGACCGCTTGGCCTACTCTAACATCTCAGGCCTCCAAATCATGGGCACTTAACCCTGCTGAACATATTAGGTTTTGTGTGATAAGGTGAGTTGTTTTAGTCGCAGACCAATAAAAGTGACTAAACAACTGCACTAAGTCACAACAGCGAGTGAAAACAGATCAACCACCGCAAACAGTGATGGTCAATACATGCAAATAGCAAAACAAACAATGAAACATTTTTTATGCAGGGGGCTGTGCCACCTGCACCCCCCCTTTGTTGGGGGAAAGCTCCCCGCACCCCCCCACTTACAGATTCTGAACTCTGGGGGGGAGGCGGACAGAAAAAAAAAAGAAAAGTCCAGGATGCACAAAAATCCTATCCCCAGGATCCCAACCCAGGTCCTTTAGCTCCGTAGGTGGTGGCTCTAGCCACCACGCCAAATGGTTAGCTCGGCAGGGCTTGGCCACACTACCCCTCTTACCATCGTCAAGTGAGTGCTGCTCACTACTGTAGTCGCTCTCACCTATTCCTTGCTATACTGCACCACTCGCTCTTCCCACGAGCAGTTTTATTGAGTCCCTGTTATTGAGTAGCTCAGTAAAACTCTCTCATATCACACAATGCCAAATATTATAATTAATTCCAGTTCCAGCATACATCTCAATTGAGATGGCCACCTAGAAAGTGAGTTATGTTCAACTGCCCGAAAGATTAGCAGCTGTGCTCCTCCACTACTTCACCCATACCTGCACCATTTAAACCTCCCCCTAGGTTGTTGCCTTACTCTAGTTAAGCCTATAGCACACATGTTAGTTATTGATTGTCTGTGACTCTGTGTGTTGGATTTCTGTGTTTCAAAGTCTTGTAACTTAACCTGTAGTTGTGTAATGCTTATGTTTCTTGTCATCCTGTCTCTGTATATAAAATGCAGCTTTCTCATTGAATATAATTAATTTTGGATTGTCCCCGAAAAAAGAACACCATGTCTCAGTGGGTTTACCAGGTTAACAAATTTTAATAATTAAATATAAAACACTTGAGGAGTGGGTAGAAGGTAAGCCACCAGACTCTGCAGCAATGGAAGACTGACAGCCTCATGGTTGTTGCAACAGTAATAAGTGCACCAAGGATGCTTGAGCATGTGTGGTTATATACCACTCAAGGGAGCACGGCATGCATCATTCTCTGTCCCTCATAACCTCAGGTATAGCTCTTTGAATATACCACATTTTTATTTACCTTGTCACTCCTCATCAAGTGATACAATTGAAAGGTTTGTTCAAATTTGTAAGACATATGTTCAAAATGCGGAAAATATTTAGACTGCAAATTGAGAAAGTAGCCATTTGCTAATGTATTAAAACACAACATATTTAGAGTTATGCAAGCTAAATTGATGATCAGGCTTTTAAGTCATCATGCTAGCATTGATTATCTGCAGCCTGACTCATGCTATCAAAAACAAGCTGATCAAATGTAAAATTTAAAGGTAGAGGTAATTTGGAATAGTCAGTCTTAAACGAAAAACATCATGGCCTCATGCTGTGTACAACAAAAACAGCTGTCATTCATTCACATAAACACAACTATTTTAGTAGTTTTATAAGTCAAGTAAATCTCAGTCTTCAAATACAGATGTCTTTTCTGAATCTAGCAAACAGTGCGGTTATTGAAGTTGACCAATAGTCAAGCTCATTTCGCTAGGAGGAAAACTTGTGGTAAACAAACACTTTAGGAAAAGTAGCTTTTGTTTCACTTATAAAATATTAAATGTAGATGACTAACTGAAATCTCTTCAATACATAGCACTAAGGACGAGTCAATGCCAAATCTGCTTTCAGTGAATGTGCCACAATCCAACATTTTTCACACCAGTGATGTTAGAAGGAACTTGTTTTCCCCTCAGCACTTCAGCATTTCAGTGTCATGTGACACAGCAGTTTTTACAGGAAGCACACATTAAGTATGTTCTAGTTGTTGGCAAGTCTCATGACTTGCGACAGCCAACCAGCAATGCTAGAGATTGAAAAATTCTCACGTTATGTACACCTCGGTGTTAGTTCCACCTCTCTCTCACAGACTACCAGGCTAGTGAAGGAGCCTCAAAAATGGAAAATGACATTGTCAGTCAGCCGTGTATGATGACGTTGTGCTTCAGTACTGTACTTAAGGGTTGGCACTCTATAAGAGCTCCACCTTCTGATGAAGCTCCTAGAGTGAAACACTGAGGCAGATTTGTCAGCAGCTTTGTAGTCTCCCGAGTTATGTCACTTGATGAATAAATTTTGGCAAACGTCTTTTCTGGCTGAATGCCTTTTATTTTTTATTTTCTCTTGTTGTGTTCAGCGCTTTCAGTCTCCACTGCTAAAGGAGACTGTTTTATGTTACAGTACAAAGAGTAACTTTTGATCAGAAAAACTTAGAAATCATCGGAGAATCATGTAGTAGCATTCCAGTTAGTTAATTCATGAAGTTTAACTGTCATTTCAGCCAGGGCTGTAAAATTGTGCTGCAGAGAGGAGAGTGTAGAGTATTAAAGGATACCTAAACAACATTTTGACAACAAACTATTCAAAAATCTGACTCTGTAGGTGACTAAAGGAAATACTGCTGTATTCACTAATGCTAAAACTACATTTATATAATTTACCTAAATGTGGTTTCAGAGCATTTGAATATTGTAAAATCAGCCTTCTAATTTCAAAAAAACTGTCTTACCTGCTTCCTAAAATGGCCACCAAATGTGTTATGTGACGACATCATTTGAGCCAAAGTCAGAAAGATATATGGCTCTCTATAGTGCTAACAAGTTATTTTTCCCTTTGTATAGAATTGTTTCACCCAAAAGGTCAAAACCATGTGCATTATTTTGTATAATACACATGTTAGGCTATGGTTCTTTTCATTTTGTTTATTTTAACATGCTGAAATTGTGTTTTAATCCAACGGACTTTCTTTGTGTCAAACCACAGTGCAGTACAAATCTTGAATAACCTGGTGGTCTAGTGGTTATGGTGGATCCAAGATGCTACAATGGGGGTGCTGGGGTGGTGTGCATGCTTAATATGCACTTTTTAATATTTTGTATTAAACCTTTATATTTTCTGCTATTCTTTTCTAGTATATTTTTGACAGAACCTACAAATGTAATCCATAGTTTGAATGCAAACATTTGTACAATCAATAAATCAGACTTCTTCAACAAAGTGAAATGCAGCAACAGCACGCAAGTACATTACTATGTGTGTGTGTGTGGGGGGGGGTTGCAGCCACACCCTTCACCACCCCCTAGAGCCACCACTTTTTGGTAGCAAAGTTCTTGTTCAGTCCAATGTTAGAGTTCTTACTTTCTCAAAACTCAAATATATGCTTGTCTTGTCTTCTTTTTCCATGGGAAATAAGAAGAAGAAGAAGAATCAGCATTTATATAGTGATTTTCATACTTATTGTATCCCAAAGTGCTTTACAAGCAATACTAGACTGGTAGTGAAGTGACTGAACATGTAGTGGCAGCCATTTCATACATTAATATCCACACACAGCTTTGGACTATTGCATGAACTGGTTTTATGGGAATGGGAATGTTGGCCAGGACAACGGGGTCAGGTAGTGATCAAGGTGCTGGCAGTCCACATCTTATTTCTCACAGTAATCTGCTCATATTTCTCTCCTCTGTCTTCCCCCTTCCCTGAATATAGCAGTACCTTTTAAGAGTGGTCTCTCAGTCCCCTATGTATCCATTCATCACTATTCCTCCTCACACCGAAAACTGGCGAAGTTTATCATCCTTCTGCATCATGAATGCAAGTAGTAGAGTCCTCGCTTATTTTGACATATCAAATATAAACATATCTTTCCAGTAAGTCAGGCTGATAGCAACAGGGAACAAGGGGAATGATGGCCTTTCCTATCCTTAAATGACAGAGGCTACCTTTGATTAGGCACTGCTAAATGATGGGTGTGCACATCATTATGCATGTCATTTAATAGTGCCTAATCATAGGTGGCTTACATCTTACATGGGTAGGAAAGCCTATTTTTCCACTTGTGCAATGCAACTACCAGCCTGGCTTACCAGAAGATCATGTTTATTATTATTATGTACAAATAACATGGGAGACTGTACTAGCCACATTCATGATGCAGAAGGGTAGTGAACTCACCAGTTTTTGGTGTGGCATGCATGTGAGAAGAATGAATGCCAGCGAGGGACTGAAGAGGCCATTACAGCAGGGTATAGCTATATTCAGGCTAGTTGAAGACATGAAGGAGGACCTTGAGCAGATCACTGTGAGATCTGAAATGTTTGGCTGCCACCATCGTGATCACTGCCTGACTGTGGATGAGAGTAGTCAGCGATGACAAATACTCAGAGTGGCAGGGCTGCACCTAAACTGTTACTTGAATTCAGTGTAGGGAGATTACCCTCAGGTGAGGGGGGGTTGACGTTTGTTAGGACAGTATTGAGGGAGTTGTGTACAGCTCATTCAAGATTTAGAAGGGTGGTAGCCAGCCAACTCGAACTGTGGAGCAGAGCATAGAAAAGTGCCGGAGAAGAATTGCTGGGAACTGTCCTGTGGGGTTCTGCAGATCACAGGTAAAGGAGTAGACTGACAATGGAAGTCGGGTGGATTTGTTCAAGGTATTAGTATGCCTCTCCTGCTAATGATATTGTTATCCATTGTAAGTGCAGCCCTTATGAGAGCATGAACAGCAGTTTTTCTGATGGGTTATGATGCTTATTGCTTGGCCCTCCAGGAAGACCTAGTTGTTGGTTAATGAGGTGGGAAAAAACACAACAGGGGAACTGTACATACTACCGTCACTGTGCAGAAGGGTGGTGATCCACTCAATGTTGACTGTGGGAGCAGAAGTCAAACACTGAGAATGTGGACCGGAGAGTGATTTGGGAGGCATTTTTTAACAGTGCCAGCTGATAATGCATATTGGTATATGTGTGCACAACTCTCTGAGGTAAAAGATTACAATCTGAGGTATGATAATTCTCTCCATGAGACCGTAAGCACATATGTGGCCCCAGGCAGTACTAAGGACAGGGTATGGATGGTGGGGTGTTCAACAGAAGGCAGGCTAGGTGCAGGGGGTTCACATGGAAAAAGAAAGCCTTATTTGTGGATTAACAAGAGAGCATGGACTTTGGAACTGAACCCCACCAGTACTTTGTTCTGTGACCCTGAGCAAGTCATTACACTTCCTTGTGCTCCCAGGCCACACCGCTAAACAAGCTTTCAGCTTAGTGTGTCTATCCTGGCTAACAAAAAACAAAATTCAGTGCATCACATAACCACTAGATCATCAGGTAATTGAAGTGTTGTACTGTAACGCAGTTTGCCAAGGAAAAAGTCAGCTGGATTACAAAACATTTTCCACAAGTTAAAGTAAACTAAATGAACAAAATCATAGCCTAACATGTGTACTGATCAAAATAATCCATGAGTTAATACATGGTGGTGATCATTCTGGTACAACAATTTAAAACAAAGAGGGAAAGAAGAACTAGTTAGCACTATAGAAATATATGTGGGTCTCTGTCTTTGACTCAGATGATGTCATCATGACGCATCATTTAACACACTTGGCAGCCATCTTAGGGAGAAACCAAGGCTGTTTTTTTAAAGTGAAAGGCTGATGTTTACATTTTTCAAAAGCTATGAAACTGCATTTATATTATTTACATAAATGCAGTTTTAGCATAAATGTAAACAGCATCCTCTACTTTACCTTGTTATAAAGCCAGATTTTGGAGTTTGCAGTTTTAAAAAAACTGCTTGTTTAGGTACCCTTTAAGTGTACACTGGCAGCTGCAGCCCCTGCAGCAGGAGCAAGGCTGAGTGAATTTAGTACACTGGGTAAGGTGCTGCAGGGATTTTTGAAGGATTTATTTAGCAAATATATTTTTACTGAGTGTGGTGGTGTAGAGGGCACAGAAATCCATCTTTCTATATTTTTATTTTTGTTTTGTCCCCTTGAATTTAGCAAACTGGGAAAAATACAGGGGGGAGTTTAGAAGAATGTATTTGACAAACAAGTTTGTTCTTGACTTTCAGTGGTGCAGGCTAGATACAGAAATCCATTATTATTATTATTTTTTTTTTTGCCTGTGAATGAAAACGAAGTGAAGCAGGCTGCTGGAGTGGGACACTTGGTTTTTCAGTGAGGGTGAGGAGGAGGGTGTCAATGGGTGATGGCATGTGTGCATGCCTCCCATCATGTAGAAATCATGAGGGAAAAAGAACAGGTGGCAAAAGATGCAGGGGAGGAAAGGAGCATGGAAAGGATCCACAATGCCTGTTCTAACAAGTACCAGTTCTGCAAACAGTTGAGATGGAGAAGGACTTGGAAATGATGCTAGTGGTGGGATAAGGATTGGGAATCATAGTGGTCAGACTGAAAGGAGGGCTAAGGCCGAGTGCATGATAGTACAACAAAGAAACCATGGTTCATTAGCCTCCAGAAGTCCACTTGTTCCACTCCCACTTCAAGCAGTTTTCTTAGCCAGTGATCCAGTACATCTGGTGGTGAAAATACCCCTAGCAGTCCAGAAGCACAGCAGTCTCCCTCTCTTCCTCCTTTCAAGGTTTTCAGTCCCCCTTCCCAAGATAAAAGAGAACAATAAGGTTTGTAAAGGCAAGTCCAGCACATCTGTTTCATATAAACAACACAGAAACAGCTTCCACCACAACCTGTGTGTGAGCATGGACATATACAATTGCCAGTTCACCTTGAAGCACCATATGATACCCCTCTGCCTGTAAGTCATGTATCAGCAGCAGTACCACCCAACCTAGTACTGCTGTTCAGTTATCACTTAAGGAAGGTGACAGTGAAGGGGAAAGAGAAGGGAACATTGTTTAACCAGGAGTAGCACACTAAGCTGAAGCTTGTTTCCAGATGCAACCTGGGAGCACAAGGAAGTTAAATAACTTGCTCAGAATCACACAGTATGTACCTAGATGGCTGTGGGATTCAAACTCAGGTCTCAAGATCTGCAGCTCAGAGCCTTAACCCACTGTGCTATACTGCCTCCTTAGTGAGTCTGGGTCTGGCACAGACATTACTGTTATCTTGCCACCAGAGGAAAAAGCACAGTTGTTTATTAGAGCATGGGACAGGGCAGAGACAGAGCAAGTTATACCAACCCCACAGTTCTACAAAAGCAAGCCAGTAGCACCATATCCAAAGCAGCCTATTTATTTTATTCTGTTGGTAACTGGGTAAGGCCCACTAGGCATAACTGCCTGTTTTCAGGGGTGACCCAGGAGCACTGGGTGGTTAACTGACTTGCTTAGAGTCACACAGTATGCAAGTGGATGTTGTGAGAATCAAACCCAGGTCTGCTGAATGTTCCAAGCTCATTCATAGATCATTATGCTAACCTCTAGGTTATAATGCCAGCTTATGGAGAATGCCAGTGAGGAGGATATGGAACTGACGCTGTCAGAGCAGGGGCATGAGAGTAAGGAAGTAGGGAAGAAGTAAGCAATAAGACATGAAGGGGTGTGCATTAGATATTTCTAACACATGGCCAGGGGTGTAGTGAGGCATGAGACTGCAGGCCGAGCACCTTCAGACCCTGCCCATGCATTAGAACTGTCAAATGCACACCCCAGGGTGTCTTATTGTGCTTATAAAATTGGCTTTTGTGTTCTACATGTATATAATTATCAAATTTTTTATGTTTACAAAGAGATACATTTAAATATTTACTGTACTTTGATGTAAAATATTCCCTCCACCTCCAATAGATAGCTAATTTTTTTGTTTTGTTTTTAGGACATCTGTCCTAGTGTGGTGACTGTAGCTGTAACTCCCACCCAGCCTCCCCACCCCCACACTCTGTAGATTGATTTTTTAAAAAGCCATAGATTTAATTGTGACTGTGGTGAAAGTGAGGGCAGCTGAACAGTAAGTGAGCAGATCGATCCAGTCAATGACCATCAGCAGGAAAGACACTATTGCGATGCAGCTCCAATACACACATCATGCTGATAAGCATTTTAGATGCTTCTTTTATTCCCCCTATTTGCCGCTCTGCACAATGATCGGGGAAACAGATCTGATCGGTGTTCGTCATGAAGGCCCAGCTCTGCCCTGTCTTCCAGAAACTGGGTTGCTGGAAAAGGAGGAGTACTTGGCTGGCTGCCAGTTGCTGGATTCTATGCTGGTATGAGAGATCTGATTACTGAAGGAGGAGTACTTGGCTGTCTGTCTTGTTGGCAGTTATCAGGTTCTATGCTGGTACCAGAGACTGGGTTGCAGAAGGAGGAGTACTTAGTTGGCTGGCTGTCAGCTGCCTGGTTGTAACCTGGTTCCAGATATGAGGTTGCCTGAGGAGGAATATTTGGCTCGCTGGTTGTTGCTGGGTTCTACACTGATTCCAGGAACCAAGTTTCTGGAGGAGGTGTACTTGGCTGGCTGTTAGACGATGGGTATTTGGTGACTGTTTCACCTGTAGAGCAGTGGCAGAATGAAATGGGGGAGGGGTGGGGGAAAGCAAGTCAGTTTGAGGAGATCAGAGTAGCAGCAGGAGGGGGCAACGGACAAGCAAGTCAGTCAGAAGAGATTGCAGTGGCAGTGGGCAGGGGAGCCTATCAAACTAGTACTATGAGTCACAGTTTTGTGTTTTTTGTTCACGGAACAATATTTACCCACAGATTTATGCTGCTATACTGCCTGTTGATACTGAAATTGTGTGGCACCAGTACCTAGACAGAAATACAGTAGTGAGAGAGTGAAAGTGGATGCAGGTTACCCAGTGAACACTCTGGTAAAGTGAATGGGGTGTTTGCAAGCAAGTTGCGGGGGGGGGAGATCAGTTGGGGGACTGATCTCAACAGACAGGGGAAAAAATGGCAGTGTGAACTACACATGTTAAGGGAGTGAATGAAGGCATGGCAGGTGAGGAAAGCAAATTAAAGATAATAATAATAATGTAATCTGTAGGGAGTGTTTTACTAGTTATGAGGTTTTCAGTGTTACAGCAACTTCTCTGTTAGCGGGAAAAATAATAATGGCTGCAATACAAAAATGAACATTCAATTTGGCTCAGGTATATTTTACCTTTTAATTATGGCAGTAGACCTGAACTTGTTGGTAGCCCTGCATTAGACATTTCTAATGCATGGCTAATAACCAATCAAAATAAAGGATTTTCCCTGTCCGTTTTATAAGGAAGTATATGAGGAGGTGGAGAAAGGTCAGGGGATAATACACAATTTAAGCAAGGATACAGAGTGGCAGGGGAAGAAGAAGTACAAGTGGAGTAGAAACAGGGGAATACTGTAAGCAGGTGAGGAGGAAAGACATTTGGAAGCAGAAGCTGGAGAGGACAGGAGAGGAGAGGACAGGAGAGGAGAGGAGAGGGGAGGGGAGGGGAGGAGAGGAGAGGAGAGAAGAGGAGAGGAGAGGAGAGGAGAGGAGAGGAGAGGAGGAAGAACTAGAAGAACCAGCTGTGGGAACGTGAGATGGGGTAGTAGGCCCTTATCTGCTAACATGTTCTATGTTTATATTTGTCTAAGAACAAGAGGAGCCATCCCCAGCCTCATCTCACCACAGTGCTAGAAAAAATGAAATTGTCTTACAGTCATCTTACCACTCAGATCCTCCTGAATACTCCTCCCCAGCAATACATTCACATAGTGAAAAAATAGGGATATCTTCTGCACTTCTGTATTTTACAGATTACACCACAAATCCACTGAAAACATGAAAGCAATCACTGTGGTAGAAAGGTCAGTCAAGGTCAGACTCTTTGAACATTGGCAACCAGTGACCTTCCAAGAATCAGTCTTCACCATTGATTCCCACTTGTGGGTCTGGTCCAGAGGCACTAGGACCCAACAAGAGCAAAGCTTTTGTCCAGGGGGCTGACCACAGCTACTTTGCAAGTCGCCTATGCACCCCCCCCCGTGGTGCTGCGTACTTGCCATGCCAGCTCCCTTACCATTCTCAGTTCTGTTCTTCCTGCCATTGTGCACATATCATGGGAGCACAGTGCCTCAGTTCACCTCATTGCCACTTATTTCCTCTGTATCACCATGAATTTTTCTAAGTTTGTGGTGCTGTCTGTCTTTTATTATTTGACCATGAGGCTGAAGTCTGACAGGAAAGGGATCAAGTCCAAGAATGGGCGGCCATTGGACTTTTCTCCAGTCCTGTGCAGCCTGTCTTGGACCATAGCATGACATGGATGCATGCAATGCCTGCTTCTCAGTGGACCACTGTATTCTTGAGAACCATGCCTGGAATTTGATCTGTCATTTTCCATTTGTTTCTGAACCCAACCCTTCTGCCTTCTGTTTTTTCTCCTGAGGAGTGAGAGATCCTGAGCTCATGCTTCTATCTGTCTCAAGACCACAGATAATAGCAAACATATATATCTTTTGTACATACAGTACTTTAGTATGACACTCTTCCTTCCCCTTTAATTACATTAGTTCACTGCTCTTCTATTCCCCGTCCATGTAACAGACTGCTTCACTGTGTTTGTCTCCTTTGCCAGTTTTTTTCTCTCCTTTTGCCCTCTTGTACACCATTGCCAGTTATTATATTTTGTTTCATGGGGTTAAAATAATCTTTGACCTCCCACTTTTGTGTTGACCTCCTTTGGTAACACCATATACCTGAGGATTTTTTTATTCTGATACTCCTGTATATACACTCATGTGCCTCATCCCTTATCCAGGTCACAATTTCCCTATCGAGGAGTCTGTTTTTGACAGGAGTACCTTGATATATTTATACTTTGGACAGACATACTGCTTATGATTCAGAAGGTTCCCCACTTAGGCATTTACTACCAGATAGTGCTGCTCACTGCAGGTCAGAGGCGCAGCAAGAGCACACCCTTTCCATAATGTCTCTGAACATCTGACATTATTATGCTGATGTCATAATACTCGTGCAGTCTCCCTAATGGGAGCCTTCATAAGCCAGCTGTTTTTAGTAACTCATGCTCACTCAATAAAGGTGCAGAGGAGCTGTAAATGTTTGAAACCACAAAATAGGTGAGCATGTCGTATTAAACCCGTGTGAACCAGGACTATTTAATTCAATACTATTTACAATAAGACTTGTAGTCGAGGAACTCTGGTTACTGAAACTTGGCTGTTTTAGTGTTCTTTAATCATTTTTGCACTGCATTTGGTAAGTATTAGAAAGGCATCCATAGTTATTACATTTTATATTTTGAATTGCTACAATGGACTATGGCGTTAATGGTCTTTGGCTTTAATGCTTAGGTTATTGAAATATGTTTCAGGGGGATTATGCATGGCCTGACTACAGGCATTGGGTCCTATTCATGAAGGAGTGGAGTGCCTCTGCACCATTTATGTGAGGCACGGAAACACTCTGCACCCATTGTGCCCCCGTGCAGGATGCACTAATGGGGGGCACCTGAGGAAGGAGCTTTTCACGCCCAAAATCTTGGAGGGTTGAGATGCTTTCACTGTCTGTGCATGAGAATAAACTTAGATTACTATTTGATATACTGGGTGACTGGTCACATCCTCCTATGTTCCTTAGTAGGGGTCACCTGCTCCCCACCTTCGGAAGCATAGTAATTCCCATGGTGAGTCTACTTGAAGTTGAACACCATACATGCTGTAATTTATGATCTTTTACAGCAACCCAACAAAGCAGGCTGGTAGTGGTAGCAATGACAGCCATGATGGCGGGGTTTAAAATCACAGCAATAAAAATTGCAAGAATGTGGCTACACCACTAGTTCAACTAAGTCATGCCATCAACAGTAGGATGCACTTCTCATTAAAGAAGTTGCAGAGATGTTTCTGGCACAACATGCAGAGAGGTTTGACAGCATTATGTAAGGGATTCAATTTAGCATGGAAAACTACTGGATCCAAGGTATAAAGATGTGTTCATCCCTCTCCAGTGCATGACTATATCAAACATAAACAATTGTGTAATCTTACCATGGAGCAGCAAAGATAGCTTGAAGAAACCAACAAGAATGTGCATAAACAACCTCCTGGTTGGACTCCTCCTCCTCCTCCTCTTCTGCTGATGTCATGTAGTGCCGGTGTCAGCATGAAATGGAAGAAGACTTGGATAGTGATGGTCCTGAGACAACCAAGGCTATGTGGAGCTTTCTGATACCGAATACCAGCACTGTGTAGACATTTTGGAGGAAGACTTGGACCTGTTATCAGAACACATGATGCAAGCTCATCTAATAAAGCCACTGACACTCAGACGTTGAGATCCAGTCAGATTCTTATTTTTTTCACCTCCTCCAACACTCTGACATCCCCCTCTCCTTCTGGCTTCCTAGTGCTGCTACCACCCCAGCTATCATCTTCCTGAGCTCTCCCCTACTACAGATCTGCAGCCAGCTCCCCAGGTGTCCCAGCGTATCCCTTCATCGGACGGGTCCCGCTCCTCCGAGGGGGAAGGCACTGGGGGCAAGGGAAACCCAGCGCACTCTATTTTACTGATCCAGGGTGCTGCTGTGAAGGAGTAGGCTCCCAGAGGTTCCAGCAGCGTAAAGCACAGAAGCCATCATCCGTTGGCTGCCGTAGTTGTTTTTCCACTTTTCTAGTTGTCCTCCTGCGCTGCTTGTAGTACTCCGTCTCCACTGGGGCCACTACAGAGCGAGGCTCCCCACCCAACCCACCCCAGGAGAGGAGAGCAGTCTCTGGACACTCAATCCACTCCTTCCCCTGCCAGCTGCCAGTGTCCTGAGTCCATTCCTGAACCCAGGTCGCCGGCATGGTTCAAGGTGTGGTGTCCAGCGCCTCAAACCCTCTGTGCCACTGGGCCAGCCCCAGTCAAATTCTGACAAGAAAGGCAAGTCAATTGTCCTGGGGATAAACAGGGTAGACTGCTAGCAGCTATTTAGGTACAATGAGGAGTCTGTTACAAGGGGTAATAACTACAAACTGGTTGAGGACTTAGATGGGACATATGGAAGTACTTCTTCATGGCAAGGGTGGTGAAGGGGAATCATCTACCAGGGATGCTGATCAGTGCCAAGATGATTACAAGTTTCAAGAGGAGGTAGAAGAGGCACACAGGGTTTGGTGAATGTAATGAGAGATGGATAAATGGGGCAACAAGGTAAATCAGGCAGAACAACAAGAAGGGAACTGTGCATAGGACCTGCCAGTGCCAGACTTGGTGGGACTTAGGTAGGAACTGGGCAGACTAGATGGTTCATACGTCTTTCTGTTCATAAATTTCTATGTTTCTACAGAAGTTTCAATGTATTTCTCGGTTACCATATATATTCGTTTTTGCATTTGACTCAGACCCTTTGGGAAATGTTGCTCATTTGCCTTGCCTGTGTTTATATAGAGAATATGGATGGGAAGGGTTACGAGACTTAATGCATACCGAGTTGTGGGATGCCTACATAAACCTTTGCGGGCGGCCCGAGGGGTTTATCAAAGCATCCCACACAACAAGGGTATGCATTAAATTCTCATATCAAACACCCTTCCCATCTTTAATTTTTTATAATAACAGACCAGCAATTTTTCTCCAGCAGATTGTGAGACTGTTTGGCCCCGCCCACATAAAGAATGTAGGCCAATGAGGCAGCAGCATAGTTTGACTGGCATGGCTCATGAATGTCATAACAACCAGCTGGTTGTTAGGGAGAATATCAACCTGGTCAGTACATTGAGAGAAATTGCTGACCAGTTATTATATCCCGTTATTAAGTAGCAGAGTGTCATGAATCACTGGTGATAGCCTTCGGTATGTGTTGGTATCTTCTGATGTGAATAAACGTGTACATGGGGCACTTTAAACACCATTCTGTTGTGTGCTATTTTTTTGGCTTTGTTCAGATTAACTGTATCCTTCTCCAGTTACTCGCTTCTCCCGTAGTTTTCTAAAAATTGCTTTCAGGTTTCACAAATGACTTAGTAGTATCACTAGTTATTAAATATCATTATGGGTACTTCCACTGATCCCTGAAATATTTGTTCTGTAATCTATTAAACCTTGAAGAGCATTGCTACCCCATGGGGTGGCTGATTAAACTGATTCAAGACTTTTCCTGTATTTAATGGTAAGGTTTAAACTTCTCAGGCAGTGCCACTTGCTGATGAGCTTTTGACAAGCCTTCTATAGATGAATATTTTTCCTCCAGTTAGCACAGTAAAAAATCCTATGATCTGGAAATAGAGTACTCATCCACGACCAGTAAATGTTGTCTCATGTCCTTGAAACCTCACAAATCTTGACTCCTCTGGCTGTGTTGGGTGCACACATGATGGATGCTATCCATTCACAACAAGTTACATGTACCACCTCATCATGGAATTTTATGGCAGTATGTATTTTACCCAACAGTTGCAATACTTTATCAGTATACCATTCCCCAGTTCAAGTTACTGTCATTGTGTCACTTTTCCAAAATGTCACCTGTACAGGTTTTCACAAATAATTGCTGTGGCTGCTTTCATGTTTATTTCCATTCAAATGTTTTAGGCAATTTTTTCCCATCACATAATATGGTTTTACATACTCACTACAGGCCATTAACCCTTAGGCTGCCAGAAGATTTAGAATGTATATGTTTTTAGGACATGTACTGTATACATGCCCGCAGCACAGCAAGGGTTACATTTTTCCCATCACATACTATGGTTTTATATACTCACTATCAACAGCCTGAATTGATTTTTGTCATATAGTATGTCTTCCACAAACTGAAAATTCATGGGTTGGTCAATACTGCAAGAAGAAATCACCTAAATAAGTGATAGGTAGATTCATCAGGGCTTATACAGTAATTCTAGATAGTAATTTCTTAATGAAGTGGTTCATGTGCATGACCATAACTAATCAGTGTGATCCTTTCTGTCCACAGGCTTATAGCAGGTGTGCTATCAGAATACATATTTGACCTCATTATGAGCTGTCCCATCACCAACATCAGCTGCAATGGATTCTGGGGTGCTGTCAGAGTGGCAGGATTGATTAGATGTCAGGGCGGGGTAGAAGTAGCAACCTGCTAAACTGTCATTCTAAACCAGTAAAATAAATAAAATATTATTTACACTTAAAATAAAAATAGGGTTCTAGGATGGTGGATGTTCCCTTTTACAGAACCTCTGACATCTAAGGGGACACTTAAAAAAAAACATCATTTGTGTACACAATCTAGATTATGTGATTGAATGTCATTTGGATGTATTTAGCTCCCCCATTGTTCATTTTGACCAGCTAAATTAACACAAAATCAGGTGTTGCCCCTAGAAGACATCTGCTCTGACATTTTCACAATCCTCCACTGTTCTTGTGACATCATAATCTGTTGCTGTGGAAATGTTGATGCTGTCACAAAGTGAGGATTGTGATGTAAGGTGTAGACAAGCAGCCAGATTAGATGAAGTCTAGGAGACCCTGAGTCCAGTTTTATGTTAATGCACTTAAGTTACAGTACTATAAAAAGGGGAAGCTAAATAAAGGAGGAGTATGACAGGTTTTTAAAATGTTTTCAGCCTTTGCATATTGTTTGTCAGGCCTATTAGTTCCATAGAGTTCTCTTTAGAAATTAGCCAGCCACATTTCCTTCATGGTGATTTACATATGTTACCCATGATGCTTTGCATTAGGGGTATGTACATTGTTTTTAAATTTGGCATTATTGCCAGTGTCCTTCCATGGTAACCAGTGCTTCAGCACTTAGTATTAGGGTTTGTTTCTTTTTAAATTATCTTTCTATTTTGGGCTCACAATGACCCAAACCCAGTCTGGTTCCCCCTACTTCTAGGCTGCTGCACAGCTATGGCACACTGATGAGTCCTACGATAGATAACAGACGTGTCTGTGATCTAGAGTTTTAAGCTTTACATATTGTTTTTAAGACTATGTGACATTATACAGTCCTGTTTAAAGCTGAGCCAGACACATTTTCTTCATGGTGATTTGCACATGCTACCCATTATGCTCTGTCTTAGGTGAATATATGCAGTTTTATATTTCTTTGAAATTTGGCTTTATTGCCTATGCCGTTTCAGGGTAAACCTTGCTTAAGTGCTTTATAATGATGTTCTTGTTATTTAATTGTTTTTCCAAAGTGTCCCTTAAATAAGGTGTCAGGGCTACTTAAGTTAATTCTCATATTGAAGATATAGCTAGTCACTTGAAAGGAATTGGTCATTTAAGGGCCTTAGCCCAGGACCGCATTTTAATATTTTGTACTATAAATTCAGTAAATTATTGTTATTGGAGTTCCTGACAGAAACTGCTACATACAAATTGTTCTTTCAATTCTTAGCACAGGCTGATTCCCATTTCATAGGAGGAATCCATTTTCTTCAAATATGCAATATGTTCTGCAATAGTTATGCCAGCTGTTGCTTTTAGCTGTGAAACTTAAAACTCTCAGCAATCACATTTATCTTTTGCAAGTACTAATTTCCTATTGTGGAAAAACTATGAAAATGCTGTTAAAGTCATTTTCTTTGGAGACTGGGGACCTTCTTATTGTGGAAAAACTATGAAAATGCAGTTGACATCATTTTCTTTGGAGGATGAGGATCTCTCGGCAATGCAGTTTATTTTGTTTCAACCACAGACAGAAAAATGGCTCATTTGTATTCATCCTCATTATGGTTTGCTTCCGGGGAAAAGAAGCAATGAATGCATTATATGTGATAGATTTTATTGGACTAACCGAAACATTTCTCAGACTATCTTTAGAAACTTACACTTTCTTCTTCATCTATCAAAACATATTGTTGTCAGTTCAGTAAAAATGTATTACTCACAACAATCAAAGGCCCCTATGCACGACGGGGCATATGGTATGCAAAAGAGGCACGTACCGCGCCCACAGAACTCCGCACCTGTGGATAGTTGTCCACCTGGCAGCATTCTTGACTGCTGGTCACTTCTCCACAGCCCCGCTCCCTCAGCACACAGATACACACAGGGCAGATGGGCAGAGTTGTAGTTCCAGGTGGGGCAACCAATCGAATGCCCTGCCTGGGATGCAGAGTGGATCCCCCGTGCATGATGGTACGGGACTGGAAATGTGCATCACATGCTTGCACCCATGGAATGTGCTGGTGGCCACTATTGGTGGTGATAGAGCCCCCTCAACATCTGCCCCAGAGGCATCCCCCACTGCCAAGAGCACAGCTGCCCCCAACATGGCAGAGCACCCTCCCTAGTCCCCTAATGCCTGCCCCTGAGCACAGCAGTGTCACCTCCCCAGCATTGCAGCCCCCGACACACAGTGGGTACTGGCTCCCAGGACTGTGGTACCTCTGTGTGCACATGTCCATGCCCTCACATGGCACTGACCACACCACCCTGACCCCTGGACCTGGCAGAGGGTGCCACAGCCATTGGACAGCTGGTGCCACTGCTCACTCACCACCCTCTCCACTGCCTGCACCAGAGATGGGGCATACATGTGCTGGGGGGGTCTCCATGTTGCAGGGATGGGGGGCTCCATGTATTGGTGGAGGGGATCATGATCAGTTGCCATGCCGGGGGGGACTCTGTGGGTGCACAGGCATGGCCACGTAAAACTGTTATGTCAGGGCTCCCCCCTGGTATATCCTACCCATCCCTATGCCCTCTGCATGTTGCCCTGTCTGCCTTTGGGACTGGCATGTAGTGCAGGCATACCCCCACCCACCCCAGTGTGTTGCAGTCTGTGCGGCTGGGGGATCGGGTGTGTAGGGACTGTGTGCCCATGTGGTGCATCCTGGGTGGGGGACACATTGGGTGTGGAGTGGCTACACGCCATGAATCCATGGCACATAGCCACTCTGCACATATGTTCTTAGGCACCATTATTTGGTACTTTATCACCTTTGGCTTGACTAACATGTCTATCTCACTTCCTTGCTGAACATGATTTGCTTCCTAAAGGTACTGCAGTCTTTCCTCATTACTTGAGAAGCTCTCACTAGCTTCATCAAAATTCAAGTCTGTTCTTTCATTATCATATGTTACGTATGTTAGAAGATTCCATTGTCTGTTCTCTCAAACATAATTACTGCATTCTTTTCATAAGTCCAAAGGCATTATTTATAGTGCTCCTTTGCTATCCTGGACATGCCCAGTGACATGAGGTTCATCTAGGTTAAAAAGGTGCCTGGAAAAGAGAATTTTAAAGTAATAGAGCACAGTGTGCATTCCAACATTGATTACAATGGGGCACATTATCTGTTGTTTAGTTGTATGCTTATTCTACTTGTGTACTTGTAGGTGGAGTTGGATCACCTCATGTGGCTTGCTCCTTGCTCCCTCCA
The DNA here is from genome assembly GCA_016271365.2 of Neoceratodus forsteri. NCBI lineage: Eukaryota > Metazoa > Chordata > Ceratodontiformes > Ceratodontidae > Neoceratodus > Neoceratodus forsteri. The sequence goes on along the minus strand of CM057456.1, from coordinate 755,218,179 downwards.
TGCTTCCAACCATTGCAATTGTTCTCTTGAGTGCGTCCACACATTCTCTGCCTGACATCAGCCTCCACTCTGCACCTTCACCCTCTGCTTTCCACCTGTCAGCCAATTTGCTCTCCACCTCCAGTGCATTTTGTAAGCTCCATATTGTGCTACTCTCTCCATGCAGTTTCCATATGGTACAGTGTCAAACATCTTTCTGAAGTTCCTACACACTACGTCCACTGGACAGCCCCTATACACTTCCTTAGATACCAGCTTAAAAGAAGGTGATCATGTTTGTTTGACAGGATTTACCGTTTGTGTCATAGACTACAGCCCATTCTCCTTCACATCTGAACCAGCACACCTTTTATGGCTGATTCAGATACTTCACAAAACACTAAGGTAAGGCTCACAAATCTTGTCATTACCTGAGTATGACATTGCCCGCTTCTTGACTAGGGACAACACTGGAGATTTACAAGTCCCAAAGAAGTCTGGAGTCATGAGAACCAAAAAAATGCCACACTGCGCTGCTACTTTTAAATGAGTGCTTTCATGCAATTTAAAGTGAGATGTAATGATGGATGCTGAACCACACCACCAAACTGCCCCCCCCCCCCTTTTTCAGGAACAACCCTTCATCAGGGGGTATGGTAATGGGAGAAAAGGTGCGTTTACATGACTGATGCTGCACAAAAGTGAGCCGATGCAAGAAGGTCCATACCTTGAAGGAAGTATGTTTCTTCTGTCCACACTGTGGGTAGTGCCCCATCACAAGTTGCTCGTGTAGGACTGTGGGAGCTCTTTGATTGTAGGCGGCACACTGGGAGCATCGTGGGAGTGTCTGCCTTATGTCACAACATGCAACAGTTTCAGTCTGCACAGAGGGTAAAACTGCTTAATATACTACACAATCTCAGCCTGGAAGTGGCTGTGGAAGCGCATCAGTGATCAGCTTACCACGATGGGGTAAGTATCCACACGGGGGTCTTGCACAGCTGCAACATGACCACACAACTTAATATAGCACGAAAGTTGCTGTGTAAACACAGCTAAATACACAGCCAATAAAGAGTAACAATTCATGAATAGACATGAATTATGTGAATTACACATTTAAAAAGACAAACTAATAATAACTACCAATCTATTGCAATCATGCTATTCACAGTATACCACGAAATTTCAACATCAAGACAAAACAACTGAATTTTTAGTTAGATGGTTATACCATGACTGCTAAAGAAAAACTGAGTGCAACTAAACATCACAAATTGCAACTTAATTAAATTCAATAGCAAAATGCAAAGTAACTGTTTGGTGCTTTGTAAATAGTGCACCCACAGGGTTCCCATGTTTAGTGCATGATTACAAAACTGTCAATAACTGGAAACCAGAAAGTTTTACCATAATGAGACAGAAAAGTAGAGGCTGCTGTGATCAGTAATCTGCCACTGGTTGCAATCAGCAAGGATCAACCTTCAGCAGAATTAGAGACAGATAGAAGATACCTGTAAAGGAATAAAAATAAATAAATCAGAAAATGCTATTTAAATATTATAACGAGGATAATATCATGCTTAGACAGGGAAAAGGGTTCATGAAACAGCAATGCAAAAGATGAACACTAAGGAAACCCAGAATAAAACCCCAAACTAAATCAGGGTGACTATCAGGAGACACTAAGTATAAGGACAGTACATAATATCCCAAATATCAATCTGTCAGATAAGGTTTTATGTCCCACTGGTCATTCAAACCATGTGGTCTGACACCCTCTAGAGTAAAAATCCAAAAGCTCTCCTGTGTGAAAATATTTGAGGAAATTAGCTGAAATTGTGTATGTGTTGTCTGGGAGGCAAGGTCTAAATTTGTGTAAAATTTTGTGACAGCAGCTTGTGTGGTTTCTGAGATCTGCATATGTCATTCTCCTGTAAACGTCTAATTTTTTTTCCTATACTTAACACAGGATTTGGGTTTGCTTTCACATACAGCTTACACAGAATAGATTTTCTTTCTGAAACTTTGAGGGTAGAAGTGTGCTGTGCCAAGGTAATGCTTTCGGAAGGTGTTGTGAAAAAATATTAAATGGTTCCACAGTTATAAGGATTTAAAGTTTTGTTTTCTTTTGTTCTGAGCATGCTCAGTAGAGTTTCTGGGATAACGTTCTGATATGATACAAAAAATTGTGGTTTGTGAGACCGTTTTTGGTTTCTCACCACTTGCTTCTGACAGCACCGAAAAAAATTTTGTGCTGTGAGAGCTGCCATCATGTTTCTTTTCCCTCAAACTAAAAAACATGGAAAATACATAAAAATGCAACATTTTAAAAAACACAAATACCTGAACCTAACTAAACAGAACCCATTTAGCTAGATTCTGATGTTTGTTTTTTAAAAATAATATTGAGAAATACCTTTTCTGGGTACCCCGAAAATCTAGGGTGCCCAACTTAGTGAAAGGAGCTGTTCACTCATGTTCTTTGTATGGGAACAGCAGGACTTTCTTTAATGCTGAACTGCAGCTGGAAGTCATGCTGCCAGCTTCAGCTGAAGTAGTGAGCCACTGATTCCATGCTCCCCATCTATCTATCTATCTATCTATCTAGCTGTCTATCTATCACCAGTACTCCCGCGGTATTAAAAATCTGGCTATAAAGAATAGGAATCATTGCCCCCAAAATAAAATGTTACTTAAGTATCAGCTGTTTGCAGTTTTGTGGTAGCTGTGCTGTATTAGTCAGATAAAAGACTGAAGAGCTGTCTACTAATAGCAGTTTTATAACTTAATTTCTATATTTAAACTTGCTAGAAAAAAATACTGAATTTTAAAAATCTTCTTTATAAGAATCCTGTGCTTGTAGAGACAACATTTACTGTTGACTGAAAATGGGTAAGCCACAAAAAATGTTCCAACAGTAGACAGAGCTGATATGAGGTCACAGCCTCCAGGGCTGTGTGATACAACTGCTACACCTACAATATTGGTGAGTGACTTTCTATGGCTATCATTTTTGCAGTGATTCAGAAGCTAGATATTAAAGTGGAGGCAGTTAATGCATGCAGTGTACTTCTGGGAACACGAATTGGCAAAGTACTGTTCATGGCTGAGGATTTGCAAAAGACTGCAGACATGGCATTGTTGACAACCACGAATATGGTTAAGGAAATGCTGCTTTACAAGCAAAGCTTGAACATCTTGAGAATGCAGCAAGAAAATATTAAATATGCATGACTGGGTTGCTAAAAGGTGCAGAAGGGGACTGTGCAAAGACTTCAGTAGCGTCCTGGTTTTAAGACCTGTTGCAACTATCAGAGCCTATACTTGTCTGCAAGGCCTATGGGACAACTCCACACCATGCAACTACTACTACAGAAGCAGCCCACCCCACGTTAGTTGTTACGGGCTGTGAGGAGGATCAGGACCAAGTGTTGTGTGCAGCTAGGCAAACTGGAGGGTTCAAATATGTAGATGTTACACTACACTTTTTCCCAGGTTTGAACTTTTCCAGCAGGCAGCCCTGCAAAGAGTTCAGCAGGGTCAGAACTAAACTCAGGGAGTTATTGCCAGTTCTCTTTAAAGTTTGCTATTGTGGAAAAATGTATCTGTACTCCACAATGCAGGGGAGCTGATGTAAAAAATTAGCTGGAAGCTTACATCAAGAGACACAGAAAATGAAGAGTCTTCTGATATGGACTAATCTAGAATTTGTTCACCAAGTTTACTTTCTGCTGTGACAGGTACAGTGGGGTTGAGGAAGAACAGTGTTGCAGTTTAGATCTCTATTATGAACTTTCAGTGAAGGAAGTGAGGAGTTTGACAGTATTGAAAGCATGCTAACTCATTCAGATGTCTCATTTTAGTTTTATTACAGTACACCATATTACATACTTAATCTGGTGGATACTAATTGAATTTTTATTTTCTCCCACACTCCATTATTTTCCCATATCAATTTTTCCTTGTTAGACTTGCCAGGAATGTTTATGATGCAGCTTTATTAGGCTGCAATTTTTCATACCGTCTGTCATCCTTTTAAAATGTTTATGAAGTTCACTGGGTAAATGGGAGAATTCTCTTACAGGTTTGGGTTTATAATTAACTTAGAGACTGATGTGATAGAGAGCTGCTCTTTATACTGTTTTAATTTTTCATGTGGGATTATGTTTTGTCTGTCTCTTTAATGTTTTGGTATATGTTATGCTACAGGATCAGACACCAAGCCATGAATAATGTGGCAAACACATTCAGGACTTTATTTTAACTCAAACTGTGTCTGTAGTAAGGGCAAAGTTGGGTGTTACAAAACTCTTCATGGACGTAACTGAAACTTCCCCAGTGTAGTTGAAATGTAAGAATTGCTGTCAAGTTTCTCTTTAAAATACAATGCAATGTTTTATATTGCTTCTGATGTGCTGAGTTGTATTGTTATGTTTTATCTAAAATGCAATAAACTAAGTTGAAAAACATAGATATTGTAGACAGAAGGCAACCAACAGTCCAGCAGTCTACCCTAATAGGTCTCCCTACCTAACCCTGCGACCTACTGTCCAGGAGGGGTTTCCAGCCCTATCCCCCCCACACAATGTTCTCTGTACTAATTCCTCCCCTTTAACTATCAGCCTCTGTACACTTTCCCAGCTGTGCTTGAACCTGATGATATTCCTAGCCTGTACAACCTCTGCTGGCAGACTGTTCCATGGCTCAGCCACCCTCACTAAAATAAAACTTCCTCACACCTCACATGAACCTCCCTTCTCACAACTTCCATTCATGACTACACATTACTGATTCTCCATTTCTGTGCTATTCACCTTATTTATTCCTCTTAGGAACTTGAAGGTCTCAATTATGTCACCCCTCTCCCTTCTGGCCTCCAGCTAGTACATGTTCATGGCTTCCAGCCTTTCCCATAGGATCTTCCCTGTTGGCCTTGAATCATCTTGATGATACTTTTCTGTACCTACCTTTGTCTTTCCTCAGGAGGAGACTGCAGAACTGGTTACTGTATTCCAAATGTGGCCTCACCAGTGACTTGTCAGGGAAAGTATCATCTTCTTCTTCTTGCTATCCCACCCCCTCCCAGTGCACCTCTACATTCTGGTTGCCATACTGTAGACCTTAGTGCATTGAATGGTTTGCTTGATGCCACTTTATGATGCCACCCATGTCCCTTTCCTCAGCAGTAGTGGCCAACTTGACACCGCCCATCCAGTATTCAGTCATAGTTCCCTATGTGCATCACAATACATTGCACTTGTTGGCATTGAATATCCACTGCCACATTTTAGATAATCTCTCACAGAGCTTTGTTTTATCTGCATTTTGCTCTTTATACCTTCCTCTATGTTACTGATAAACATATTGAAAAGAACCCCCATCCAGTTTCCCACCTACCTTAGTAGCTTGCCAACCCACACTCCCAGATCCTCCAGTTTCTTCTGCAGTCTCCTGTGTGACACAGTCAAATGCCTTACTGAAGCTAAAGTATATTCAAACTATTGCCCATCCCTTATCTACAGGCATTCTTTGTTTCTATGTTTCAATGCAGTAAAAACATAAAGTAAGATTTTTTTAACCCAGTCTGTCAATCAGTGCAGTAATCATAGCATGAGCAAGCACATATGTGAATTATATACAGAAACAGGTTGGTTGCCGTATTGGTCCTTGTAAGAACAGATCCAGAATCAAATGGTTTGATACCTTTTATTGGACCAACATAGATGTTACAAAAAGAAAACAATGTCTAAGCTTTCAGACCAACCAAGTCCTTTTATTTATTTATTTATTTGTACATCAATTTACGACCTTTGAGCCAGAGGCTCATTTCCAAAAGTACCTCGTCACATTGAGGACAGACAGAGACAACTTTAAGTTACAGCATATAATACACAGACTTAGGGTTACACAGAATGGTTTCATACATTTAAACAATTTCGTAGACATTTCAAGGATAGCAGCTGAGACCATGCTTGTAGTAACAGAGGAAATAAGCTATGGGGGAGAAAGTTGGGGTTGGGGTGCGTTGGAGTGCCGCCCAGGAGGTGTTGTCAAGTGTGGAGAGATCCAGGTCCCATTTAGAAACAGGAGCAGCTGCGAGTGTTAAGCAGTTGGCTCCGAAGGGCGGTTTTGACATTGGAGATTGTGGGGGCATTGGATATGGGAGCAGGGAGAGAGTTAAACCAGGATGGAGCTCGGTAGCAAAATGACCTCTGACCATGGGTGGTCCTGGATCTGAGGACCAGTAGAGTGGTCTTGTCGGAGGTTTGGGCTATGATAGTGGGTTGGGTGTGGCGGATGGAGGCTACCACCCCGGGAGGGGATAGTTTGAGTAATGTTTTTTTGTGAGGAGGCAGGTATGATAACGTAGCCATTCATCTAGGTTTAGCAGTTTTGCCTTTTCATAGAGTTGACAAGTATGTGTGAGCCTGGGGGCACCAGTAATCAGCCTGCAGGCCTTATTTAGGGTGAGCCAAATTTTATTGAGGGCGGTAGTGTCAGCAGCACCATAGACTGGCAGGCCATAGTCAACAAGGGACAGTACAGAAGATGTAACTGCAAGTCGGAGGGCATCAGGAGGGAGGCAGTTTTTATGGCGGTAGAGGATGCCAAGCCGTGTATTAGTTGCGGATGCAAGGGCATCAATGTGGGTGTGGAAGGTGAGGGCTGAGTCGAAAGAAACACCTAGGTATTTGTAAGATCAGACTTGTTCAAGCGGTTGTTTGGTACTAGGGAGGATATGGAGTAGGAAGTTGCAGGCTTTGTTTTGGGGGTGGGCAAAAAGCATAATTTTTGTTTTTTTTTTTAGATTAATGACTAGTCTGTGCTCTTTAAACCAGGCTTCGGCATCGTTGTAGGATTGTTGTAGAGTATCCTGGAGGGAGATGGGATTGAGGTGGGTGGCAAAAATGACAGCATCATCTGCATACATAAGAATTTTGCCAGAGCATGCACTGGGCAGGGTGTTAAGATAGAGTGAGAAGAGTAGGGGGCCCAGAATGGAGCCCTGGGGTACCCCTGAGCAGATGGGACAAGTTTCGGAGAGTGTTCCATTGATTTTTACACATTGGGAGCGGGTGGATAGGTAGCTTGTGCACCAGGCAAGAGGGCCAGCAGAGAAACCCATGTGGCATAGGGCATCCAGCAGAAGAGGGTAGGAGACAGTATCGAAGGCCTTTGAGAGGTCAACGTACACTGCACCAGCTATGGAGCTGGCATCTAGGCAGGAGTGTAGGAAATTGGAGAATTCAGCTAGTGCAGTGCTGGTACTGTGACCAGCATGGAAGCCATGCCGCTCTGGGCATAAAATGTTATACTGAGTAAGGTATTCAGTGATTTGAATGGCCACCATTTTTTCCAGTGCTTTGGAAAGGGGGGGGATGGAGATTGGTCGGTAGTTCCCGGGGGAGGACCTGTCGCCCCCTTTATGAATGGGTGTGATTATGGCTGTTTTCCATGCTGTGGGGAATTGCTCCAGACAGAGGGAATGGTTGAGTAGGCTGGTGAGCGGGGCAAGGACTTCATCCAGCACCAGCTGGAGAATACTGGGGTCTAAGGAATCGCTACTGGGACTATTGCTTTTTAAAGCTTTAATTAGGAGTGGTCTGGCTTCCTGGGCAGATACCCTATGTACGTGGAAGCTGGGGCGTTGGAGGTCAGGGGGCGGTAGGGTGGGAGAAGGGTCAAAGAAATTATTGGAGAGGACAGAGCTAAGGTCAGTAAAGGAGGTGTTAAGGTAGTTAGCTATGCAGGCAGGGTCGGTGGAGGTAGAGCCGTCAATAGTGAGCTGGGATGGGGGGGAGCGTGATATCCCATTCAGTTGTTTAACATTGTCCCAGAAAGTCCGGGCACACCCCCGGGAGGAGGTGAGGGTGGCTTGGTAATGGTCTGCCTTGGCTTTATGGATGGCCCAAATGCACCTGTTCCATGCAGCATTGTAGGCCTGTCTATCAGCCATCCGGCCAGTCTTAGTGGCAAGGTGCCAAAGGTTATCCCTATTTCTGAGCATTTGTAGTAGGGCAGTGGTAACCCAGGGTGCATTACATTTTTTGGATTGGATTCCTGTGAGGGATGCAAAGAGGTCACAGGCCTTGTTGAAGGTTTGGGAGAAAATGGCGAGGGCAGTGTCTATGTCGGGTGCATGATGAATGGGGACCAAATAATCTGGGTGAGAAATTGTTTGAGTTTTAATAACCCACCAGGTCGGAAGCACCTGTGGAGTGTGGTCAGGGCTGTGGGTTTGGCAGTGGGGGCTGCCCATAGGAATAGGATAGGGGAGTGGTCACTTAGTGAGTCTGGGAGGACCTGGATGTTATTAATTTTTGGGGGGCGGTTGGTGATAATGACATCCAGAAGGGTACCGGCTCCTCTCTTTGGGTTTACTCTAGTGGGCTGGGAAATGAGTTGTGTCAGGTCTAGGGCAGCGAAAATGTCTCGGCTAGTGGAGGAGGAGGCGCTGAGCCAGTTCACGTTTAGGTCCCCCACTAGGATTTGTTCCGCCTTGTGGCGGAGGGTGGCAAGATATTCTGTTAAGGATATCAGAGCCAGGTTCTGGTTCTTTGGGGGAACATAGGCAGCGGTGAGATATAGAGGGCCCTTGGAGGGGTCAGGAGCAAGTTTGAGTGTAAGGGCCTGGGCCCCATTTACAAGAGCCAGGGCAGGGAACGCTTGTCCTTTAATTGTGTCCCTGGTATAGACTGCACAGCCACCCCCACATTTGCCTACTCGGTCCTCCTGGTATAAGGTATAGCCTGGGAGGGAGACAAAGGAGTCAGGGGTGGATTTGGACAGCCATGCTTCAACCAGGGCTATGACGTCTGGTTGATGTAGCAAGGCCCAGCACTGGAGGGCATTACATTTTTTCATTAGGCTGCATATGTTCATGGAGGCTATGTGGAGACCAGTGTATCCAGCTGGTGAGCTGGAGGGGGCTGGGCCTGGGTTTGGATGTATATTACCTGATAGGAGTAGTAGGAAGACCAAGGCTCTAACTAGGGGGTGGTAGTATGCCAACTTCCGGGGAGTGCACAGGGATGGGGAGGAGGCCATGGGGAACAAGGAATGGGCAGGGTTTGAAGGGTTGGGAGGGCAAGGACGAGTAGCGACCATGGGGAGGCAGGATAGGCAGTGGAGGGGCTTGCAGATGGTGGGTACCGCAGGCCCAGGTACATGGTCAGTGTAGGGGTGGGATCGGCCTACATCAGGGAGAGTTGTGGGTGCTGGTACAAGTGGGCCAGGGAAGATGTCTGGCTGATGGGATGTGGGTACTAGCATGTAAATGAGGGGGAGACATTTGAGGAGGAGGTGTACAGACATAGTGCCTAATGTAGCAGCAGGGTGGAGAGGTTCAAGTATCTTGGCTGTCCCTCAGAAAGCGTAGATAACACTTTGGAGTAGTGGTAGTGTCACGGACTCTGGTGGATAGGCAGCGCATCGATGGGCTAACCCCCCTTGCAAGGGTGCTGCTACAGGAGGTAGTGTATTACCTCTTCGGCACCCGAGTAGCTTTCAGCTCCAGGAGGGAGCTCTGCATGTGGGCTGGGGAGTGTTCCGGTGTCTGGTGGGGCCGAGGGACTGTGGGAGCCCTCTTCAGCACCCGAGTAGCTTTCAGCTCCAGGAGAGAGCTCTGCGTGTAGGCTGGGGAGCATTCCGGCATCTGGTAGGACCAAGGGACTATGGGAGGTCTACATTGTGAGAGGAGTCAAAGGGGACAAATTAGTTTGCAGCAGGAGATCTGGATCACTTCACTGCACATGCGTGGGTGAATTATCCCGATTGTAGCAGTCACAGATGGGGAAAGATGCAGGTAAGCAGATATTCAGCTAACAATAACTGTAAACTACAGTATCACAGTGGTTCCCCAAATTAAATTAGCACACAGTGGTCCCCAAGCAGCAGATCCGCGATCGCTAGAAAGCGCGCCCACCCCCCCAATCTCACAGAACCCTTCAGTTTAACATGGCGACCACTAAACAAATCATAAAGCATTCACAAGGCAGTTTACAATGGTGGAAATCTCAGTTGATGGATGCCAGCAGCAAGTCCAGGACAAACAACCAACTCCCTTACAAGGGTGCTGCTACAGGAGGTAGTGTATTACCTCTTCGGCACCCGAGTAGCTTTCAGCTCCAGGAGGGAGCTCTGCGTGTGGGCTGGGGAGCATTCTGGCATCTGGTGGGGCTGAGGGACTGTGGGAGGCCTCTTCGGCACCCAAGTAGCTTTCAGCTCCAAGAGGGAGCTCTGCGTCAGGGCTGGGGAGCATTCCAGTGTCTGGTAGGGCCGAGGGACAGTGGGAGGCCTCTTCGGCACCCAAGTAGCTTTCAGCTCCAGGAGGGAGCTCTGCATGTGGGCTGGGGAGTGTTCTGGCATCTGGTGGGGCCAAGGGACTGTGGGAGGCCTCTTCAGCACCCGTGTAGCTTTCAGCTCCAGGAGGGAGCTCTGCGTGTGGGCTGGGGAGCGTTCCGCCTTCCTCATAGACTTATGACAATTGTTTAGCGAGTTCCAATCAATTAACACCCAGATCATATATAAAAAAAAACAGAAATAAGATAGATAGATAGATAGATAGATAGATAGATAGATAGATAGATAGATAGATAGATAGATAGATAAAACAGGCAGACAGACAAACAGATATTTCGTTGAGTATTACATTGACAGCACATACTTGAGCATACACTGTAGTTGAGGGTCAGACTTTGAAATGAAGTAAAGTTTCTCCAGTGTGCCTATCCGGTCAACAAAAACAATAAAATGTAAATCAATGGATTTCTTTAAGTATTATGTATCCTCCCTGCAGTGAGCATTATTGAGTTTACATCCCCGGTCACAAATGAAACTGAATGTGTCTACCCGATCAACAATACAATACAATACAATATAATACAATGCAATGCAATGCAATACAATACAATACAATGCAATGCAATACAATACAATACAATACAATGCAATGCAATGCAATGCAATGCAATCAAATGCAATACAGTGCCCTACAATGCAATACAATACTATACAATAAATAAATAAAATTTGTATAAAGATCAAAATGGTTGTACAATATGTGTTGATGTTTTCCATCTGACTGCTATTGTTGTCTCACATGCATGATTTACTTGAAAATGGGCTACTGAGCCCCTTAGAGGCATTTCTAGTTAAAGATCAGACAAATAAATAACTTTTTTTAAATAATTTAATTTATCCAGGAGAGCCCAGCTGAGATGAAACATCTCATTTCCATGTGGGTCCCACTTCTACCCATTTCTGCAGCTGGGTGAACTGGAACAATGTAAGGTTAAGTGACTTACACCTTCAGTATTTGGCTCTAGTGGGCTTTGATCCTGCAAACTCCTGGTTTCGAACCATTAGACCAAGCTACCTCTGATAAGTAAATAAATACATAACTGCCTAATAACATGATTCACAGTTTCTTAAGTAGCCTGTACCTACTGTAAGAGAACAGTTGGGAGGTACAGTAGTTACAAACTGCTATCATATGGCAGCAATCATTACTTACTGAAATCTGCAGTTTGACCTTCATTTTATAGCTATATTCCCATACGAATATATGAAAATTGCCAGCAGAAAAAGGCCATAATGGTCTATCGAGTCTGCTCGAGTCTGCAGCTAGCTCCCCTACTTAGCAGCTGCACCTTCCCCCTTTCCCCCTTATCCTCCCCTTTGCCAAGTCCCACCCCTTCTTTAAGCATTCCACAGTGTTACATGTCACCACCTCTGCTGGTAGTGTGTTCCATACTGCCACCACCCTTTCCATGAGTAAATGCCTTCTCATTTGCCTCCTGATTCTACCTCCCTCCAATCTCATGTCATGACCCCATTGTCTCTCCCCACCATCCTCCTGAGTAGATCCCCTGTGTCTGTCCTGATTATTCCCTTTATGTATTTGAAGGTCTCAGCCATATCCCCCCATCCCTCCTTTCCTCCAGTGAGTATACAGTATGTTCAACTCCTTCTGTCTGTCCTCATATGGCAACTCCCCCAGACCCTGAATCATTTTTGTTGCCCTATGCTGTATATCCTCTAGCAGCCTAATGTCCTTTTACAGGTAAGGGCACCAGTACTGTATGCAGTACTCCAGGTGGGGTCTAACCAACGATCTGTATAAAGGCAGAATTATCTCCCTTCTTCTCAATGTTATGCCCCTTGCTATGCATCCCAGCATTTTATTGGCCTTCGCTGCTGCCCTCCAACATTGTGTGGGATTGTTCAAAGCCCCCTGATGAGCACCCCCAGATCCTTTTCCTGCTCCGTGACTTCTAACATCACACACATGCAGGTAAGGGCATGTTGACTATTTGATATGAATTTGTGGTGAGCTTTTTAAAAAGAAATATTGACACATACTTCCATGCTGTAAATGATTTTTGTAGTAGCCCTGCACGTCCCTTTTGTTTTAATTATGGTTATTGATAACAATGATGCAACTGTGTACTGTACAAAACACACAATAAAGGACAGATTGCAAGAGGAAATTGGCACAGTAAATGGAATGTTTCTTCGGGGTTGTGCTTATTCTTTTGCTTGACAAATTGACTCATATATACTCTAAATATATGTACCTATAGCTTTTTTTTTTTTAGGTAGTATTACATGTGCAATGTGTTTTCCTGGCTGTATTATTTATAAATGTAGCTCTGACGCCACACTTTCTTGTTAAACCAGTTATTTGTTGCACATAAACGTGTTGATATTTGTTTAATTTATTTGTGCAGTCTTTGCTGGCCTTGGGCATAGCTCCTTGAAATGAAGCATCTAGCTTCCAATAGCTGCTCCGAGACAGTAGCAGCAAGGAGAGCAATAATAACAAGGCTTGGGAGACTGTAATTCTAAAAAGATCAGTAAATATAAATGTTAAATGATATTTAAAAAGAAATCCTGATCAATGCTACCAGCTCAAAAACCAAGGTTTGTGCCATAATTTGTGGTCCTCACGTAAAACATCTCAATAGATGCATGTATTTTAATAAAGTGATCACATATAGCAAACCAGGCAGCAGAATAATAGTTACATGTATTAATCAATGACATAGATTAAATGCTTTTTAATTTAGAATTTTGGGCCAGGTAAAAGAATACTGGGTTGGAAACTCATTTCCATATGCGACAGGAGCAAATGTTTCTTAAAACTCTTGATAGGGGGTCGATCCCAGTCCTTTCACACTCTTGATAGGGGGGTCGATCCCAGTCCTTTCACAGAAGAAAGGGTTCTGCAAGAACTCCTAAAACTGAAGGTGGACAAAGCAATGGGTCCTGATGGAATTCACCCCAGAATTCTAAAAGAATTAAGGAAGGAACTAGTGAAACCACTGGCTACTCTTTTAATAAATCATGGGAGGATGGTGGTACCCGAGGACTGGAGGAAGGTGGATGTGATTCCCTTCACAAAAGTGGGACCAAGACAGAGGCAGGAACTACAGACCTGTCAGTCTGACCTCTGTGGTAGGGAAAGTGATGGAGTCACTCTGAAGGAAAGAATAGTTGAGTACCTAGAGGTCAGTGGAGCACAGGATCCAAGGCAGCATGGATTCACAGCGGAAGGTCATGTCAGACTGAATCTAATAGATTTCTTTGACTGGGTGACCAAAGTAGTAGACCAGGGAGGGCTGTGGACATGGCCTACCTAGACTTTAGCAAGGCATTTGACACAGTCCCACACAAAAGATTATTAGTCAAATTAACCAGCCTGGGAGTGGGTCCCAGGGTGGTAGCTCTGTAAAACATTGGCTGGACAACAGGACACAGAAGGTAATTGTAAATGGAGTCCACTTGAAGAAAGGGCGGTTACTAGTGGGGTACCTAGGTTCAGTATTGGGTCCAGTCCTTTTAATGTCTTCATCAGTGGCATTGCAGAGGGACTGAAGGAAAGTATGCCTTTGCAGATGACACAAAGATCTGCAACAGGGTTGATACACAAGGAGGCGTGGAAAGGATGAAAAGGGACTTGGCAAGGTTGGAGGAATGGTCAGACGTATGGCAGCTAGGATTCAATGCAAAAAGTGCAAAATAATGCACCTGGGAAACAAGAACCCAGGGAAGAATACACAATGGGTGGGAGGTAGTAACAACAACAAAACAGGAAAGGGACCTGGGGTAATCATATCAGATGACCTTAAGGTTAGCAAGCAATGTGAGAAGGCAGTAGGGGGCCGGGGTATACTGGGATGTATAGGGAGAGGCATCAGCAGCAGAAAACAGGAAGTTGTTATCCCTCTGTACAGACAGTTGGTGAGACCCCATCTGGAATACTGTGTCCAGTTCTGGAGACCCCATCTCTGCAAAGACATAGACAGGATAGAGGCAGTCCAGAGGAGGGCAACTAAAATGGTGCAGGGTCTACAAGAGAAGCCGTGATGAGGAGAGACTAAAGGAGCTTAATATGTATACCCTTGAGGAAAGAAGGGAGGGGGACGATAGAAACTTCTGGCACCTCTAAGGAATCAACAAAGTCCAAGAGGGCAGCATCTTTCAGAAAAAGAGACTTGCAAGAACAAGGGGACACAATTTAAAGATAGAAGGAGGGCGGTTCAGGGGCAATGTGAGGAAGTATTATTTCACAGAGAGAGTAGTGGATGCATGGAACAGCCTTCCTGAGGAAGTTGTGGAGTCTAAAACTGTGGGAGAATTCAAGAATGCATGGGACAGACATAAGGCAATTCTTGTGGGGGGCAGGAAGATATAGGCTGTTGGTTAAATAGGATCTGCGACCTATCCTGTAGGTAGGGAAATGGGCAGACTAGATGGGCCTAGCGGTCCTTATCTGCCGTCAAAGTCTATGTTTCTATGTTTCTATGTAATAATGGCAAAAAAGACACATATCACTGTAGTCTGGTACAGAAACCAACCAGTTTAGATACAAACTGTTAAAGCTCTAAAAGTAATGTTTTTAAAAAAACAGAAACCATGTCATGTCAATTGTCCATTTGGTGTCAGTCTGCCCCCTGTAGATCTTGTTCCCTTTTTCACATTTTAGCATACAGTCCAGATTTTGAGTCTTGCCTGTCAGACAGTCCAGTGTCCATGTAAACTGAATGAGGAATGTTTTTGACCATGTGAAGGGACAAGGGCTGGGGACATCCCTTAACCTCTGCCACGGTGAGGGTTTAAAGTCTATTTTCTACTCCAGTGGAATGCTTTATATATGAACAATCTCAGATCTCCCTTCCTTCTGCTCTGCAAATGGAGTCTTCAAGGAGAGGGTGAGAAACACAGTGCAAGTTCATTCAGTGTTTTACCAGGAAATTGTTACCCGACAAGTAAGTCAACTTTAATGTGTAAAGACAGGTTAAAAATGCAAAACGGTGCATCAATATAAAATCACTCACTCACCATAGCAGTACAGACATCTAACAATAAAATGAACAATAAAATGAACACTCGATTGTCTGTGGTTATATGTTTGTCCTGCAATGTTGTGTGGATAACTTCATGTTGTTGTATTGTATTTGTCTTTGCACATTAAAGTGTTTATAACGGAATCCTTGTGTGCGCTGCTCCGGAATCAGTACTGTCTCGCAATCCAATGAGAAAAAAAGGGCACATGAAGTATTAGAAAAACCGAACCTACTGGCTGTGTGTGCCTTATTTATGCTGCTTGGGCTCTTGAGGGTTTTGTTCCTTTCTGTTCTTGTGGGTCCACCGGTCTCATTGGTGAGTAAGGCAGGGCTCAGCTAGAGAATCAATCACTTGGACTGATTGCATGTGGCTGCCCTGCAGCCTTCTGATGCCAATCCAGCAATTGCAGGCTGCTGCTGGTCTCAAGGGCTGGGATGTTGAATTGGGACTCAACAAAGAATGAAAGAAGCAGCCTATAGACAGATTCCATTATAAAGACTTCAATGTGCAAAGAGTTTAAAGAGCACAACAATGCATCTATATAAAATCACTCACTCACTCACTCACCATGCCAGTGCAAACATCAAATCACAAAATGAACACCCAATTGTCTGTAGCTAGATGATTGCACTGCAGTGGTGTGTGGGTGATTTCATGTTGACATATTGTGTTGTACATTAATACGCTCTTTGCCCATTAGTATTTATAACTGAATCCTTGTGTGCGTGCCAACAGCAGTGGATTCACAGGGCATGAGTATAGGGGCTCTTGTTGATTCTCACCTGGGACTCAGGCTGTTTGCTTCCACAATTTTGAGTCTACGATGTAATTGAAAATATTTGCTGCCTATACTTATGTTTTTTGCACTTGACCCTGTATTAATGGGATTGTATATATTGTATATATTCTTACAAGGTCTTTTGGCTGTATATTTCCAGTGTCCACATTCCCGAATTGTATCTCCTCACTGTTGCTCATCGTCTATTGAATTGTATGTGCTGCCTATGTTTTCCTCTTTGATTGCTTTATCGTTATTTACTGTCAATGTACCGCATAGCCCATCTGTATTTGTTGTACCTTCTATATGCTGTATTGTACTGTAAGCGTACCTCACACAACCACCTTGCAAATGAGCTTGTTTCATGGAGTTTTTCCTGCTTTATAAACTTGAATTTGCTTTTTCCATTTTCTTGTCTGATAACTCCAACAGCAGCATATTCATAGGGCATGAGTAGAGGGGCTTTTGCTGATTCTTACCTGGGATTCAGGCTGCTTTGCTGTGCCCATTTGTGTCATATCCATGACTCCCTGGAGAGCCAACCAGTCAATTGGTCATCTGAAACCAGAAGATTTTGAGGTCAAAATTATAATAATGCAAAAAAAACTATATAATTGTTAAGATGTGTTGTGTGCAGTGCCAGTCTTGACTCCGGTGGATATGCTTTGTGATCCCATGCCAGTGAGCTGGGTTTGTGGGTGAGATCGGTGGCCCAGCTGGATGGGGTGAGGTGGGGGATGCCACTATCATGCAACCCCCCCCAGCCAGGGAATGCAAGTTGCAGGATTTTCTGCATCGGTTAGGCTACCATATAGTGAACACAACTGTCCTAATTCACTTTTTACACATTGTTCACACATTCACTCCTTGTTCTTTTAGATTGTTTTGCCTCTTTAGATCTAAAAGAACAAAGAATGAATGCATAAAGAGTGAATGAGAACAGTTATCTTCACTATATGGTACCCAGGCTGATGCAGACAGCCCTACAGCTTGCATTTCCTGGCTGGAGGGGGGGGTGTGCCCAGGTCTTCACTTCTGTAGGCAGACGGAGTCTTACAGAAATGAGGGTATGATTGTACTGTCTCAAAAAGAAAACAAATTCTTTGCAAAAAAACTTTGTTAATGCACCAGTTAAAGTAACGTACCATAAAAGTAGGGAAATGTGTCATTAGGGTTTTCAACCCTAACTCCCCAACCCCACCCATCCAAGCAGCAAAAGGAAAAAAACATTAAGGTTTTGGGTCTCTGGAGTCTTAGTGAATCAGTGGCAGGGTCCTCCTTGGGGTTTTGTCAATCCTAATGCACACCCCATTCCCTGAGCAAAAAATTTCACACGTGATCTTTCTTTACATATAGCTTGCAGCAACAAACTGTGGTGGCAACATGTGAGACACACCTCTCTACCTTTGAAGAGTGCAGCACCATGAGGCACTGGCTTGGAGCTGTATCTTGTGCTTTGGACTGGAGCATATGAGCTGGGTAACCTGCTGGGATGTTTTGGGGCAAAATCTACAGGAGATCCCTGGGGACTGCTGGTGGTCTCAACATAGAAGAAAGAGAGAAGAGCTAAACCTTTAATTGGCATAAAAATAAAATAAAAAAAAAGCCCCATGGTGCCAGGTAGCATGTGGTTGGCTGTCATGCTAGGAACCTGAATTTGCATTCGGAGCCCTGGAAGTCGTATAGTCATAGTCAGGGTGCCTGCACATCAAGAGCAAATCCAGTTGAGTTTGGGGAGTAGAGAGAATGTTGCTGCCCATAAACCTGTATGTGTGTGTTGGGGTGGGGGTTGTATTCTAAAGCACAGAATAATCCAGGAGAAATCTGAAAAAATGCAAAGGATCAATATTCATATTCACTAAAAGCACCACCTACAGCTTAATCTGGTCCAATTTCAGTTGGTTTCCATCTGCATCTTCCCCTCTCCTGAGATGAGGCAGAAAATAGGCTGAATTGCCTAGTCCTCCTTTCCTGGTCAACAAAAATTAAATAAATGAATTAATATAAAAGGTTTTGAAATGAAAATAGATAAAGGGCTAAAACAACAAAGGAGAAAATTGTAATAAGTGAAGAAAGCAAAGGATGGCTAGAAAACAAAATCTGGGGTGCAGAGGAGGAGTAGAAGAAAGAGCTGAAGAGACTGAAGAAAAGAAGATGGCAAGGTAAGAAAGATGAAAAGTCAAAGCAAAAGGTTATTTATGCAAAATGTGGAAATTAAAGAAGGGAAATGCAAAAACTAACATGTTGAGAAAGACAAAATAATTGGCTGTATTATCGTACGTAGTCTCTTTGCTTGCAAGTAACATGGCCTCATATTTGTACAGGAAGCATATGTTGTACAGGGCACACTGCCTTTATGAATAGCTTCCTGTTGGCCACACACTATCTTGTGTGCACTGCAGTCACTTACATATTGCTATCAGTTAGCTTTGTAAAATGGGGGTCAACATGCCTGTTTGGCACTTTAAGAGCCCTTGCTAAAGTAGAAATCACTTAACTTTCTTCAAGCCTTTCTATGGCATTATTTTCAAATCTGTAAAGAAACTAAAATGCTTAATGGCATACAAAACCTAAATTACATGCAAAGGCTGGAAAAGCTAGACCTTTTTACCTTGGAAAACCGTAGATTATGGGGTGATCTCTGTCTGATCTATGGAGCTTTTAATAATCCTGATTTAGGGGATTGCATCATCTTGGAATTAAAAACTACTGACTACAGTACACGATCCCACATACTGCGGGCTAAAGGGAGAACTACCACATATGAAAAGAGACCAATGTAGATTTTAGAGAGGGTGGTGTCACTTTGGAATAGATTACCACTAGATATTGTGGCTAGTAGCAACATCACAATCTTTAAGGCAAGGCTGGATGATTACCTTGTAAACAGTAATATAACAGGATATAACCTTTGAGAAAATGCGAGCAATTAAAGAGCAGATTGCCTACTTGCTCGTACACAACCTCTGAAACCTATGAAGTACACACGTACGGGGCACACTGTGTTTTTAATGGCACATTTACATTTTTCAGAGACTGTTCTGGGTCTGCAACTTTACCATACCAGCGTGTCAAAGCTGTCTGAATAGAACAAAAACACATCAGAATCAGCCAAGCTCAGGGTAACACGAGAAGCTGAGGAACAAACAGTGTGTTTATTTAAACTGAGTGTATATGATATTCATGTCCAGAATAGTGTAGAGGTAAACAGTAGTTTTGAGATGTCTCTTGGCTAAACAAGAGTGTCATCTCAAGACATCTTTGCATTGGAGAGCTGTAAAGTGAAGCTGAGTAGTTCTGGAACACAACAGTGTTTCGAGATGACACTCTTTATTAGCCAAGAGACATCTTGAAAATACCATTTACCCTCTATTGAGCATTTCTTTTTTATCCATGCCTCTTTTTTTCAGGTTTCATTACCTGATGAATTCTCCTGTGAGTTACTGTGCTTATATTTATGCAAAGCCTCTTGAGGTTCCATGGTCCCAAAGGTTGTCTGCCAGCAGTGCACTTCCACTCCCAGTACACTATTGTGTTCGCCAGAGTTAGTGTAATCTTTGCACCCCACCTAAAAAAAAAAATATTAGTACTGAAGCCAAAAGAAATTTACTTTGGGCAAATGTGTAAAATTGTTGATGTTGATGTTCTTTGATGACCAGTTTGAAAGATATGTTATGTGTTGGCAAATCTTGTCTCTTACAAGTGAAGGTATGTGATTTAAATGCAGCCATGACAGCGGTCTTGTGGGTCTGGGGAAAAAGGTAAACACTTTTGAGCACTATGATTGTGTTGTTGAAATGTTTTCATTTAATTTCATTCCATTCCATTTCATTTATCTTTTATATTGGAAAGGCATGTGAGCAAAATTGCCCTTTTTCACAAGTGTCCAGTGACAATGCATATGAATGAATGGCTTGATCATGAATTACACATAACAAAGGTAAGGACAGAGAGTCAGGTGCATTTACATACATGTATGTTAAACAGGTAATGCTTTAAGCTGTTTTTAAATAACACCAGTGTTAGACACTGAACCAGTGGTAATGGCAGGCGGTTAAAGAGTTTGACACCCCAAATGAAAAGGAATGCTGTCTTTGAATGGTGTGACAAAATGGAATTGCAAAAGAGTAACCTGAGGAAAGTGTAGCAGTCTGAGAAAAAGGGAAACAATACTACAGTGCTTCCTAGCTATAACAAAGGACTTTGGAACCATTCCGCCCATTCATTATAGCATTCCATTTGTTAAAGTGAAAATCACTACTTTTTCACACCAAACCAACATACAAACATTATTTATAGCAGTGCACTATAAAGTAGAGACAAGTATTTTTTTTTATTCAGTTTCATGTAGTTTTATTTAGAACAAATAATATTTAAGATAAAAAATGCCATGTGGTCACAACACAGGGCATTAATTTAATTTCCAAATGTCTGTTACCTTTGTAACACTGCTCTCCTACTGAGATCACAGGTATATGAAAGCAACTGGTGTAGCTGCAGAACCTTAAGTGGGTCTGCCTCCATTTGACACTCCATCCACAACAAACAAGTTTGCAGTCCTTTGATTACTTCTGTTGCACTCGGGGTTTCTTCTTCAGCTGCCTGCCCTCGCCTTCTTCCTTGCTATCACTGACATCCAGAGAGCAATTCGAGACTGCAGCTACAATCTCATCATCAGTGAGCTACTCAGTTGTTGTTAGCGTGTCATCATTAAGCAACCAGTCATCGATGAGCTCTCCTGCTTCTTCAGAATGCTGGAAAATGTTGAGCTCTGTTGCGAGTTTAGTGATCTTGTCGGTGACATTGACTTCCTCATCACCTTCACTAATAGTGTTTGGGTTGTTAAGAGCTGGACCAAGAGCTGCATCCCAGCAGTGTCTGATTGTGGCCACCGAAACAGCAGCCCATGCTACACTCGACAGGTGAACAACATCTTTTAGAGTGAGGCCCGGATATTCAGACTGTGCCAGGCTGTGGTGCAAGCCTGGGCACAGCGCAACTGGGCTGCACAGGGGCGTTGACAGGGTGATATTTAATGGAGCTGCACCATGGCACAGCAGCGTTGAATGTCTCACCCAGGCCTCCCACAGTGTGCATGGTGCAGTGGCACTGCACCAGCGCAAGTGGCCAGAGTGGAGCAGGGGAATACGCTAGCGCAAGTTCTGTTGCGCTAAGCGCAACAACCGCGATATTCAAAAGTGCACATGCAAATGGGGCCACAATGCATGCAAGGTGCAAATGGGGCCATTTGCATGTCATTACGGCCCCATTTGCATGCATGCTTTGGCGCATCGGGATTTGTGCCAGGCACAATCCCCAGCAACTTGCACCTGGCGCCCTGCCAGGCTGCAGCAGTTGGGGACCGACACCCCCTGCACAGCATGGAAATGTGTCCCATTGCCCAATCGCAGGCATATGGAGATTGTTGTAAATATCCAATATCCCTGGTGGTCCAGTGGACCACTTCATGCCCGATCATGGGCTTAAGTATAATAATACTCGTCCCATATCCCTGGTAGTCCAGTGGACCGCTTCATGCCCAATCACAGGCTTAAGTATAATAATACTCATCCCATATCCCTGGTGGTCCAGTGAACTGCTCGCAGCCCGATCTCAGGCATATGTGTTAGATCCAAAGTCCAATATCTCTGGTGGTCCAGTGGACCACTCGCAGGCCAATCACGGGTGTCAGTAAAACATTAAAGCCACACCAACCCATCCCTGGTGGTCTGCGGTACCCCCTCCCACCGCCCACTGAGCCCCACTGCCCGCTCCTGGTCAGTGGGGGTGGCAGCCTCACCACCCGCATACCCCACTGACCACCGACTGACACCATAAGGTAGGACTGTACATCCACTGGTCCCAGCGGGGCAATGGGCGTGCAGCCCATACCATACTACACAGTCCAGATATGTGAATGGATCCATTCACATATCTGGACTGTGTAGTATGGTACAGACTGCACGCCCATTGGCTCATGCTGTGGACCAATGGGCGTACAGCCCTACCATACAATGTCAGTCAGCAGGTGGTGGGGTGGCAAGCATGTGGGGAGCTGTGGGAGCAGGGCGGTGAGGCTCAGTGGGCAGGTGAGGAGGGCGATACCGCTAGACCACCAGGGATGGGTTGGTGGCATTATCAGCGATTGACGCCTTAATCGGCTGGCGAAAGGTTCACTGAACACCAGGGATATTGGACATTTAATTTAACACATATGCCCGAGATCAGGCATTGGGGTGCCGCCATGATGGTGCAGCCGGAGCTCGGGTGGCCACCCACAGGTGACAGCTGCCCTGTTGCACCCTGCAATATGGTAGCTCACCTGTGGGTGGCCAGCTGTTGTTCCTTTTTTTTTTGGCTCACCTGTGTGCAGCACAAGTAGGGGTTGTGCATGCATGGACTCAGCACATCCTGGGCTGAATATCGGGATGTGCGAGTATGTAATGGGCACATTCCCCCACCTGGGCGCTTGCATACATTACTGATGCGCCCGCAGCACATTGGAATTTGTGCCAGGCACAATCCCCATTTGAGTATCATGCCAGGGCACATCAGTGGGTTGCGCATAGTGCAACAGTGTTGCGCCATGCTCAACCCTTCTTAATATCCGGGCCTGAGTGCTTTGAGAAAGGCTCAAGTCAAGTCAAATTCATTGTTCTTCCAAGACATAAAGTTTTTTTTTTAATATTCTTTATTTTTTATTGTTTTATATGTATATATATATATATATATATATATATATATATATATATATGACAGCAGGAGTTCATCTATACAGTATTGCTCTTTTGTCTTACAATACATGGAATGTTCTTCGGGGGTGCAATTCATGTTTCTATAACATCATTCTGTTATATATCAAATGACACTTGATCAAAATTCATATATAACAAAAATTGGTCACTTTCAAATGGCTCTATCAGGGAACAAATGTTTCATCTAGAGGTGAGATATAGAAAACCCATGGTCTCCATTGGAGCTCAAATTGTGACATCCTTCCAGCTCTAGAAGTTACTATTCTCTCTAGATAATATATCTCAGTCATCAATGAATGCCAATTAGAGAGGGTGGGTACTTTAGCCATTCGCCATAGGCAAATTATAACCTTTTTAGCTGCTGCCAGGTACAGGTATAACTTATTTCCACCTGGTGGAACTTTTCCATCTTCCCCAATATAAAGCAGAATTATCTGATTGGATAAATTAATTTCTGGTCCCAAAATATTTTGTATACTCTTCTCTATATCTAACCAGTATTGAGTAACTTCCGGACAGGTACAAAAAATATGTGTTATACTATATTTGCCATTTTTTCTCTCCACATTCTCTCCAACAAAGGCCATACCTCATAGATACAAATTTAGCAATTTTATCAGGGGTATAAAAATATCTACTACGACATTTCCATATATATTCTGACCAGTATGATGACTGTGATACTTTCATCAAGCGAGGAATAGGTTCCAACCATTTCTCATACATTATCTGAGTCCCTAATTTTCTATTCCATCTCCCTAACATAACTTCAGTGGATTCCTTCCAAAAATCTCTTATT
This sequence comes from Neoceratodus forsteri, assembly GCA_016271365.2. Taxonomy (NCBI): domain Eukaryota; kingdom Metazoa; phylum Chordata; order Ceratodontiformes; family Ceratodontidae; genus Neoceratodus; species Neoceratodus forsteri. The sequence continues at coordinate 755,194,514 of CM057456.1, read as the reverse complement.
GCTTTATATATTTGTCCAATTAAATGAATTTGTTCTCTGCCTCCTATAGCATCCCTTAAAAGGGACATCAACATAGGTATGAGAGAGGGCAGAGTATTTAATACTAATTCTTTCTATATAAATGACCGAATCTGTAAATATCTATAATGGTGTGTATGGGGAAGTTGGTATTTTGCCTGTAGTGTGGCAAAAGGCAATACTCCATTTACATCTATGTATTGATTTAACAAAAGCAGACCTTTTTTCTGCCATTCTTGATGGACTCGAACAGCACCTATCTCCGAAAATACACTCTCTGTACCTATTAGTTTAAAATAACCAAAAACTTCAGTTAATGTAGTAGACGCCCTTAGCTCAAACCAAGCCTTTAATGTATAACGGGTTCCAAATGTAAAATTTTATAACTGTGGATGAGCGTTTTGGGGGGTAAATATAATAGGGATAATATTTACTAAATCATTTAGTATAAATTCAATAAATTTCCATGGTTGTTCTACCTGAGGATTCAGCCATGTCATCACTATTTTACATGTTACTGCCTTAAGGTAATCTCTAAAGTTTGGAAGATTACAAAGCCCCTTTGCCACTGGTAACTGAAACAGAGATCATCTGAGTCTAGGCTGCTGTCCTGCCCACACAAATCTCGAAAAGATTCTAGCCCAGGATGCAGAGTAGAATTGTGATGGAATAATCAGCAAAGTCTGGAAATAATATAATATCTTAGGAAATAAGGTTGTCCGAATAGCTTGTATTCGAGCTGAGAAAGAGAATACCTGATGTGTCCAATTCCCGACTAAATTCTCTATCTCTATCGATAGGGGCTCTAAATTAAACAGTTCCAAATGTTCTAATTTCTGGGGAATATTTACATCTAAATATTTAATCTTATTATTTCTCCATTTCAGAGGGATCTGGTTCTTCAGAGACTGAAAGGGGATGAAATTTAAAGATAATAGCTCTGTTTTTTGTATATTAATTTTGTATCCGGCTATCTCCGAGAACTTATCTATCACTTGTAAAGTAGCAGGAATGGACTTTTCTGGTTCTAGGAGTGTTAATAATACATCATCTGCATATAATGATATAGTAAAATCCCTCCCTCCTAAAGGGACCCCCTGAATATTAGGATGTTGCCTTATGGCTTCAGCCAATGGCTCAATGTTCATGGCAAACAGTAAGGGGGAAAGTAGGCAACCCTGCCTAGCTCCCCTTCCCAGCTGTATCTTTGAAGATAACTGTCCATTCACTTTAACATATGCCTTCGGAGAGGTATAGATCCTCTGTATCATGCTAGAGAATTCCCCAAGAAATCAAAACTTGCTCAAAGTTTCCCATAAAAAAGGCCAACTGACGCGATCAAAAGCTTTGTCTGCATCAAGGCTGAGCAACACTGCCTGTATCTGTCTCTGATTTAAGTGGTCCAACAAATGTATCAGTCTACATATATTATCTGTAGTTTCTCTGGCTCGAATGAACCCAGATTGATCTGAATTAATCAAATAGGGTAACAATTCCTACAGTCTATGTGCCCATATGGACATAAATAACTTGTAGTCCATGTCTGATATGGATATTGGCCTATATGAAGTAGGCAGATCTGCTGGTTTGCCCTCTTTTAATATAGGTGAAATATTAGTATAACTCCATGAAGGAGGAGGTGGACTCTCCTGTTGAATTTTTAAAAAGGCCTTTAGTAGTAAAGGGGTCAGTTGTTTACTAAAAGCCTTGTACCACTCAGATGGAAATCCGTCTGGACCAGGGTTTTTTAATGATTTACTTTCCTTTATAGCACGTCCGACTTCCTCTGATCTGATTGGGGCTTTTAATCTGCTTTCCATTTCCCTAGTTAGCTTTCTTAATGTAAGGGGGGGAAAAATTCCTAATTTTTTTTAAATTCTGGATCTTGTGGTTTCTTATATAGCTGCCAATAATATTTCTGGAACAATTGCATTATCTGCTGTGAATTAAAGGCTCTTGTTTTTCTCTCTGGATCCACTAAATGTGTTATGATTGTGGCTGTCATATGTCCCTTAAGCCTTCAAGCTAAATTTCTCACCCCTTTTGGCCCTCCCTTATACCTATATGTTTTCAAGTAAAAAAGTGCCTGTTGTGTTTTTTTGTCTAAAAGTTTCTGGAGCTCAGCCTTTGTCTGATTAATCTGGGTTTGGGCCTCTGTAGTAATAGGGGTAAACTTTGTTTGCATTTCCCTTAACTTATCATGTAATTCACCATATCATGTTTCCCAATATCTCTTCTTGTATGCTGAATATGCAATTATCTCCACCCGATCACAACCTTCAGAGTATCCCAAACAATTGTATTGGATGTCTCCTGGGATGAATTTTCTGCAATAACCTGAGCTATTTTTGAGTTAAAGCTGTCCCTAAAAGCTTTATCCTTTAGGAAGGATGTATTCAGGCACCACCCAGTGGATTTCTTTGGTATTTTAAAATCTAGCCTCAAAAATAGGGGAGAATGATCCGAAAGAAATCTAGGTCCTATAGTTAAATCTTGTAAACAGTCCAAATGTTCTTTTGAAATGAAAAAGTAGTCCAATCTTGAGTAAGAATGGTGTCTAGGGGAGAAAAACATATATCCCCCAGAAAGAGGATAAAAATGTCTCCATACATCGATTAGACCCAATGCCCTAAGTTGAGAGATAAATAATCTTTGAGCTGATGTTAGCCTATATTTGGAAGGTGCAGAGGAGTCCAACTGAGGTGTCAAAGTTAAATTGATATCTCCCCCTATTATAAGACAGCCATGCATAATGTCTACTAGCTTTGCAAAAAATCTTTTAAGAAGACAAACTGATGTAAGAGGGGGAAAATACACGTTCACTAACATGACCTTTGTCCCATAAAGGGTATCTTTTAAGATTACATACCTTCCCTCTGAGTCTACGCACTGTGTTTCTAAATGAAAAGGTGAGGTCCTAGGTATTAAAATGGCTACTCCTCATCATTTCCCTTTAGGGAAGGACGACACATATACCCAAAACCTGCCCCCCCAATTCAATTTTGCATGTTCGGTATCTGTTAAGTGTGTTTCCTGGAGGTAATAAAAATCACTGGGTGTTTCTTAATATATTGCAACAGTCTGGCCCTTTTGATGGGGTTGTTAAGCCCATTTATATTAAGTGAGAGTGCTTTTACTATCTGAGTAGCCATCTTATTCCCTTATGGAAACATATTCTCTCCAGTTGTCCCCATCTTAATAATCCAATTCCTGAAGGATCACCATACTGATGTTCCCCCAGCCATCTTTCTGAACATCACTTTTTTTGAAACATTTTATGCCTTTCCCATCTAGATTATTCTTAATCATCTCCTGCTGCGATCTTATCAAACTTTTTGAAATCTGAAGCAAACGATCAGTATATGTCTGACCTTTTTCTTGATAACTATGTACATACACTGTGTTCCAAATAATATTGACTTCCAAGGTAGGGGAGTCTAAAAATCTACTCCCTAAGTGTGCCTCCTGATAGTCTGAGGTCACTGGAGGATATCTGGTAACACCAAATGCCCAGGCCTCCTGCAGATATACTACTCCCCTAATAAAAATAAAAGAAAATGTGCAGATAAGCTAAATAAAAATCAAACTGTTAACTCAAAATATCCTGCCTGTCTGTTTGATTTGAAATGGGCTTCCTTGTTAGGTCTGAAGATGCTTCCTCCCCCCCCCGCAAAGTAAATTGTTTGTTTTATTATTAACTGAATTCTGTAGTATACAACTAGGGCAGCTTTTCTTAGGCCCTTATATCAATTTAGCCCTGAAAACAAATCGAACAGCCCTCAATAATCTGCTCTTTAAAGTTATATCCGTTGCTTCTTCAGAGCAATCGTCAGGGCCAGTTCGAACAGCCAGATTGAAAGTTTTACTTGTTTCTTTGTTATGGCAGAGTTTTCTGCAGGTAAACTTATTAAGCGTTCCTTTTCTCTGTCCAACCTCCTGTGAGAGAGTTGTCGTCTAATAAAGAATCCAGTTCAGACAACTGAATTCCCAGTCCCTCTCATCAGTCATGTACTTTCAGAGACCTCTATCCAGAGGACCCTCGAGAAATCCCAAGGCAATCTTCATCTTCTATCAGTCAGGTTCTTCCCCTTGCCGATCGGTGAAAATTTTCCAGCCGATTGGAAATGTTCCCCCTCTTTTCTATCTCTCCACCATGCCGTGCTCTGCCCAAATTCATCGTTTGCCAGCGTGGTGGGTCAGCTCTCTGCAATCCCAATGTGGATTTTGTTTTTATTTGAATTCCCACTTTAAGGAGCTCCTCTCTGGCCTCCTCTGCAGTATGAAATTCCTTCCTTCCCGATGGCAGTTGCATCACAAGTCTAGCTGGGTACGGTGTTGTAAATCTGATGGCTGCCTCCTTCAAAGCTGGTAAGATGTCTGCATATGCTCTGCGATTATGCATAGTTTGTGGAGCGTAGTCACTATCTACATAGAAACAGGTTTGTCCATAAAAGACCTTGCCTTTTCACCATGCTGCTGTTAATACTGTCTTCTTGACTGCGTAGCTTAGAAAGCGCATAATAATAGATCGAGGCCTAGCATTCGGATCTGTAGACCATGGTCCCAGTGCACGGTGAACTCTCTCTGATGATAATTGAATATCAGAGGGCAATTCAAGAGCTGTTTTGAGTAAAGTAATAGTAAACTCAGTAATGTTCTGACCTTCTGAGCCTTCAGGAATGCAATATAATCTTAAGTTCTTTCTGCGAGCTCTATTTTCTACATCTTCTTGTTTTTCTAGCAATTGCACACATTGATCTTGTAAGAGTTGAATTGTATTCTCCATGTCGTCTACTCTGTTCTCTACTGCTGTTATCTGTCTCTCCGATGCATCGGCTCATTGCTCCAGGCTCACTAACGTCTCTGCGAAGCTCTCCGTTAAGATCTTTAATTTCTGCACGAAACGATAATAGTTCCTCGTATATAGTACCTAACTTTATGCATTTGTGTCTCGCTTTATTATTTGGTATGGTCGTCTGGTCCTGCCGTTCAGCTGGTGCTTGAGAGTTTTCTGAATCGGAGGGCTCATGGGACGACATTGCTGCTCGATTTAATTCTGCTCACTGCTGCCCATAATTGTACTGTTTCTTTTATTTTTCTTCTTTAAGTTGCTTCTTATGTATGTCCCCAATATCTGGATCTTGTTTATTTTAATTTGTTTGTTGTTAAGAACATCAAATCGGGAAGATTAGCGGGGAGTGTAGTGGAGCTCTGCGTTTATACTGCCATGCTGCTTGGAGCCCAACTGGAAGTCCCAAGACATAAAGGTTTTGAACATTACCACAGAGTAAAAAAATATAAAATAAGATTATAGTTAAAAACATGGGCCCAGATATTCAAACTGCACCAGGCTGTGGTGCAAGCTTGGGCGCAGCTCAACGTGGCTGCACAGGGGCGTGGACTGGGAGATATTCAACGGAGCTGTGCCATGGCTCAGCATTGTTTTATATCGCACCCTGGCCACCTGCAGTGCGCATGGCACAGTGGCACTGCATCAATGCCAGTGACCAGAGTGGAGCATGGGGATACGCTAGCACAAGTTCCGTTGCGCTAGGCGCAACAACTGCGATATTCAAAAGTTTACATGCAAATGGGGCCATAACGTATGCAAGGCACAAATGGGGCCATTTGCATGTCATTATGGCCCCATTTGTATGGAGGTACACCGATCCCCAATGACTTGCACCTGGCACCCTGCCAGGCAGCAGCCATCAGGGACCGACACCCCCTGCAGCACAGCAATGTGCCCCACAGCCCGATCGCGGGCATTAGTAAAATAAATAAAACCTCCCATATCCCTGGTGGTCCAGTGGACTGCTGTCTTCCTGATCACGGGCTTAAGTATAAAATAAATGACTCCTATATCCCTGGTGGTCCAGTGGACCGCTGTCAGCTTGATCACGGGCTGAAGTAAAAGAAGAATTAGAATCCTATATCCCTGGTGGTCCAGTGGGCCACTGTCAGCCTGATCGCAGGCTTAATTAAAAGAAGAATCAGAATCCTACATCCCTGATGGTACAGTGGACCGCTGTCAGCCCGATCGTGGGCTGAAGTAAAAGAAGAATCAGAATCCTATATCCCTAGTGGTACAGTGGACCGCTGTCAGCCCGATCGTGGGCTGAAGTAAAAGAAGAATCAGAATCCTATATCCCTGGTGGTCCAGTGGAACGCTGTCAGTCCGATCACGGGCTGAAGTAAAAGAAGAATCAGAATCCTATATCCCTGGTGGTTCAGTGGACTGCTGTCTGCCCAATCACAGGCTGAAATAAAAGAAATTAGAATCCTATATCCCTGGTGGTCCAGTGGACCGCTGTCTGCCCGATCGTGGGCTCAAGTAAAAAATAAAGAAACCTATATCCCTGGTCCAGTGGACCCCTCCCCACCACCCACTGATCCCCACTGCCCCTATCCCCTGGTCAGCAGCGGGCAGCAGCACCCACCCTGCCACCCCACGCCCACCGACTGACACGGAGGTAGGGCTCGTACACCCATTGGTCCACAGTGTGAGCCAATGGGCGTGCAGTGCTCGCATCGCATCAACACAGTCCAGATATGTGTATGGATCCATTCACATATCTGGAATGTGTAGTTCGGTATGGGCTGCATGCCCGTTGGCTCATGCTGTGGACCAATGGACGTACAGCCCTACCTACAGTGTCAGTCGGCGGGCGGCGGGGCGGCAGGCAGGTGGGGTGCTGCCACCCGCCGCTGACTGGGGGGAGCAGGGCGGTGGGGATCAGTGGGCAGGTGGGGAGGGAGGTCCACTGGACCACCAGGGATATAGGTTTCTTTATTTTTTACTTAAGCCCACAATCGAGCAGACAGCAGTCCACTGGACCTCCAGGGATATAGGATTCTAATTTCTTTTACTTCAGCCCGTGATCGGGCAGACAGCAGTCCACTGGACCACCAAGGATATAGGATTCTGATTCTTTTTTTACTTAAGCCCACGATCGGGCAGATAGCGGTCCACTGGACCACCAGGGTATAGGATTCTAATTTCTTTTACTTCAGCCCGTGATCGGGCAGACAGCGGTCCACTGGACCACCAGGGATATAGGATTATGATTATTTTTTTACTTAAGCCTGCGATCGGACTAACAGCAGTCCACTGGACCACCAGGGATATAGGAGTCTTTTTTTACACACCAATGCCCGCGATCCGGACATGGGGGGAGCGCCACCATGGAGGTGCAGCCGGAGCTCAGGTGGCCTCCCACAGGTGGCAGCTGCCATGTTGCACCCTGCAACATGGCAGCTCACCTGTGGGTGGCCGGCCGTTGCTCCTTTTTGTTTTGCTCAACTTTGTGCGGCGCATGTTGGGGTTGCGCATGCATGGCTCAGCACATCCCGGGCTGAATGTCAGGCTGTGCCGAATATGCATGGGCACGCCCCCCCCACCTGCTTCTGCATACATTACTGATGCGCTCCGGTGCATCGGGATTTGTGCCAGGCACAATTCCCATTTGAATATTGTGTCGGGGCACATCAGTGGGTTGCGCATGGCGCAACACTGTTGTGACATGTGCAACCCTTTTGAATATCTGGGCCATCATGTGCATTCATTGTACAGACACTGCAACACATTCTGAACCGATACATAAACTGCATTTCCCTTTTATGAGAGATACACTAGAAACAGGTTGCATATTCATTGTACAAAAACAGAGATAGTATACAGTAAAAAAAAAAAAATTACATCTCCCTATAGCAAGAATTGATTTCAAGTGCTGCCACTCATGGATTTCAGAGCTAAGAATCTTTTCTTTTTAAGGCTAATCACAGCAATAATAAAATGAGCAATTTTTTTTCAGCTTCCTCTTTTTCCATGGGATGTATAAGAATGAATAATACAGCATAATTTGTATTAGCATATCTAGTCAGAATATCGTTTAAGTTTTTTTCCCTGTAAGTATTATACAGAGGACACTATATAACAACATGAAACAAAGTTTCCTGAAAGTCATTGTTACAGGGACACATGAGATCCTTAAGTGATGTAGCAGGGCAATATTGATTAAAGTATGTATATCTTGAAGTTAATATACCCAGCCTCGCCCAAGTAGTTACCTTTCATAGGTGTGGAAGAATAGGCAAAGTAAGATAATCTGTAATTAGCGAATCAGTTTTATTATGGCCAGACTTTGTGAATGAAAGCTTACAGTACACACTGCAAGCCCATTGGTCGACAATGTCGATCAATGGTATTGTAGTGCTTACTGTAAGCTGTCATTCAGTGACAGTTCAGTCAGCAGGCAGCCATCGTGGTGCATGTAGGTGGGTTGTACTGTCCACCAGCTTGATGGCCATGTTGTGATGGGGGGAGCGGGGTGGGTGCGGGTCCCCCAGTGGGTGGGGGGTCCACTAATCTACCAGGGAGGGTTTGGAGTTTATTTTCAAGTATGGTTTGGGGTATGAGGGTGGGAAGGGGGGTACCAGTGGACTATCAGGGAATATCGGGGATGGATTTTAATTACAACTTTGGTGTCAGGGATGGGAGGGGGGCCACAGGGTTTGGGTTTCATCAGCTTCTACTGTCAGGGATGGTGGGGGTAGCCACCCAGGGGCTGGCGGCTGCTATGTTGTGCTGTGCAGTACAGCAGCCTGCCTGTGGGTGGCTAGGAGTTAGACATGTTTCTTCCATGCCTAACATTGTGCAGCACATCTCTGAGATTTGCAGGCAGCTGCACCGCATGTCTCGGCTCAATATCGAAATGTGCCACATATGAATGGGAACACCCCCTCTGGATGCACCACATTCATTATCTTTGCACTGCTGTGCATCCAGAATTGCACGGCTCATCACCCCATTTTGAATATGGCCCAGGGGCTCACTTCATGGATACACTGGTGCAACTGTACATCTCCTTTGAATATCTGGGCCTCATATATTAGAGTCAGGAAATTCTATACATTAATATCTTATTTTACCTGCATCAGAGCTCATGCAATAGAGCAGAAATGGAGTAATAGCAGCATCAGCTTATCAAGCTTCAGCAGCTTAGCACTATGTCTTTGATAACCATAGGGAATACATTTGGAGTCTCTGCATTTGAGTAATCCGATAAGGTAAAGCGTTTTCCACAGGCAGGAGCAAGATATAAAGCCCCACGAGCTGAAAGTAATTTAAATGGAATTTTAAAACCAAAATGACTATTACTAAATGTGATATGTTTAAGTTCGGATAAGATATAAATGAAAATGTTTTTTGTTTGTTTTATTGATCTGAGTTCCCTTTATTTTGCTTAAATAAATAGATTGTATAGACATAAACTAACCATGTTGTAGAATAAAAAATGCTTTGTCTTACTGTTCTTAACAAATGAAAAAGTGACTGCCACAGTAATTAAATTTTTTAGCAAGCGAGCTCCAGATTTATGAGCAAGCTGCATGCTCGGCCAAATATGCTAATTCAAATGAAAGAAAGAGAGAAAAGATGCAGCTTGTGGGTCCAGAGATAAAATAAGAAATGTCCTCCCACTAGAGCCCCGAGGTGCATTTTTAAAGTGTTTGTTTGTGTCTGCTAAAAGCAGTTGGGTATTAAGCTCATGTTACAAATGGCACGGAGTTATGTGAATTCAATTGACCAATTGTAGCTAGACAAATCAGTCAGTTCAAGGCACAATCCTCTATTTAATATTAAAGTATTACCTAGAGAGGTGTTTTACTTAATTGTCCAATTAGATAATTTGATTAATCTGTTACCACATCTGCTGCTATTACATCACCAGTTTAAAATAAAATTAATAAAAATTAGTAAAGCTCAAAAATTGATCTATTGGATTAATAATCAGTCCCTCTATGGAATTGTGCCATGTTAAGCTAAAAGTACAAATATATAAATAAAGCTAGAAAACAGTAACAAAATAAAAATAAATGTTTAAGTAAAATTAACAGCAAAACAGCCACAGTCCAGGACGTTCTGCTAGTGTTCCGATAACATTCTACTACCATAAATCTTAATTAACACTATAATGAAAATGTACAGGCAACATGCCCAAGGCACCGAATACAAAAATAACAAATATCAAAAAACCCCACAGAAGACGCAGTGCCAAAAGTCCATTTTCACTGGATAAAAGTTCTAAGGATTCTAGCTAGCCAAAACAATATTCTTGTAGAGGTGTGTGTAATGAAGTAACTGTTATAGTTTTCCATTCTGTTTATCTGTTGTTAACCTTGGGAAAGCAAATTTAGGAAACAGTTAAAAAGCTTTCATGCACTTTCCTGGAGGAAATAGAGTGTGGAGATCAGTATAAAGTGGTTCATATACTAAGGTTCATATACTAAGGTTAAAAGAGAGCAAGAAAGCCAAAGGCCCATGGGTGACCTCATACTAATCAAACATCATAATTTGCTAGCGAAGTATTTGATAGTAAATACACTTCCAATCTTGCTTTAAATTCTGTTTTATTTTTACTGATAATAATGTAGAGTGGCAATTTGTTCCAGGGGTTGATTACCCTTGAGGTGAAGAAAAACATTTTTGTGCGGCAATACTGTGGTTAGTTCTGAATTTAGAGGAATATGTCCTGAGAGGGGAAACAAATTATTTTCTTGACTTCTTGAGCAATAACAGTGATAGTCCTCTGCAGGGCATACTGCGGACCACCCCTCACAAGGGGCTGCTGCCACCAATGGACTCCTCTTCTCACAGGAGTAGAACCGTGTAACACTCAAATGCTTGAAGATTAAAGCAGGTGCCGCAAGTTTGTCCTGAAAGACTGTGTATAAAGGTTTGGTAATTTAGGTAGCAGAGGCCTATTTTAAAGCTACAGGAATTACAACAACTGAATTAAGGTAACGGTGGCATACCTTTTCCAAACCCCAAAAAATCACCTTACACAGTCCCTGCTCACAGTGCTTCTACTCAGCAATGCAGCATGGATGACACGCCTTCTCCCCTTTGAGAAAGTCAGTATCAGAATCAGTTTGGGCAGCAAGATCACCAAGAAGGTACTTTCTGTAATGTTTTTTGAATGTGATGATAATGCCACCATCCAATGGCTGGATATGGGATGTTCTATTTTTGGGCAGAAAAATTGTTTTTATTCTCCCATCCCATGACTTCAGTGCACTGGTCCATCAGACCTAAGGCTTTCTGTGGGAGATGAAGAGCTCTGAGGTGAGCTCTCACAGAAGGAACAAACGACTTGTCAAACCAGTTCTGAAACAAGTCAGATATCATCCAGACATTTCTGGAGTTACCGTATTGAACAGGTAAGGAGGACATGTTAAGATGGTGGAAACACCTTGGTAATCTGAATTTGCCAATGTAAAAAGGTTTCAGTTTGTGAAAGCCATTGGCATTACTGCATAGCAAGTAGGTGACCCGATCTTTTGAAACTTTAAACCCCTTAGATGCATTTCTTTCTGTTTTAGCTGCTAAGGTCACATCTGGTAAACACCTCCAAAATAGCCCCATCTCACTAAAATTATAGATCTGTTCAATTGTGTAACCTCCATCTTCAATTATCTTTTTTTTATTTTCTTATTTTTTTCTCCAGCCTTCCCATTTTTCCTTCAGCTTTCATCCACTCACCACCCCCATGCCCAGTCTTACCACCCAGGGTGGGGTTGCCAAGGGGGCTTCCCAATCCTGAATGAATATTGTGGGCAAGCCCTGGATTACCCTCAGGGTTGGGGCCATGAGAGTGAGACCCTCTCCAGTGGGCATTGGTGGCAGTGGGTGGTGGAGTGGGATGAGTCATCATGCTGGGAGCCAGCATTTTGTTGGTTTTTCCAGGGGGCAGTGATGTGTAATGATGTCCAGCATCCACCCTGCCCCCCTGAACACTCAGGTGCCAGTCACTGTGATACCCCCAGCCTCCACCAGGGGTCCATAAAGCCCCAGACACACTCCCCTCCCTCCCCCAGAGAAGGAGAGCAGTCCTCAGAACACTCCAACCTTCTTCCTGGCTGGCCCTCCAACACCCCGGGTCCGTTCCTGAGCCCGGGTCGCTGGTGTCACAAGCAGAAATCCAACTGCTGAGCTGCCAGGCCAGCTCTTCAATGATCATTTTATGTTTTGGTAAAAACTCTGCAAATGCAATATTGTCACCGGAGCGTTGCTCACCAGTGACACACATGCGGCATATGCCATGTCGGCCTTGAAAATGCCAAAGCCAGACCATAGAGGAGTTGAAGGTGTTGTCATCACCATACACCCAGCTACAAATCGGTTGGCCTTTTCACAGACCAAAGAGCCAGAAACAGGGACTTTGTTCAGTCACTGTTGGTTGATCCATATCTGGGTCGCCTTAGCAATGTCTGCCTCATCTGCCTTCCACAGCTTCTTTTAGCAGAGACCCTCCAAATCAATGCACTCAAGGACAAATTCTCTGAGGGACTCCTTTTGCTTTCTCCAAGTGCAAATAGTGGATTTGGAATACTCAGTTTTGGATATTTTTTTTAAACTCTCTCCACCATTGAACCTGTCCAGTATCTCTAGCTTCCTCTGTACGGAATAACCCAATCTCTCCATTTTGCAAAAACTTTTGTGAAAAGTCATGGCATGCTGAACAGTAAGTGGCTTTTCATAAGCTGGTCTAATGACAATACCGGACTGTACCTGCCAGTTCTGATTTAATTAATTACTGTCACTTAACTATAGTACTTACAAGCTGTGTTGCAGGCAGTTAAGAGATGACATTTTTTATTGGACTCATTTGACTTAGCAGCCAGCTTAATCTAAATTCTGCATCAAGAGCCACACTGTCCATTCATTAAAACCGGAATACACTATAACAAGATTCGTTATAGCGAGCGAGCACTGTACTAGGTAAGCAACCTCAGAGAATTTTGTAGAATAAGGTCAGGATTTTACTGTCAAATCTATCCTCTAATGATTTCCAATTTGCTACCTTGTAGAGGTCACAGTGGTGGGTCTTTCTAGGGAGTTCAGTGACAAACCAAATAATATTGTGGTATGTTGCCTTTAACCTACCAATAATTTTTGAGAGGGAGAGGAGAGGGAGAGGGAGAGGAGAGGGAGAGGAGAGGAGTAGGACCAATGAGCCATAGTCAGTTAAGGGCAACAAGAAACTGGTTGCTAATAGAGCCCTAATTTCAGTTGTCAGAAATTGTTTAACAGGGTGTAGCATGACAAGCCTTTGGTGAACTTTTTTAATCAGCTGATTGATATGGTGTTCATCAGTTAAGTGACAGTCCAGGTAAATGCCAAGATATTGGAACTCAGAGACTTTCTCAGTCAGGTTGCCATCATTATCTCTGAGACAGAAGTCAACGTCAGTGGCTTTTCTGATACCTGAGAAAACCACTGATTTTCTTTTTTACATTAAGGACTAATCCTCGTGAGCAGGACCAAGAATGAATCTTGCTGTAATCATGCTGAAGTTCATCAAGGAGGCCTGAGGAACTCTTATCTTTACAAAAAACAGCTGCATCATCAGCATAGAGAATAAGTTCTGTGTATCTACATAACTCTGGGAGGAAATTGACAACAAGTGTAAACAGTAGGGGGCCCAAAATAGAACCCTACGGGACTACATATTTAATGGGATAAACATCAGCGTATAGTCCTCCAATCATTGTTTTATGTGACCTATCAGTCACATAAGTAGTTCCTAATCCAGTTAAGTCCTTCTTCTGAAAAATTTAGGTGGATAGGGTATTAAGGAGTACGTCATAATTCTTGGTGAGGTCCACAAACAGCAAGCCAGTAAAGAGCCCTTCATCATTAGCCTTATCAATAAAGTTAGTGAACCTCACTAAGGTTGTCTCTGTATTGTAGCAAACCCTGGACCCATGCTATGATTCCGTCAGTATGTTATGTTTTTCCAGATATTCCACGGTCTGATCCAGAACAATTTTTTCAATAATTTTGAAGAGGGGAGCTAGAAGAGAAGTTGGCCTAAAATTGTATACATTATTTTTGGACCCAGATTTGTGGAATGGTTTTATGATGGCACTTTTTCATTTACTGGGAATGTTCCCTGTACACAAAGAATAGTTGAAGATGTTGACTAAAGGAAGGGCAATTGGTTCACAGACAAATTTCTGAATCCTGTAGTCTGTTGCATATGAGCCAGTCTGGCCCTAGGATAATTCCTTTTAATAGGTTCAATTATCTCAGTGGGTGAGAGGAGGTGAAAGTAGAATATGGGGTAGGATGTTGAAGATTCAAAGACAATGGATGGAACTTTCTACTTCCAGGTCCTAACAGTTAAATACAGGCACTCACGCGAGCTGTGCATTGGAGGTTACTGCTTGTACTGTGCGACCGCCAAAAGCGGTGAGACAGGGAGGTTGTGACCGAAAATGTTGCTGTCAGTGTTTGCATGCTGTGTGTACTGAGAGACAAGCTCTGTATTTAATTATACCACTCATTGAACCCTTGATGTGCTAGGGCAGAGTTATTAACACACTAAGGATACTGGGTAGTGTAGTCTTTTGTGGACTATGCAAGGGGACTCGTGTCTATTAAAATCTTGTGCTGATTCTTTTAGAAGGGGCTACAAACAGGAGCTGGTGCTCTGTTTTTCCTTTTTAAATTGCTTAATAGGGCACAGGATTGATTTTAGGGGGTGAGACCCTTGCTACTTCCGGGTCCTAACAGTTAAATACAAGTGCTCATCCGAGCGGTGCGAGCATGTGCGGCGTGCCTCGGCGCATTGAGATGCATGGAGACATGCACGTCTGAGTGCATGTTGGCATGTTAGTGGGGAGCAGGGGACGGAATATGCAGACCGATAAACTAAAGTGCAGTTTATGAGCAGTAAATTGGTGGTGAAATATAGAGATGGTAGATTTAGAAACACGAAATATATTAGCCTCAGTGTTGACAACAGAGGAGTATCTGATGATAAGATGCAAAGGATGTGGTATGTACAGAATGGTAGAACTAGGGGACTGACTACATTAGTTATGAATGTGAAAAATGTGACTTAAATGGAGAATTGCATGCTAACTTAATGAAGGTCACTGAAAGATTGGAGAATTTAGAGAAGAGCCAGAGGGAACTAACAGCTAGGATAAAGATTCTTTCAAGCTTAAACATAAATGATGATGCCAGGGAGGGGTATGGTTCAGAAAATGGACTGGGGAAAAGAAAGATGAGAAATGATGGAGAAGGAAGTAATCTAGGGGAATGGAGTGAGATAATCAAAGTTAAAAGAAAGTATAGGGGTGTAAGTCCTCTTGGACCAGTTCCAGTAGATTTAATAGAGGAACATGAAAATAACATATATCATACTACTGTGGAGGGAATAAAGCAGGAAGAGCCTGGCCTTACTACTGATATGGAAAAGGAATTTAGTGTATTGGATGGGAAATAGTTTCAGTGTGTTGGGTAATTTAAACCAGTCTAATATGGTAGGAGAGGATGATAATGTGGATGCATGAAGGGCAGGAGATCAGTATCCAAGACAGGTCATTGTAATAGGTGACTCAGTTGTAAAGTACACTGACCAATGCATATGTAAACATGATAAAGAAAACAGAATGGTTAGTGCTTTCTCTGGGGCAGGTGCTTTGGATCTATATAGTATGGCTGATAATATATTTAGTGGGTCAGAGGAGCATCCCCTGGTGGTGATTCATGTGGGCATTAATGATATTGTGAGAAAGACATTACCTGAGATGCAGAAGGATTATATCAAATTAGTAGAGAAACTAGTCAGAAAAGGTTATGAAATAGTGATTTTGGAGATACTGCCAGAACCTAGGGCTTCTGTTTACAAGAAGTTGAGACTTGCCTTAACTAATGAATGGTTGAATAAATGGACCAAAACTAGGGGTTATCAATTTATAAGGCATTGGGGGACATTTGATAATAAAAATGAGTTTTATTGTAAGGACGGTCTGCATTGGAATTTTAGGGGTAGTAGGATTTTGGGGATGAGATTGCAGCAGGAGATAGAAAATTGTTTAAACTGAAAGGTAAAGAGACGATAAGGGAGAAAATGAAATATAGTGCTCCTAGTTCAGAAAAAAGAAAGAGGTTGTTAGCTATTAAGGTTATGTTTTGTAATGCCAGAAGTTTAAATGCAGCTGACATGGCAGAATTAGGGGCAATAATAAGAAATGAAAATTTGGACATGGTGGGGATAGTGGAAACCTGGTGGGATAATGAGAATTTATGGCTTCAGCACATTCCTGGTTATAGACTGTTCAAAAAAAATAGGAGAAAAGGGGAGGAAGAGTGGCCCTTTTTATCAGGGATGTAATAGAAGTTAGGGATAGATAGGAAATTAGAGATTTAGGTAGTATCGAAATTGTCACTATTGAGCTGTTGGGTATTAAGGGGAAAAAATGTGGGATCTCAGTTTTTTTATAGAGCACCTCATACTAGTATGGAGAAAACTGAAGCCTTCACTGAGTATACTGTTAACTTGGCTGAAAACTCAAATATTGTATTAATGGGGAATTTGAACATGCCTGCCATTCAGTGGGTTAAAAAACAGTTAGGTAATAGCTTAGCCTGTAGGGTACAGGAAGAACTAATGGCGGTGAGAGTTCAACAATGTATACGGGAGGCTACAAGAGGAAGTAATATTTTGGATGTTATTTTAACAAACATACCCAACGTTATCCAGCAGACTAGTATCCAACCACAATTAGGTAATAGTGACCATAATTCTATTATGTTCATGATGGACTGGGTAACTAAGCCAGTAAAGGGAAATACAGTCCAGTTTCTCTGTAATAAGGGCGACTATGGAGCAATGAGGGAAAAGTTGAGTAGAGTCAACTGGGAAGGTATGATGAAGGATTTGAATATGGAAGAATCATGGAAGCTTTTTCTAGATATAATAAATGAGATAATAGAAACCCACATTCCAAGAAGGAAGACTTATAATTATAAAGGTAAAAAGCCACCATGGTTAAATAGAGTCATAATAAGATCATGTAGAAAGAAGAAAGCAATGTTCCAGAAAATAAAAACAAATAAATCAGTAGCATCTAGGAATAGATATAAGAATGTATTAAAGAGACTAAAGAAAGAAATTAGAAATTCAAAAAAATAGCTTGAGTTTAGATTAGCAGTTAATAAAGATAAAAAAAAAGTTGCTATGCTTATGTGAATAGCAGTAAGGAAGGAAGAAGTACAGTTGGTCCACTGAATATTAATGGGTGGTGACCTCTGAGCCTAGAGATATGGCAAATTAATTTAGTAGCTGTTTAGGTGCTGTGTTTAGGAAACATACTGTTGTTACAGATGAAGGTAGTCTAGGTGTAGGTAATCTAGATTCTAAAACTATAATAACTGAGGAGAAGGTGATAAATAAAATCAGGAGATTGAAGGCTGATAAGGCAGCAGGACCAGATGGGATCCATCCATACTTTTTGAAGGAGCTGGAGGATGTTTTGACACCAGTTATTATCCAGTATGGCCAAAAATCAATGGCAGAAGGTGTAGTACCTGAAGGGTGGAGGTTGGCATATGCGGTGCCAATATATAAGAAAGGGAAAAGGAGTGAGGCAATAAATTATCGACCTGTGAGCTTAACCTCTGCTGTGGGGAAGATTATTGAAGGGGTGCTTAGTGAGGCCATTACCAAAAGTATGATAAATAGGGGTTTAATAGATAAAAATCAGCATGGTTTTGTGTCTAGTAGGTCTAGTCAAACAAACTTAATTACCTTCTATGATTACATCAGCAAGTGTATTGATAAAGAAAAAAATGTGGATATGGTAATGCTTGATTTTAGTCGAGCTTTAATACAGTTCCACACTATAAAATAATTGAAAAACTTATTGGTATGGGGATAGATATGATTACTGTGAGATGGGTTGAACAGTGGCCGACAAATAGAAAGCAGCAAGTAATTATACAGGGTCATCTATCTGAAACATTGATGGTGGGGAGTAGTGCGCCCCAGGGCTCGGTGCTGGGTCCACTGCTGTTTAGTAGTTTTATAAATGATTTGGGAATACTGAGTAAGAATAAGTTAATAAAATTTGCTGATGATGTTAAAATAGGGGGAGTAGTGGATACATTCAATGATAGACTGATTTTTGGCAGGATTTAATTCATATTACAGAATGGGCGAAAATGAATGGGATGACCTTTAATAAGGATAAATGCATAATTATGCATTTAGGCAGGCATAATATTCAGCAGACCTACTGTATGCATGGTCTTAAGCTTAAGGTTTCAGACTGTGAAAAGGATTTGGGGGTCTATATCCAAAATGACCTGAAGAATGGGGTTCTTAGTGGAAAAACATCAAATAAAGCCATGCAGTTGGTAAACTGTATAAGGAGGGGTTTCCATTCAAGAAGTGGTGAGGTTTTATTGTCAATGTAACGGTCCTTGGTTAGGCCTGTTTTGGACTATTGCTCTACTGTGGCTGGTTCCTTTTTTGTGAAGGATATTAAACTAATGGAAAGGCCACAGAGATCATTTACTAGACTGATTTCAGGTTGTGAGGGGATGTCATATAAGGATAGATTGGGAAGATTGGGACTGTGGTCATTAGTAAATAGAAGGGCAAGGAGGGACTTATTGTTACTATATAAGTCACTGAAAGATGAGGATCTTAAATCTGAGTTGGGATTGGTGATTAGGGAGAAATCATATGAATTGAGGGGGCATGATAGGCAATTGAGGAAAGAAATGATTAGGACTGAACAAAGAAGGAAGGGGTTTAAGTGTAGGGCAATTAGGATGTGGAATAGACTGCCTCAAGAGGTGGTGGAAGCTGAAAATCTGAGTATCTTTAAAATTAGATTGGACAAGTTATTTTTTGAAGTTGGTGATGCTTGTTACCTCCACAGAATTGTGGTGAAAGTCTATATGGGCCTTGCCTTCTTGACTTTCCTATTCATCCAGTATGAACTCCAGTATGAATTCTGTGAAACCCTCAAAGCTAGACTCATTGGACTGAGAATCTTTGGGCTTATACCTGTCAAGGTCACCAAAATAAGAATTAAAAAGACTGGCAACCTCTCGAGGGTCAGTATCGAGTCTTCCCTCCTTGGTAAGGGTAATTTGTTCATCCTTTTTATCCCTCCCCACTAGATCAGTGTGTCAGCATGGCTCAGTTGGTAGCACATCTGCCTCTAGACCAGAAGATCATGGGTTCTCGTCCCAAACTGGGATTAGACTTACACCTAAAAATCGCTGGCATCCGAGTGCCGTATTTGGGGGTGCTGCACTGCTGGTGTGTGCCATCCTTTGGATAAGATGTTAAACTGAGGTCCCCTCTGCCCATCCTGGTGGGTGTCCAGGTGGAAGTAAAAGAACCCAGGGCACTCTTCAAAAAGAGTCGAGGCACTAGGGACATCTTACTGAACTCCTGTTTGGTTAATTTCTTATGTATACCTTTTTGAATATTCAAGTAAACTTTACTTGACACAAGCAACTTTAGTGCACTGTGGTTCTTTTGTGCACTACTGCCATGTTGGACTTCACTCCTCAAAAAGAGTAGAGAACATTCCAGGTGTCTTGGCCAATATTCCCCTTCCCATAAACTGGTTCATGCAATTATCCAGGCTGTGTGTGGGTGATGATGTGCGATATGGCCACCACCACACATTCAGTCACTTTGCTACCAGTCTAGCATTGCTTGTAAAGCGCTTTGGGATACACTGTGTATGAAAAGCGCTATATAAATGCTGATTCTTCTTCTTCTTCATTCAGTGTTCTTCAGGTGAGTTTGGAGTTACCCCTATCAGCTAATTGTTTGTCTCTAAGGAAATCTATTTTGACTGCACGGACTGCTGTTTTACATTTATTGTGAAGTGGTTTATATTGCTGCAGGAGATTTGGAAGTTTAAATTTCCTATATTTAGTCAAAGCTCTGTCTCTCTTCTGCATTAAGTGTAAGAAATCTGATGTGATCCATTCATTTTTTGGCCTTTGACCCTGAGTTTTTTCAAAGGGATCAGAGAGTCATAGATGCTTAGGAAGCTCCTACTAAAAGTGTCCAAGGCACTGTCAGTACTCTCAATGCTACTATTAAAAGACCAGTCTGTGGCAGAAATGGCTTTAGAAAATTCATCAGTATTCAGCTTTTTTAACTGTCTAGTAAAAATATACTTAGGTTCCCTTTTTAAGCCCTTTGCAGACCAATTACAAACAAGCATTTGTCAATGCCGAATGTCTGCTTCCTGGCATTGGTAGTGTAGGAGTTAGAGAGATGCATAATAGGAATGGCAGTGAAGTATTGAACTGAAGCCAACCCCACCACCATCCTGCAGAAAAAGTGAAGTCACGAGCATGCGTAGAAACTGAGCAACTCACACCCATAATGTAATTAGTTTGGGGATATTTTACAGCAGATTGTCAACGCAGGTATTTAGGGACCTCCACTCCTGAACAGTGTCACTGTGATTTTCTTAATCTGTCACGAACAGTGATTTCCCATAGTGACCACGCATTTCTGCGCTGGAAGTGCGAAAACACATTTCGGCCAGGGTGTGAAAAATGACAGCTGTACTGTTCATAAGAAAGTGTGTAAAAATGCCAGTGGTAAAAATCTGGACTGAAAATATTAAAAATTCATGAACTTACAAGGGTGCGTGGAAACTGTGCAATGCTCGCTCATAACAGAGTCGTTTTAAGGACTTTTGTCACAAAATTTTTAACATAGCCATTTTAAGACCTCTGCTTATGAACAGTGTCACTGTGATTTTCTTAATCTGTCCCAGAACATTGATTTCACACACCATTCAGCCATTTATCGCTACAAGCGCGGAAACACATTTTAGGTGAGATGTGAAAAATGACAGCTATACTGCTCATAAGGAGGTGTGGTAAAATGGCAATGTTGAAAATCTGGAGTGAAAATATTAAACATTTGCGAACTTATGAGCGTGCATAGGAACTGCGCAATGTACACTCGTAAATCAGTCATTGTTTGGAATTTTTACGCCAAATTCTCAACATAGGGTTTTTGGGGGCCTACCTCATGAACTGTGACACTGCCATTTGGTAAATTGGTTCCAAAAGGTGGTTCTGTGCAGCGACCTCAAAATCACTTTTCGGGGCCGATTAATGCCATGACAGTGCCAGAATTCATGAGGAGGGGTCCCAAAAACCCCATGTTGAAAACTTAGTGAAAGAATTCCCCAAAATGGCCAAGATATACACCAAAGTTGAAAAAAAAACATTTATGCCATTATACAGCTTACCGGCATTTCTTCAGTTCGCTGTCAGCTTTGAAGAGTGCAGACGTGTTCCCTGTCCACTGAAGATCTTTGCGCTGGGATCCGGAGGTAAGTATGGGGTCAGGGGGTGTGGGGAGGTGGATGCGTAGAGGGTGGGTACAGGTTTGGGGTGGGGTCTAGACAATCAACGAGGGACCGTTTTTTGTTTTCAGGTGTTTTTTCTTTCTAGGAAGATGACACAGGACTTGTGCCATGCTGGGGTGGGCTCCAAGCATGGCAGCTGAAAGTTTTTTGGGGGGGCAGTGGAGCCGATGGGTGATTGGGCACCCCCACCGGCCATACAGATGTGTGCCAAGCTGGGGTGGCCTCCCAGCATGGCAACTGGAAATCTGTTTTTTTTTGGGGTGGGAGTTGTTGAGTGGAGCCGATGGGGGATTGGGCACCCCCGTTGCCATGCTCACTTTTCCGATGCTGGGGTGGGCTCCCAGTGTGGCACCTAGAAGTCTGGGGGGGTGCATGAATGACAGGAAGATTGGGCACCCCCGTCAGCCATACTGTGTGCAGTGGGGAGAGCGCATAAGCATGCTGGGGTGGGCTCCCAGCATGCTACTTGAGTGTTTGGGGAGAAGGGATCTTCAAGGGAGCTATCTATGACAGCTCCATTCAGGATGCAGTGCTGCATGTAGGCAGTTTTCATACTGCAGACGGCAGTATGTAAATTACCTGCCGACGGCAGTATGCAAATTGCCTACACGTTATAACCGCTGATTGCAGCGGTTTTCCACTTTCAACTGTACGCCACTGCATCTGAATGGCTTCCATAGACAGCTCAGATATTCATTGGTGCGGTGCAGCCGTGGCTGCAAAAGGGAGCAGGGCATTGGGACTGTGCGAGGCACACCTACAAAAACTCATATTGTGCCACTATGTTTCTTGCACATGCGTGCAAACAAACATAAACATGGTGTGATCAGCAAGGGAGTATGGAAGGACACCTGATGCAACCACACAGTCTGGGTTTGTGACAATAATCTAGTTCAGGACAGATTCCTACTCAGTTCTATAGTTTTTACCGGTGGTAGCCAAAATAATCTGATGCATGCCTGGCCCAGCAATAACCTCTCTGGCTTCATCAGCTAAAGATGCTGTGATATTAGTAGGCACTGTGAGTTTTCGATCAGCCGCTGGCTATGTTATCTGGGTAGGCTGAATCAGAAATGACTGTGTTTCCATGGTAACTAAGTAGTTTACACTTCAGTAACAAGACTTTAAAAAAAAAAAGAATATGGAATGCGGCAGTGCACAGACGTTTCAGCATGGGATGGCCTCTTAGCTGTATAAGAGGTCTTTGCACGTTGCAGCCTCTTACATTCATTCCTATGGCAAAGAAACGCTTTACAACAGTAATAATGTACACACAATCCTAAAGTTTGGCTAAATCTCAGTCCTCAAAGACAGACTGCAATTTTTATGGTTGCTTGCAGAGGCAATATGAAGTAAACATTTTATGGTTACTCGGGAGAGCAGAGGCTGCAGAGGCATGTCACTCTAACAGCCAATGCAGCTCAGGCTGCAGGAGGATCCTCAGTGACAACCCATTGAGGATCAGGTTGATAGTAATGCTGTTCAGCCTGACTGATTGGCAAAAGCTTTGTGTAGTTGAAAGGAGGCAGCCACACCCTTCAGCATTCTTTCATCTACAAGTCATCACCCAGCAGCCAGCTGAGAGATGTCATGATCAGCCTGCTCTGTGTCTCCCCTCTCAAAACATCTGGCAGTCATCAACCACAGACCACCACATAAAATCTCTCACATTTCTTATTTTGAGAGCAGCGGTGCATCATACAAGAAATTGCTTTATGTCCCTCTCATACTACATGCACAGCTGCGCTCTCTCTTACTCACTTTCTCTCTCTCTCTTAGTTCATGCTGGCAGGCAGAAACACAGGCTGTCGGATCAGCTAAGTTTCTTTGCTTTGCTTGAGATGAGGATGGCAGCTGAGTGCTAGCATGCTGCTGTAGAGGAGCTTCTAACACTACGATTAAAGGCATCAGGTTTATATTACACAGTTATGCCATCTGTTGCCTAGAATCGTGGGACACGTTTTAATGCTTTTTAACATTTGTTGGCACGTGCTGCCTTGAATAGGCCTTTATATATTTTTTCAGATTCCCTACAGTCCCTCACATATGCTGGGGATGAAGTGAGAGTGGACTGAACCTCAAGAGTGAGCCTTCTGCACTCTGTGGAGAGACATGGAGCAGGAAGATGGCATACCTTAGATGGACTGGAACTGAGGCTGAAACAGAAGCAGAAAGACTGCATCTGGGCTGTATGAGAGTTGAAGGAGAGTCAAAGGCCAGGAGTAGCAGACAGACCTACTGGGTTGGAGGAACCTACATTTGGACAATTGTTGGGGATTATACACAGGCAAGAACTCAGTAAGTTGCAGTTTAGAACTAATGCTTAGTCAGGGCTGCAGCTATGAATTTTGGGGCCCTGGACAAGTCACTTGAAATGGGCCCACATTTCTCAAGCCAGCTAACGCCAGGGGTAATGCCAGCTCCTCAGGTGGGCCCCTCCTGAGCTCAGGGCCCCGGACAACTCCCCCCCCCCCCATTACTGTGGCCCTGTGCTTAGTAATACTGCTGCCTGAGTGTTTCTAGTAGTTAGTTTTTATTAAACTGACTTGTGCACCTTATTGAGGTCCCAAGAACTGACATCATACTGATGATAGTGTTCATATTGAACTCATAGCAAATTGAGAGATTTATGGGACTCAGACTGCAATGTTCTATTATTTTTTATCTGGTTGTTCTTTTCATTTTTTAGCTTATTTCTAACAGGTCACTGATGTGATATTTAATGGGGGTGAGGATGTGATTTAGTAACTCCTCAAAAGTGCTTATGTTGCTGGCTTACTCTAGTTCCGCTGTACTTGGTATTTGTTGTTTTGTTTGGGATTGAGTGGACCATGCGAGGGGACATTTTGGGACGTATTTTTAATATATATTTATTATTACACAAATAAAAATGTTTTTTATAGTATTCAAATAGTGATTTTAACTTTAAATTTTGTGGTGAATGTGCTGACAAGCTGACTGACTGATGATGTCAGATGCCAAATAGGCCCTTTTAATGGATCCCCTCTACACTTTAAACATAGAAACATAGAAGTTGATGACAGATAAGGACTGCAAGGCCCATCCAGTCTGCCCATTTTTTTCTACCTTATGAATGTGCCATCGGCCTGTACTCTGTCAATGACCTATTTATTCATACTCATCTGTATTGCTCCCTTATGCCTATCCCATGCCTGTTTGAAGCCCTGCACTGTATTCATATCTACCACTTCTGGAGGTAGGCCATTCCATGCATCCATCAACCTTTCTGTGAAAAAGAACTTCCTCACATTACCCTTTAATCGGCCTCCCTCTAATCTCATGCTGTGTCCTCTTGTCCTCCTAGTTTTCTTATATTGAAACATGTTAGACTCTTTCACCTTGTTAATGCCCTTAAGATATTTGAATGTTTCGATCATATCACCTCTCTCCCCGCTTTGCTCTAGGGTATACATATTGAGCTCCATTAATCTGTCCTTATATGTTTTCTGATGCAGTCTCTGCACCATTTTGGTTGCCCTTCTCTGGACTGCCTCCCTTTTATTAATGTCCTTGTGCAAGTGCGGCCTACAGTACTGCATGCAGTACTCTAGATGGGGCCTAACTAGTGTCTTGTAAAGAAGGATTATTACCTCCCTCTTATGACTTGAGATACCCCTACTAATACACCCCAACATCACTCTAGCTTTACCTACTGTTTTAGTGGTCTGCTTGGATGATTTCAAGTCATCTGTGATGATGATGCCCAAGTCTCTTTCTTCCCTTGTGATTGCCAGCAACTCCCCTCCCAACTTATTGGTGTCTTCAGGGTTTCTCTTCCCTAAGTGTATGATCTTGCACATCTTTGTGTTAAACCCCAGTTGCCACACTTCAGACCATTTTGCCAGTTTTTCTAGATCTCTTCTCATTCTGCCCAGCACATCTGGATCATCTACTCTGTTGCAGATCTTGATGTCATCTGCAAACAGGCAGACCTTATCCTCCAGGCCATCTGCAATGTCACTGATGAAGATATTGAAGAGGACTGGCCCCAGGACTGATCCTTGAGGCACTCTACTTGTGACTTGCATCTCTTCTGACTGTATACCATTTACCACCACTCTCTGTTTTCTGCCCACCAACCAGTTTGCCAACCAGTAGACCAACTTCTGATCCACCCCGAGCCTACCCAGCTTATTAATCAATCTTCTATGTGGAACAGTATCGAAAGCTTTGCTGAAGTCAAGGTAGGCAACATCAGCAGCACCCCCTTGGTCCACTACTCTGGTTACCAGTTAAAGAAATCTATGAGATTAGTTTGACAGGACCTTCCTGCTGTAAACCCATGCTGTCTAGGATCCTGTGTTCCTATGGATTCCAGGTGTTGCACTATCCTTTCCTTAAGGAGTGCCTCCATAATCTTGCCCACCACTGAGGTAAGACAGACTGGTCTGTAGTTCCCTGCCTCCTCCCTGATGCCACTCTTGTGGAGCGGGATCACCAGTTTTCTGGGACCTCTCCTATGCTCAGAGACTCACTAAACAGTTCTGCTAATGGCTCTGCTAGTTCCACCCTTAGCTCCTTTAGTACCCTGGGGTGTATGCCATCAGGTCCCATTGCCTTGCCCACCCTGAGCTTAGCAAGCTTTTGTAGGACCCTTTCTTTTGTGAAGGAACTTGTGCACACCTCCCTCCCCCCTGTGTCCATGGTGCTGAGCTGTGGGCCCTGCCCTATCTTCTCCTTAGTAAATACTGAGCATAAGTATCTATTTAGGATAGATACTTTTCCTTGGTCCTCATCCACACACACACCCTTATCCCCTTTGATCTTACCAATACCCCCTCTGGACTTTCTCCTTTCACTAATGTATCTATAGAAAGTCGTGTCCCCTTCTTTTACTGTTTGTGCTAGTGTTTCCTCGGTTTGGGCCATTGCCTGCCTTACTGTCATCCTTTCTTCCCTTAGGGAAGTTTGGTATGCCTCCCTATCTTTGTCCCACTGCATTCCATTATATTTTCTGAAGGCCAACCTTTTGGCTCTGACCTTTTCTGCTGCTATATAGAGAGACATTTTTTGTAGGTAGAAGCATGGTTGATTATTGTTAATTTAAAAGCTCCTAAACCATAATAACACACCTTCGTACTAACCAACACAATATGGGCTGTGAGGCAGAGGACACCAAGATCTGCAACAGAGTAGATGATCCACATGGGGTGGGCAGAATGAGAAGAGATCTGGATAAACTGGCAAAATGATCAGAAGAGGGACAACTGGGGTTTAACACAAAGAAGTGCAAGATCATGCACATAAGGAAAAGACACCCTGAAGCCACCTATAGGTTGGGAGGGGAGTTGCTGGCATTCACAAGGGAAGAAGGAGACTTGGGCATCATCATCACAGATGACCTGAAATCATCCAAGCAGACCAATAAAGCAGTAGGTAAGGCTAGGGGGATGCTGGGGTGTATTAGTAGGGGTATCTCAAGTCATAAGAGGAAGGTAATAATCCCTCTTTACAAGACACTGATTGAGCCCCATCTGTAGTACTGCGTACAGTACCAGAGGCCATACCTGCACAAGGATATTAACAAAATAGAGGCAGTCAAGAGAAGGGCAACCAAAATGGTGCAGAGACTGCATCAGAAAACGTATGAGGACAGATTAATGGAGCTCAATATGTACACCCTAGAGCAAAGGAGGGAGAGAGGTGATATGATCAAAACTTTCAAACATCTTAAGGGCATTAACAAGGTGAAAGAGTCTAACATGTTTCAATATAAGAAAACTAGGAGGACAAGAGGACACAGCATGAGATTAGAGGGAGGCCGATTAAAGGGTAATGGGAGGAAGTTCTTTTTCACAGAAAGGGTGGTGGATGGAATGGCCTACCTCAGGAAGTGGTGGATATGAATACAGTGCAAGACTTCATGCAGGCATGGAATAGGCATATGGGAGCAATACAGATGAGTATGAATAGATAGGCCATTGACAGAGTAAAGTCCTATGGCACATTCATAAGGTAGAAAAAATGAGCAGACTGGATGGGCCTTGTGGTCCTTATCTGCCGTCAACATCTATGTTTCTATGAGGCCCTTGAATTTACTCAATGCTGACTTCTTGTTAACCTGTATTGGAAGCATTATGTGGCTCAGTTTCACTCTGCTTGCAGGTAAGGTGAATTGGGACTGATTTCGAACTAATCCTAAAATATGTATGTTAGGAAACCGAAACTAATAATAGGTACAGTCCCTATTTTAATTATAAGTTTGCACATTTGATATTTTGTTTCTACCTCATTAATGTTTCCCTGGTTAAATACGGTCAGAAAGGGTACCAAGAAATTCTAAAGTAATAACCAGGAAAAAAGGATATGGCTACTAAAGGAAGCAAGAGGTGGTTATAAATAGTAAAATGATGATGGATTTTATTAGATCATCTGGTTCACACATAGTTATGGGGACAATTTGCCCTCTTACCTCTTATCCCAAAAAACTAATTATGAGTCATATAGGACAGAAAGGTGATAATTATCTCCTAGAAAAAAATTCTAGAAACCCAGAAAGAAGGTGAACTGCATGAATCCCTTAACCAATCGGCTTCCCCTAGATTAATGGAAACTGATCTAGACTGTGCTGTAATTGAACCAACTAGTAATAATCTGAACAATAGAACCATCTGTGGGCAAGAGGGTCAGAACATCAGAAGATAGTGGCTTTTTCTATTCCATTAGATGCAATTTCTAGTGATAACTCCAGAAAAGATAAATATCTGGAAGAATATGAAAAATGTTTGACATCATATCTTAAGCCAAATATAGACCCTCCTTCTAATGGTCCAGACATCCCTTTTATCTGGTCTGGTACAGAATATAACTCTGAGAATAAAACAAAGGTTGAAAATGAACTGTGTGGGCATTGCCGATTTAATATAGACCCTATGCTGATTCAAGTTCTTAAGGAAATTAAATAAGACTTCCTGAAAAACAATTCCCTTCTAAAATAATTATCAGTTATTAATGTGCAGACATCACTAATGTTATAACAGGGAAAACAGTGGAATCAGTAATGAATGGATTCTTCTCAAAGCTCCCCCAGAGGACTGTAAATCCAGAAAAAGAGGTGGTGAATGAGATAGTTCAGGCAACTGACAGACAAGTAAATGAGAATAGAGAAGAACAACTAAATAACAGAAATGATAATGGAGAAAGAAATACAGGAAACAGAACTACTAGATGTAGAGCTGAATAAAAAAAAACTCCAATAGATTTATGGATAATAGGAAAATGCATGGTAAATCACAAGAGATGGTAAAAACATCCAGTACACAGACTATGACAACAGAAGGAATAAATGTGGAGGGAAAAAAGAAATAGGCCAATACAAAACTAGTAGGAGATAAAAGAGTAATATCCCTCCCTGATATCCTTGAGACTGAGCAAATTAATAACAGGAAACAGGGTATAAAAGAGGTGGTGTCAAAAATAATCAGACTGAAAAAGGGAATTCTATCTACTTCAAATGAGTTCCAAAGTCAAAAAGAGAAATGCTTTCTTATTAAAAATAACTATTTATAATTTAGTTAGAACTATTCTGAAGGGAAGATTTAAATGGGAAAATATTTCCTCTTTCTATCATTACAGAGTAACGCCAGCTAAGGGGAATATTTGTCTGGTAGTTGGATCAGCCCACATTAGGAAGAGAATTTTGGATAACTGTTTAATCCTGGGAGAAAATGAAATTTATCTTAATGATACCTTAACAGAAGACTGCATAACTGTGGTGGTTGTCTATGATAAACTGACACATAGAAAATGGAAAGAATTCTTAAAAAGGAAAACAAAAAGCTAAATAATGATTTATAACAGAATCCTGGATAAGAGGGTGGAAAGAAAGCATTCCTTGAATGGCTCTGTAGTACAGCAAGCATTAATAAGAGGGAGTAAAGTGAAGGGTAAGAGAACTAATAATAGCTGTGTATGGGTTTCTGATCGGGACTCTACTGAGTGTGATAATGAAGCTAGTTTTGTAATTATAACAAGCAACAAATATTCAGTGTTAAAAGATGACATTTCTGGATGACTAACTGCGGAAGTGGATGAAACCATTGCAAAATAACTTACACTATAAGAGAAATTCAGAATTGTTCTTTTTCACAATAGTCTCATGGAACATTGCAGGTATACAAAGTAAAATTTCAAACACAGAATGGGTGTCTGAAATTCAGAAATATCATATTGTTCTTCTTCAGTAAATGTGGGTGGGAGAAAACTATGACATTAACATAAAAGGGTACTTAAAATTTGAAATCAAAGGCATACAATGTATAAATTGTAAAGGCCACAATAAAGGTGGTCTGATTACCTTGGTTTCATCCAAACTACCTATTACTGGGGATCTATCTGTTATGGAGAAAGATTATTGTTTGTCACTGTGCATCCCCTTGTCTGGTAACAGATATTTGTATATAGTCAGTTTCTACACGGAACTAAGCATATCTGTTAATGATTTTATACAAGGGTAAAAGGGGTGGCTCATAAGATAACTGAGTTGAGAAATAGATACTATAGATTAACTGTCATTTGGATAAGAGATTTTAATGCCAGGAAAGGTAGACTCACTGAAAATCTGGGCTTATAACAACATTTTGAAATAGATGCAGTCTTAGGCATCAATGAAAGAAATTCAATAGATGTCACTAGTAATAAATGAAGTAGCTTCACACCACTATTCTATGAGATACTCAAGATGACACAATGATTAAAAATAATTTCATGGAACATTCGTGGCCTTCAGAATACACTAAAGGTCAGAAATGTGCTTAGTTATATTGATATGGTAGGTGCCAATTGTGTCATCTTACAAGACTCACATTTAAGCGAGGGTGAGTTCATGTTTCATGCTAAAAGATGGGACAATGGAATTAATGCATCACATACTAATACCTCTCAAGGGTTGCAATCTTTTGTTTTTTAAATGTTGGATGTAAAAAGTGTTAAATATATTAGAAACCCAAATGGTCGCTTTTTGATATATCAGGTTGGTACTGCAGGTAATCAATACGCAATCTGCAATATTTATGGACCCAATGAAAATACACCCCAATTTTTCTTCAATATTTATCTTGAACTAGTTAATTTTTCAGCACAGTTTATTATGGGGTTGACTTTAATGTCATATTAAACCCCTTATTAGATAAGTTTGGTGTCCGACAAGATCCAATTACCTCAGCTGCTAGTAAATTAAAATAATTTATGGACGATTACAATCTAGTAGAACCGTGGCATCTTGAAAATCTTGTTTTGTGACAATATTCATATTTTTCCATTTCCCACTAGTCTTACTCATGCAATGACTATTATCTTATCTCACGGTCCATTCAATATCAAATACAGAATATACAATATTATAACATCCTGATATCTGATCATGCTCCTTTACTTATAACTTCAAATTCTCAATTATAGTAAAGTGTCTTCATTCAAAATTGACCCTATATTATTTAAGGATGACCTATTTATTGAACATATAAATAAAGAAATATATTTTTTCTCAATTAACACCACTACTGATACAAACACCACAACCATATGGGACTCATTTAAAGCATATCTATGCAGATGTATTGCTTCATATAGGATCAGGCGGAATAAAATAAGAGATAAAAAGCTAAGGGAATTAGAAAAGAATATCGCAGAAACAGAATTAATGCATATGCAAACACAAGATGCTCAGACTGGCCTCTTTAAAGGAGGAATTTAAAGGACTAATGGCTGAAAGTGTAGAGAAACAGGTATTCTTCTCAAAGAGTACATTTTATACAAATGGAGAATGCATAGATAAGATTATGGCATGGCAACTGAAAGCAGTTCAACAAAAAAATAGAATTATGCAAATAAAAGATTAACAAGGACAAAGCCATACTACCCCAAAAGAAATTAATAATGTTTTCCATAAATTTTATTAAGATTTATACTTTTCCAATAATCTGTGCCCAATAAACTCTCAGTTGGAGTTCTTGTCTAGTATAACTCTTCCAACTGTACCTCCTGATCTGGCCAATCTACTGGACCAGGAAATTACTAAAGAAGAAATCACCATGGCCATTAGCAATCTACCTCCTGGAAAAGCACCAGGCCCTGATGGACTATCATTAGATTTTTATAAAATCTTCTCCCAAAAACTAGTCCTACATCTTAAAAAAACAATTGACTATATTTTCTCAGCATAATCATTGTCTTCTCCTTTAGAGAAGCTAATATATCACTCTTTGTTGAAAAGATAAAGACCCTACACTGCCCACCTCATATCACTAAATATTACTAATAAATTCAGACACAAAAGTATTGGCCAAAACCATGGCTACCAGGCTACAGAAAACATTACCCAAAGTAATCCATCTGGATCAAAATGGCTTCATTAAGGGTAGTTCTTTGAGATCTAATATTCGGCATGCCATCAACATCATGGATTCTCTACAAAATGATAACTTATCTATGGTGTTGGTGGACACCGAAAAACATTTGACCAGGTGGAAGGGCTATATATTAAGTATATTATGAACAAATACGGCTTTGGACCTGGTTTTTGTAAATGGTTATATGTAATGTACACAGGTTTGGTAACCAGGGTTAGAACAAATGCATACCTTTCTCCAACAATATCTCTACAGCGTGGAACACATCAGGGTTGCCCTCTATCACCTTTGATCTTTGCTCTTGCAATAAAACCAATGGCTATCACTGTTAGATCATCAGCTAAAATTCATGGCTTTATCATTAGCGGCAAGGAGCAATGTATCAGGCTATACGTGGATGACACCCTATTTTTTGTCAATAATCTTAACCAAAGTTCCCACATATTCTGGTGCTGCTTTCACAGTTTGGGGCAATATCGGACCATAAAGTCAATTGGGCCAAAACTGAAAACCTAAACACCATTTCACACTCCAATCCTTTTGTCCCACCACCACAATTCAATATTAAAATGGTAACTCAAATGTCATACTTGACAGTTAAATTGGACAATAAACTCAAGATGGTAAAATCATTGAACTTTGACCCAATGATAGAAGAAACTAAAAAATTGCTGTTACATTGGGAAACATTTCCTTTTTCACTTATGGGTCTAGTCAATGTAGTAAAAATGTCTATTCTACCAAAATATATGTTCCTATTTCAGACATTACCTATTGTATTAATGGATGACTTTTCTAAGGGGCTGGATAATTTGATTAACATTTTTTTGTGGAAAGGTAAGAGGCCCAGGCTGAAGTTAAATAAATAAACTTTACCCTATTCCTAAGCCAGACTGGCCTTTCCAAACTTCAAATATTGTTACCATGCAGCGAATTTAGCTATTATTTTGGTATGGTTCAATGAAGTTAGGTGTGATTCATCATACTATATCGAAACCTCTTGATAACATTAAACACTTTTGGCTCCTCAAAAACAAAACTTAACAATCTGGCAATCAGTACTAAAAAAATGACACTATATATCTGGAATAAAATTTTTCCAACTAGACAGTATAAGTGTTTATATTCAAATGAAGCCCCTATTTACTTTAATAGTTATTTTCCCCCATCACTGTTGAATATTACATATAAAAATTGGTATAATAAAGGAATATGGGAAATAGAGCAATTTTTGGAAGAAGGTTACATATATTAGATTTTGCTTCTCTAAAAAATAAATATGATATTCCTAATACTCAATTTCATTGTTATCTTCAGATACGTGACTTTATTAATAAGAATATGAATAAACCTTCAGATAAAAAATATAGGAACTTGGAATTTATCTTTAAGCAAGCCTCTCACAAAACAACAGATTTCTCAAATACATAAAATCATTCTACCCAAGACAAATCATTTATTTAATAAACTAAAATCTAAATGGGAGAAAAAACTTAACCTGTCAATTTCATTGAATTCATGGAAGAAAACTATCAATATAAAATTTGTGGGTTAAAATCTATCAGGATGCAACAAAATATGTATAATATTCTTCAAAGAGTATACTATACCCCTTATTATTTACATAAAATGAACCTGAACATTTCACTAATCTGTCCAAGGTGCAATTCTGAAATTGGAACATTGGAGCATATGCTAATACTATGCTCCAATTAGAATCTTGGTGGGAGTCTATTTTGTCTTTTATCTCAGAGGATGTTAAGAAGTCTCTTGTTAAAAATGCTACATGGATGCTGTTAAGGATCGGCACACCATATAATGCTATGCCATATTTTGAACAATGTTTAATTAATATTAGTTTAGTTGAAGCATTTAAGCAAATTTTATTAAAATGGAAGGATCCCGATCCACCACATTTTAATGTGTGGCTAAATTCAATAACAGAGATTCCCACTATGGAACGAATTCACTATACGACTATTAAGCAAATCGAAAAATATAAGAAAAGTTAGTTACCTTTTAGGAATAAACTTGAATTAGTTAGAAACCCCTGAGGGGAGTACATAATGTTCCACTAACATAAATTAATTTGAAATTGTATTATTTACGCTGCCTCAATATGAATAACTATATCTGTATTCTACCTTTTTTGGTCTGGAATGATGTCTAGTGTGTCATATTACTATGAGGATATGTATATTATTTATATTTTAATTGCAAATAAAAAAATAGATGTCACTAGTAATATGAAAGGGAAAATACTTTTAAACTGTCTTTATGAGAATCATCTCCATATTATTAATGGTAGGGCATAAGGAGATTCTTTAGGTACATTTATATTTCTTAAAAAAGATAAAATGGGTGGCTCTGTATTAGATGATGCAATTTGTGATGCTTTTGACTGGCATCTAGTTAAGCGATTTGATGTGTATCCAAAATTCAGTAGAGATCATTTGCCCATTATTATTGATCTTCACATAGATGAACTACTAGTAGGAGAGGAGCGGAAACCAGAAGAAGTCTACCAATTAACATTTCACATTTGTTTATACAAAACAGTTGCAAAATTAAATGGAATCCTGTTAGACACACACAAATTGAAAGTCTTCAGAGAACAAATAAAGCAGAAGTACTGATCTTTACAGAAATATAAATGTGCTGTGTACATGCAGAATGCATGTCACATGTTTAATTGTGCAATGTTTTCATGAGGTTTGCATATACAAAGTGAACCTAAGTGAACCAGGTCTAAAAAGCAAATCAGGTTCACATGCTACAAGCTTGACATATGTGCAGCAGGTAAGCTGGTATGAACATCTAAAAATCACACAAGGTTCGCGAATTGCATGCTTGATATGAGTACAGCAGTTAAGCTGGTGTGAACACCTTTTAATAATCACATCAGGGTCATATGTTGCATGCTTGCCATGTGTGCAGCAACCAAGTTGGTGCAAATATCATCTAAAAAACATATCCATTTCTATTTCTCATACTACTGATAGCAATTATTTATTTATTTATTTTAAACTTTTGTTTACAAGGTAAACACAATGAACCAAAGGCCCTTTTTCAAGTGCAACATGGGACCTTGAAATCAGTGAAGATGTTTAAAAGCAAGTAAAACAAGATACAACAAACACAAAACAAACAAATTAGGGTACACATTTACATTCTAATTGATTAAAAAGGTAATTCCTTAAATGTGTTTTAAAAGTAACAAGACTGCAGCCGTGCTGTATGGCCACAGGAAGTTCATTCCAGCACTTTACTGCCTTAATTGAAAAGGCATGGTCACCCATCTTAATTTTAGTTTTCGGGATGATGAAAGTTCTTGTTTCATTGGAGCGAAGGTCTCTACTATCATTATTAAACTGAAACAATGAAAAGAGTGGGGAATTGTATTGTTGCTTAAGAACTTTGGCTGGGATATTCAAACTGCGCCAGGCTGTGGCGCAAGCCTGGGCGCAGTTCAAATTTGTTGAGCAGGGGTGTGGCCTGGGTGATATTCAACGGAGCTGCACTATGGTGCAGCAGCTTTGAACATCGCACCCTGGACACCCCACTGTGCATGGTGCAGTGGCACTGCGCCAGCGCAAGTGGCCAGAGTGCAGCATGGAGATGTGCTGGTGCAAGTGCCATTGTGCCATGCACAGCACCTGCGATATTGAAAAGGGGACATGCAAATGGGGCCATAATATATGCAAGGCACACAGGGGGGCATTTGCATCTCATTACGGCCCCATTTGCATGCCATTAGCATGCAGGTGTGTCGATCCCCAACGACTTGTGCCTGGTGCCCTGCCAGGCAGCAGCCGTCGGGGACCAACGCCCCCTGCAGCCCAATCACTGGCATTCCTGTACTATAAAAAACATCCAATATCCCTGGTGGTCCAGTGGACCTCTATGTGCCCTGATCATGGGCATCATTAGTAGGACCCCCCCAAGTCCAATATCCCTGGTGGTCCAGTGGACAGCATTGAGCCTGATCGCAGGCTTCATGAATAGAAACCCCCAAGTCCTATATCCCTGGTGATCTAGTGTACCCCCACACCCACCCACTGGGCCACCGCCTGCTCCCCTTGTCAGCGCGGTGGCAGCACCCCCACCAGCCTGCTGCCCCACCACCCGCCAACTGACAGCTCAGTAGTGCTGCACGCATACTGGTTCTAGCATGAGCCAATGGGCATGCAGCCCATACCATACTACTCAGTCCAGATATGGGAATGAATTCATTCACATCTGGACTAATATCGACTGCACACACAAAACATGCTATAATAACATACAGCCCTACTGAAACTGTCGATGCGATAGTGGCGAATGAGTGAATATACCGCCATCGGCGAGGCTGCGAGATGTGAACTCAACAGCGAAAACAGGACTGAACCACCAGGTAACGCATATCTAGGGTACTGATGCCCGTGATTGGGCTCAGTGCAGTCCACTGGACCACCAGGGATATTGGACTGGGGGTTTCTATCCATGAAGCCAGCGATTGAGCTCAGTGCAGTCCACTTGACCGCAAGGGATATTGGATTTGGGGGGGCTATAATGATGGCCACGATGGGGCATGGAGGCGCCACCAGGTGTGGCAGGAACTCGGGTGGCCACCCACAGGTGGCAGCTGCCGTGTTGTGCCCTGCAATGTGGCAGCTCACCTGTGGGTGGCCATCACTTGTTGCTTTTTTTGGGGGCGTAACTTTGTGCAGGTGCAGGTAGGGGTTGTGCATGCATGACTCTGCACATCCCGGGCTGAATATCGGGCTGTACAGGTTATGCATGGGCACGCCCCCCCCACCTGTGCCTGCATACATTACTGATGCGTTCCGGCGCATCAGGATTTGTGTGGCGCACTTTTCCCTTTTGAATATCGCGCCGAAGCGCATCAGTGGGTTGTGCATGGCGCAACACTGTTGCGCCATGCGCAACCCTTTTGAATATCTGGGCCTTTATCTGTAAGACAAATTAAATTATAAAGAGAGTTCTGACTGGGTGGCAGCCAACCATTAGTCTGATAAAGATAACGATGTGTGTGATAAGGAAATTGTGTGTGAATCTACAAATGATATGGAAAGTTGTGGTCAGAGTAGTTAAATCCTACTTTGACAAATCTATAAATAAGAAGGAATTATAATTCAAAATAGGTAATAGAATGCTCTGTGCAACTGCTATCCTGGCATGCAAGGTTAAAGAATTTTGCAGTTTGAATTCTGCTCATATACCACCCAAGGACCAAACTAATGGCTTCAAAACTATCCATGATGTCCTATCAGATCAAAGACAAAATTCTGAACTAATAATGGTGGGAGACTTTAACATCAGCTGGTCTGCTCCTGATATTGGCCCTTTAAAGATGCCCTAGCAGCACTACACATGACCAAAGTAGTGAACTCCTCCACTTGCATTAACTACCACAGGGGAACTAGCTCGATAATTGACTGGCTCATCACTAATTAGCCGGAAAAAATAACCAGTACTACTGTACTCCCTGACTCCTTGAGCGACCATTCCCCAATCCTCTGTCATGGGTCTAATAAGTCCCCCAAGGTTCCACCTAAAACTGTCATTAACAGACTGCTGAGGAAAGGGAAGTTGAAGGCCTTTAAAACCCATCTATACCTCCAAAACTGGAGCTTCCTAAACAATGCCAAAGGTGTTGATTCTGCCCTAGAAAGTTTTATACAAAAATGTAATAGGTCCTGTGACATATTTGCCCCACTAAATAAACAGAAGATCCGGGACTCCAGTAACACCTGGATCACCCCCAGCTTCTACAGATGATGAGATGCAGAGATGAGCTGTTGGTCAAAGCCAAAAGTACTAGCTTCCCAGTAGATCTACATACAGTAGATATAAAGAAGCCAGAAATAATTGCACATGGGCTATCCATAAGGCAAAAAGCCAGCATTTCAGAACAGAACTGGCAAACACCTGGGGCAACTGCCGTAGGTTCTGGGAATGTATCAAAATGATGACTAGGAAACCAAGTAAAGCACCACCTATGATGCTAAACATCGAGGGTACTCCTACACTGGATCCTAAAATTATTGCCAATACAGTTAACAAGGCTTTCACCGACCACAGTGGAATCCTACCCCGGACTTCCTATTACACCTCTGAATGGCGATTCCGTGCGTGCAGCCTGATCCACGTTCTATTTCTCCTCTCCCTTCCACCTGAAAGTTATCTCCCCTAATAAAGCAAAAAGGTACCTCTCTAAAGCGATAGGCAAGTCAAGGGCTAGCAGTGGCTGTCTCTACCTCAAACTAGTTGAACTCACACTAGATACTATCCTTGTCTCCCTTACAAAATTGATAAACCTATCCCTACTCACAGGTAAATTCCCTCAACTTTGGAAAGCTGCAGTGGTCACACCTGTCCACAAAAATGGTAAAAAATCTAACCACTCAAATTACAGACCAATAGCTATACTTCCTCCCTTCCCCTCCCTCCTCTCCTCCCCTCTCAAAAGCGCTTGAACACATAGTCGCTGATCAACTAGTGGACTACCTGAATAAATACCAGTTGCTGTGTCCCCAACAGCACGGGTTTTTGGAAACAGCATAGCACCACTACTGCCCTAGTTGAAGTTACTGGTTATATCCACAATGCCTTAGATCGAGGGCAGTTGGTGGGGACAACATACATTGACCTCTCCAAAGCCTTTGATACTGTAAATCATGAACTCCTACTAAACCAGCTAACCTTCACGGGGCTATC
The DNA here is from genome assembly GCA_016271365.2 of Neoceratodus forsteri. Taxonomy (NCBI): domain Eukaryota; kingdom Metazoa; phylum Chordata; order Ceratodontiformes; family Ceratodontidae; genus Neoceratodus; species Neoceratodus forsteri. The sequence continues at coordinate 755,156,187 of CM057456.1, read as the reverse complement.
TCCAGAGTCCATAACTTGGTTTAGAAGCTACCTCTCAAGGAGGGAACAAAAAGTTAAAATCTAAAATGCTCTTTCTGATAGCTGGACGATTACAACAGGAGTGCCCCAAGGATCCGTTCCTGGCTCTCTACTCTTTGGCCTATTCCTCAACACCCTCTCACTGGCTGTAAAAGACAACATTTTACTATAGCCGGATGAAGCAGTGCTTTACTCAAGCCACTCAAACCCCGTTGTGGTTGAAAGGCAAATGCAGGCTAATTTCTCAGCAGCTGAGCAATGGTTTCTGAGCTCAGAATTACTATTGAACTATAAAAAGATGAAAACCATGATCTTTGCATCTGCTCAAAACAAACATAAGTCCTACCAACTACGCATACTCAACAATCTTAACTCTCCTCTCGAAATGGTACTGTACTTCAAATATCGCAGAGTTACTCTAGATAGCTTGTTGTCTTATAATCTACTCATCGATCTAATCACCAAAACAGCTAACGCCAAACTGGGCCTGCTCTACAAAAACAAATCCTGCCTAACCAAAGAAGCCATATAAATTGCTATCAATAGCTCCGTTTTGTTGATTATTGAGTATGGCCTAGTGATATATGGAGCCACAACCCCCCACAGCACTCAAATGGATTGAAACCACTCTTAGCAAGGCCTGTAGGCTTTTATTAAATGCAGACCTGGGGACTCACACCTGTGATCTCTACACACAGTCTGGCTGGCTAAACCTCGGTAATAGAATACAATATCAGGTCTGCCTGCTAGCTAAAAAATCCACCCTGGGACTAACCCCCCTCTCGGCATACAGAACCTGCTAAGACTGCATGACTCTACCAGATTCACCAGGGGCGTAAACACCTGCTCACTAAAAGTTCCCTACTGTCGCACCTCACAAGGGCAACAGTCCTATGAATACTGGGCACCTTCCTGGATAAACACCCTAGGAGACGAAATCTGGAAGGAAACCAAGCCTGGACTGTTTAAAAACTAAACTCTGTGCACAACTTACATCATCTAGTGACAATGTGAGTGGGACTTAATAGCTACCCTACCATCCATCTACCTGAGGCCACCCCCAGCCCAATCCAACCCCCAGATGGCACTTAATTGACTGACACGATTACCAAGCTATTTCCAACTACCTGTCTACTCGTCTTTCAGCTATTCACCCTCTATTCATTCACTTACCCCCTCCTGGGCCCCGACTGCCACTCCTCTTCCCCCATCCCACCCCCCTCTTGCTCCCCTGATTTCTAACCCCCTTGGCCTTTCTACCTTCCTATGCCCCCCATCCTTCTTCTATCAAATCTCCTCCTATTCCCCTTGCACTTGCTAATAAGATATATATATATATATATATTTAAAAAAAATCTCATACCTGGCACTTAAAGAAAAGAAGTGCTTTAAAGCAGATCTGGCTCATCCCCACACCCCCCCCCCTCTCCCTCTAATTGTCACTGCCTCTTTGTTCCTCAATACTCTAAAGTTCTAGTATAATGAAAGACAAGTTGTGTTTTTTTTTTAACTCTGTATTCCTTTATATGATGTTAATCCTCTGTATAATGTGTCTGACGTGGAACCTCTGTAAAGGAGCCCCTGGCTCAAAGGTATTTCCAAATAATAAATAAATAAATGAATAATGCTCCCAGTTTTTGATTTACCTGTCTCGTTATGGTTCCTATATGATCAGAATAAGTTAAGTTTGAATCCAAATGTATGGTATCCCCCCCGACAGCGACACCATTACAGCGAACTACATCGATGCCGACAACATCGACAGTTCGCTGTCAGTTCACTGTAATGGTGCACCAGAGACTCCGGCACACTGTCTCCTAATCCTGCACCTCCTCCCCAAATCAACTCTGACTGAGTAGATTATATTTAGAATGGGGAGTGCGGGGGGGGGCAGAAACCCCCAAATGGGGGGTTTGGGGAAAAAGCCCCCCAATAGAAATAAAGGACCAGAAGTCTTCCAGGATTTATGTCAACTGCAACTTGAGGTCGACATAAATTCTGTCGCTGTGATGCCGGTCAACAAAATTGTTGTCAAACCAGCATCGTAGAGCCCAAATGTATACCCAAATATTTTAATTTTGTTTACCTGTTCAAGTATGATACCTGAATTATCAATAATTATTAACTCATCTGATTTCTTAAGTCTGTGTTTTTATCCAAAAACAAACTTTTGGTTTTTTTACAGTTTAAAGACAAGAGAAGTTTTTTGTAACCAAAATTCCAATTCGTAAAAATCCCTTTTCAAAGCTTGATTAATGGCTGTCACCAAGTCAGAACTTTTGTACATTATGATGTAATCCACATAAATTATAACACTGGTATTAAACAGTTTTGAATAATATCTATAAACAAAGTAAATAAATGTGGCCCAAGAATTGACCTCTGAGGTGCTCCTTGCTCCAATTCCCTGTCACTTGGTCATTTACCTCCATCAGCCACCTTAATAAGTCTTCCAGTTAAGTAACTTGTGAACCATTCAATGGGTGAGTTGGTCAATCCAAAATCCCCTAGTCTCCTGAGCAGCAGGCGGTGGCTTACCAGGTTGAATGCCTTGGACAGGTCCACGAACACAGCACCAGTGAGCACCCTCTATCCATTGCGCCACTGGTGTAGTCCATAAGCCTGGCCAAGGCTGTCCCAGTTCCATGGCACTTTCTAAAGCCATGCTGCTCTGGAGACCTAAGACCGGCCAGCTGAAGATGATCAGTAAGCTGGTAATTTACAAGTTTTCCTAACATTTTCCCCAAAGGGGGAGTAAAGACATTGGGCAATAACTGTCCATATCTTTTGGATCTCCACCCTTAAAACTAGGCCTTACTATTGTTTGCTTCCGTTGATGAGGGAAAGTTCCATTTATCAAAGATAGGTTAAAAATTGTAGTTAATGGAAGGCTAATGTTAGCCACAATCAACTTTAGCAATCTTGGCTCCAAAGTGCAAGCTCCTGGACTTTTATTGGGGATTTTTTTTTTCAGTAATTTAAAAACTTGAGATGATTTTATAGCTTTAAAATAAAAGGAAGGACACTTATCTATATTTTTAGGGAACTAATGTCAGAAGCTTCACTAGGAAACCCATTGCTAGCTTCCTGCATATTTGTAATATCTTTACCATCTTTTATAAAGACCTCTGTCTGATTCATTACTGCTGGATTTATTATGGATTTTATAGAAGTCCAGATTGTTTTTGGATTCTTAAGCTCTGACCTCTGTTGTTCTTGGTAATAATTAGATTTACTCTGTCTTAACTTAGATTTACACTCATTTCTCAACTTGTGATAAATATTAAAATCAGTGTTTGTGCCATTAGAGCCATTAAAATACATTTTTCATTGATTTCCCATTAAAATTAGGTAAACTCATTAATTATGATCCTTTCACAAATGTTTAATAGCGTTTTGGTTTTTTTCATTATATTGCTATTAATTTGTTAAGTATTGCTTGCTTACTGCATTATAAATGCCTAGAATATAGTCAGCCAACATTCCTTATTCCAGATATGCAAAGAGGGGCCTCTGTGATGTGAAGCCTGATCTTTTTGTTTGGGTCATGCAAATCCCCTTATATATATTTAGTGCTACAAATGTGTTTCTCCATGACTGTTTTGGCTCACTCACTTTTCTTTTGTCATTCTGTATGGATCATATACACTATGGCCATGCTCAGCACTCTTTGTGCTGATTAGAATCTTGGAAGCATGCACCATACCTCATATTTTGTCACTGAAATGAGGGACATGGAAACTCAAAATGAAGAACAATGAGGGACACTAACCCTCACGATGATCAGTACACATTCTGAAACATGGAGAAACAGTACCACAGGACACAGTAGAAACCATTGTATTTACTTGTACTGATATTAGCACCTGAGAATGAATTTCTACCATAAATCAGGGGTGCCAGTTAGGTAGGGCAGAGGGGGACAGTTCCCTCCCCCCACAATTGTGCCTAGGTTGTTCTTATGGTGTGGCAATAATGGCATTAAATTTGGATTTAACCACCCCCGACTTGTGTGCTTTCATGCTGCAGGTGTACTCCTTACTCAACTGTGTCTGTATTGTGTGATCCACTCTCTCCACCTATAAGCAGCAGCACCATCACACATGATGTGCAGGAGTTCCAGCCAAGCAAGAGAAAATGAGTCATACAAAGGCGACACTGTCTTTCCCACCACAGAGTAGACAGGCTGCACACTATAGCTTGGAGGAGTCAGTGAGCACTGAATGCTCAATAGTAGTGTTGTGGCAGCATATTTTTGTTGGTCTACTCTTAGTGAGTCTCCATCTCCCCTGGTGGCTGAAGGGGCAGAGGACGAGCTAGAAGCTAACTTCTACTAGGGTCGCATCACAAACAAAACAGCACAGGCCCCCCGCTGGAGCAAGCTAGGCCTAGCAGCAGCAATGACAGCAGTGTGGGTGGCCTTCATAGGCCTTAATCAGTGCAGCAGCAGCCATGGCAGCAGCCCAAGCAAGAAGCAAGCAACACAGGTTGGGTGGGTTTGGTTGGTGAGGTGACTTGGTCGTGGACCATGTTGGGGACCTGGATTAGTCAGTTCTAGCATCCAGCTTCTGGTAGAAGGACAGATAAGGAGCAGACTGAAAACTGGGCTGGTGGCACCTCGGGCTGGGCCGCAGGTTCTGGCCAGGTGGCCGGGTAAGTAAAAGTATTTTTTTTTTTAACAGGGGCATTGGGGAAGGACTGAAATATTGACATGTTTTCATGTTTTTGTGCCTTTGGGTGGCTTCATTACCTACACTGTATGGGATGGGTATTGAATGGAATGGAGCCAGGGAGAGAAATCAGGAAAACATTTTTTTTTTGGGGGGGGGGGTTCAGAACTTTAGCCAGGAAAAAAATTGGTTAGTAATTGGGTGGGGTTTAAGCCCACATCTGATGCACTGCTCTGGGGTAAAGACAGATGAATTTTGTACATTAGAATTTTTCCTCATTTGCATATCACTTTTCAGTCACAACAAATAAGTTTTACCTTTTAGAGAGGTTCCAGACATTCTCTAGCTTGCCACCTAGGGGCTAACTAGCACCTGGCCTCCAATGGTCGTTGGCTCCCCACTGCTGAAATCTGAAATGGTGCCCCTGACAAAAAGTCTAAATTTACAGGACATCAACTGTGTGAGCAGTATGTTTTCCATGATGGATGGATGAGGAACAGAGCAGTTTTCAGGAGTAAAATGAGAGCTGTCCATTGCATTCAGGAACAGTTGAGTGGTATGGTATACACAGACTATTGGAGCCCCAGTATAATCAGGTTTATGCCCACCCCCAAGTGAAGCTGACATCAATAGTCCCGTGCTCAGGCACATTATGACACAGGGCAAGGAAGACTGCAGGGGCATGCACCATTGAAATGATTGTGGGAATTTTTTCATTACTATTTTATACATTATTGGTGGAGATTAATGAAGGCTACCACTTGACTAACAAGGGCCTTGCTAGTAGAACAGTGGCCTTCATTAGTCTCCAACTCGCAATCATAATATAGTGATAAAAAATAACTCCATTCATATTAAGGGGTACACCCCAGCACTCTGACCCATTGACATAATTTCTTAAAGACTCCTCCATCTGCCTCCCTAGTACTCAGGTAAGAGACTCTAGACTTATATCTATACTTGGTGAGTTGTCTGTAGCAGCATGGCTGCACCCACTACAGTGTGTGTGCATGGGGGGGCTGGCCATGTGGATGGGTGTTGAGTTATTGCTAAATTCATGTTTGGCCCTTAAAGTCTGTTTGTGTGGAAGCATTCAAAACTATGGAGAGAAAATAGTAGGAGTAAATGCCAGACAGAAGTAATTAGTTTATTTTGTGGGTAAGTGAATATATTGGGGGTGGCAAGACCCACAATTGTTTCCATTGGTATGTGTGCTACAACTCAGCTGTGCAGCTGAGATGAGGGGGAGACAAGAAAATTAAAAAGTATAACAGTGGCTATAAACATGCCACATGCATGCAGATGTATGCAGATTTGTGTTGACGTACAAGTGAGCCATATGTGTGTAGGCAGTATAGCTCTGTGGTTTAAGGCACTGAGCTACAAACTAAGAAACTTAAAAACCTGAAGACCTGGGTTTGAATCTCATCAATGCCCACTTTGTATATGGTGTGATACTGAGCAAGTCATTTAATTTGTATGTGTGCATTTATTAGTGGCCACTTGCTTTTTGCACACATGCCACATGCATGCAGTCTGTTCCAATTTAACACAAAAAAGCATGGTTTCCAAATTTGCTTGCTGCACACATGCCTCATGCATGTGATTGGTTCCAATTTAACATTTTATTTTGTGTGTAATCTGTTTTATCCCCTCACTCCTGCTCTGGTGCTTGCCACTCCTTCGGGCTCTCCTAGGGTCCTTCCTGCTTCTGCCATCCCCTCTCGAGTTCTGACTCCCCTCAGGTCCCACATAGCAGCCCTCCTGCAGTAGCCCGGTGTTTCCCTTCACAGGGCAGGTTCCCCTCCTCTGAGGGGGAATGCACCAGTGGAGGGGGAACACTGACACTTACTTTGTTAGGCTGCAGGATGCTGCTGGGCACCCGCGAGGAATGGCTCCCTGGGGGATGTAGAGATGCAGAGGATCTGGAGGCCGTCATCTGGTGAACTCCCAGCCATTTTCCCTTGTTCTGTTGGGGGCAGCGTAGTGACATCACGGCATATGCCGATGTCCGCTCCTTCCCCACTTAGCATTGGGCCAGGCATCCTGCACTAATCCCAGCCTCCGCTAGGAGCCAGCAGATGCCGGACCAGTCCCCTACCTTCCCCCCAGAGAAGGAGAGCTGTCCATGGGACGCTCAATCCTTCTCCCCCCGGCCGGCCCTCCAGCAACCCGGGCTCATTCCCGAACCTGGGTCGCTGTCGTCGCAAGCGGAAATCCAGCCACTTCACTGGCGGGCCAGCCACAATTTAACATTTAAATCATGATTGCAGCACGCATATCACATGGGTAGTTTTATGTGTGCAGCATGAAAACATTTCAAATAATTATTTCTGTAGAGGAAGAGATAACATATTAAGTAAAATAGATGTGCTAACAAATTATGAAATGTTGACCCATCTAATATGAACTAGAATCAGTTTGAAGGACAGAAGACAGGAAAAGACTATTTCAAAATCAAAAGCCCCTTGGTTTGACAATGAGTGTAAAAGGTTTAAATCAATAGTAAAAAAATAGGTAGGCTGACAATAAAGCATCCAGAATCAATGATGAATAGGGTCCTTACTGAAATTAAGAAGTGCTATGGGACCCTTTCAATGCAAAAGAAAAAGAAATTTGATAATTTGTGGAGGGAACTCCAAGCAGCCATAGTGAACAAAGATACCATACATTTTAGTTCTTAACTGCATATGGAGAGAATAACATTTCACAAAATACTGATGCCATGATTTCTCTGGCGTCTTGGGAAAACTTCTACACTAAATTATATTTGGTATCACATAAGGACACTGATAATGGTTTAAAACTTGGACTTCTAAGCAGTGTTAATCTAAGAAGTCGTAGTGTGACAAAATCCAGCCCTGGTGAATGGACTTCTTTTTTGCCACCAGAAACTGAAAGCTATACAGCAGCTCACAAAAATAATAAATTACCTTGGCTAAATGGCCTTCTGGATAACATTTTTAAAATGAGCATGATGCGGTGGACACAGATCTTTGTTTCTCTTTTCAACAAAATTAATGCTTCTGGTCATTGTGACAGGGTGATCCCTGCCACTGATGGGTGCCCTGATGTTCATACCCCCCCCCCAGAAATAATAAAGTGATATGAGAATATCCTAGGTACAGCATATATAAGTATAGAAAGTGCTGTCATGTTGTAGTCAAGCTATATAGTAAAAAATAGGAGGGAAATAGGAGCAGAAACCACTTCTTTGGTTCTGTGTCCTTTTCCCTGCTTGTCCTAGTTTGGCTCAGTTGCCAAAAGGAAGGCCACTTAAAAAAAATAATAAAGACAGCACGTCCTGATTCCATGTAAAAGTACCTGTAGAAGAAGTACTGCTGTGCTGAATTTAAGGGGCTAAATATTTGGGATCCCTGTTGTTTCTTCAAGTTCCGTGTGGAAATTCCATTACTGAAAGGACCTGTTTAATACGAATTAACCTGTTGTTTTCATCCAGCACTAGAGAGAGAAAGAGACCCTGTGTGTGACATCTAGGCCTGGGTAACATGGCACTGGAAGTGTTTCTGCTGCTGTGGGTGCACCCTTCCCACGGACATATTCCATCCGTACCCCTAGACATGGGGAGTGAGGGCTACATTACTATGTATGACAGGTTATGTGATTCAGATGGATAAAGCACACAGCTGTTACAGTTTTGTACTCACACAGTTGGTTTACAGAGCAAGTTTAGATACAAATGTGTGTGGTGGTGGCTGCAGGGAGGAGTAAGGAGATGCGGGCTTGAAGAATAAATGAAACTAAAAACAAAACAATTTAAGTACCTGTGCTGTATAATACTATGCACTCCATCAAGTCCAGCAGTGAACATTACATACGTATTCTGTAGGTTACAGTCAGTGATTTCAGAAATACATAATTTTTTTTTATCCAAGCCATCAGCCTCCATTCAGTGCACATAGCAGGCTTCATTTGTAAAAGGCTGGGAAATAATTTAAAAGTTTAAATTGACAAAAAAGTCAAATAAGTTATCATGTTTGGCCAGCTTCACTTTTCAGCATTTCCCTGTATGTCTGGTTGAGAGAGAAAGAGAGACAGAGAGAGAGAGAGAGAGAGAGACAGAGACAGAGACAGAGAGAGGTGTAGGGTCTGCATGAACTACGATGTCCCCAGCTCCCCACAGGCCATTAAGGCCCCCATAAGCTGTCAAGTTTTAGATACATTCTGGTGCATTTTGAGGGTAATTTTGAGACTATTTGGCTGCTTTTAAAGCCTTCTTTGACTTGTTACAAACAACCAATATCGCTATCAAAATAACTAACAATAATATTAACTAATAATAACAAAAATAGTGTCAGTGGCTCAGTAGGTAGCACACTTGCCTCTGAGGCCAAGAGATCAGAGGGCTGTGGATTCAGTTCCCACAGTTGGCATTTGGGTTAATATTCCAGTACTGACACTGTAGTGCAGCATGACAGGGGTGCTGTGCTTCTGAGGTGCCATCTTTTTGGATGAGATGTTAAACTTGAGGTCCCATCTGCCTGGATTGGTGGTAATTCAGGTAGATGTTAAAGATCCCATGGCACTTATCGAAAAGAGTAGAGGAATTTTTTATTCAGTACTAAAGGAAACCATATCACAACACAAACACATATTACATCATAGAAACATGAACAAAAAAAACTGAAAACACCCTACAAACTGTATACGATCTCTTGAACTTCCAAACCCCTCATAAAACAGGTATTAACAACATACCATAACATTTGATTAAATGCTGAAACAAAAAGGAGAGAAAATGAAGAGGGACAGAAAAAAGTAGAATGAAAAAGAAAAGGGAAAGAAAAAACAGAAAAGCACACACACACTTTACATTCATATTTACACTTTTTGAAATCCTGCATTAACTTCATGCCTTATATAGAAAGGTACAAAAATCATTTAAATAAAATGTAGCCATGTCTCTAGTAGGATATTCTACTCATTACTGTGCTTTAACCTTTAATACATGTGGGCCAGTCTTTCCGCCAGACTTCATGCATCTGCAATGGGAATGACAAACTTTCCTTTTTGTAAATTCCTTTCACTTCTGTATTTATTCTCCCAATCAACCCTGCCACATCTAGATTTTTTTGCTGCAATACGTATTGGCATCTGACTTGCCATATGACCCATTTAATTGTTGCCATAGCCACTCAAAATGTCCCTTTAAGGAACTTCTTCCACTCTCTCCCTATTGCCCCATAAATCAGGGTATCATAATTAATTTCCCTCAGTTGTGGCATTTCCCATTCTAATGCCAAAGAGTCCCATATTTTATCAATATATATATATACACACTTGAGCCCAGATATTCAAAGGGTTGCGCGTAGCCAACAGTATTCTGTCATCAACCACTGATATGCCCCAGTGTGATATTCAAAAGGGAAAGTGTGCGGCACAAATGCTGATGCACCGGGCGCATCAGTAATGTATGCGGGGGCGCAGGTAGAGGCGTGCCCATGCATACCCTGCACAGCCCGATATTCAGCCCGGGATGTGCAGAGCAATGCATGTGCAACCCCTACCTGCGCCAGCACAAAGTTGATCTAAAAAAGGAGCAACTGATGGCCACCCACAGGTGAGCTGTCGCATTGCAAGCGCCCAACCACGGCAGCTGCCACCTGTGGGTGGCCACCCGAGCTCCGGCTGCACCTGGTGGCACCACCCATGCCCGATCGTGGGCATTTGTAAAAAGATTAATGTCCAATATCCCTGGTGGTCCAGTGGACCACTGTGTGCCTGATCATGGGCATTTGTCATAAAATAAATATTTCCAATATCTCTGGTGGTCCAGTGGACTGCTATCTGCCCGATCGTGAGCATTTGTAAAAATGATAAATAAATGTCCAATATCCCTGGTGGTCTAGTGGTACCCCCCTTCCCCATATCTGGAAAGTGTAGTACGGTAAGGGCTGCACACCCATTGGCTCACACTGTGGACCAATGGGCGTACAGCCCTACCGATGGTGTCAGTCGGCGGGCGGCAGGGTGGCAGGCGGTTGGGGTGCTGCCGCCCACCGGCTGACAAGGGGGGAGCAGGGCAGTGGGGCTCAGTGGGTGGGTGGGAAGGGGGGTACCACTAGACCACCAGGGATATTGGACATTTATTTATCTTTTTTACAAATGCCCGCGATCAGGCAGATAGCGGTCCACTGAACCACCAGGGATATTGGACATTTATCTATCTTTTTTACAAATGCCTGTGATCGGGCAGGTAGTGGTCCACTGGACCACCAGGGATATTGGACGGAATTATTTACTTATTTATACAAATGCCCGCAATTGGGCTGTGGAGCACATTGCCGGCTGCAGGGGGCGTCGGTCCCCGACGGCTGCTGCCTGGCAGGGCGATAGGTGCAAGTGGTCAGGATCAGCGCACCTGCATGCAAATGGGGCCATAGTGACATGCAAATGGCCCCATTTGTACCTTGCATACATTATGGCCCTATTTGCATGTCAAGTTTTGAATATCGCGGTTGCTGTGCATAGCGCAATGGAACTTGCGCTAGCGCATCCCCATGCTCCACTCTGGCCACTTGCGCTGGTGCACTGCCACTGTGCCATGCACACTGGGGTGGCCAGAGTGCGATATTCAATGCTGCTGAGCCATGGCGCAGCTCCGTTGAATATCGCCCAGTCCACACCACTGCGCAGCCAAGTTGAGCTGTGCCCAAGCTTGCACCACAGCCTGGCGCAGTTTGAATATCTGGGCCTCAAAGTATAAAAGACTCATGGTTTCAATTTGATTTATACAATCGTCCCTCAGGCATACTCTATCTGCTACCGCTTTATGGTGGTGATTACCTCTAACATTGAGTCGGTCATCGCAGCACATCCACAGTGTGTCCCACATTTTGGGGGGAACCCTAACTTCTGTGAGGTGAGATGTGACCTCTAAGGCTGAAATATTATTTGGGAGAGTAAAACAAGGAACTTTATCTACCTCTTTTGCCAAGATATTTTTATAAGTAACCTTCTTTGTAGTATGCCTCACGTCCTGTGTTGTTAAGTTCCATTCCTTCAATTTTTTGAATGCCTCCTATGAATGTACAGCCTCCCCTACCAAAGGATTTCTACAAGGACCCCACTTTTGGGTCTCCCATTTATGAAAAAATGGATCACATTTATCCTTAAAAAAATTTACCCACTCCATTGTTTTACCAACTATCAAAGGAAGAAGGTTGGAATATATGTATATTGAAAATAAAAAAATTATAGGGTGCAACATATCTAACCCCCCCCCCCCTTCTGAATTGTCCTATAAGTTATTTGGCATTTAACCGGGTTTAACTTACTACCCCACAGGAGTCTAAAAGCAATACTATAAATTTTGGTTTCCAACTTAACTGGTAAAGGAAATATACTACTTACAGTTAGGAAGAGAGGAATAATGTAAGTTTTATACATGAAAACCCTTGTTTTTCTTGACATGGGAAAGGCTTTCCATCGGTTTATTTTTTCCTCTGCTTTCTCAATACAGTTTTTCCAATTTAACACAGCAGAATCCCTGGTACCAAAGGAAATCCCCAATATTTTTATTGGAGATTCTGATAACTGAATACCACCTATTACCGCTCTATCCATGTCCCTTAGCTCACTGAGTGCTACTCCCCCACTTTTGGTCTTGTTAATTTGAGAACCCGATACCTTGGAGAATGCCTCTACAATTTCAAGTGATCTCTCCCCTGATGTCTTGTTCGCCACCAACAGTGTGACATCATCTGCATATGCCATTACTACTGGGAACAAATGCCGGTTTGACCCCTCAACATGCAGTATCTCCCCATTGAATTCTAATTTTCTCAAGACTGGGGTCAATAGCCAGCACATATGACAGGGGGCTCAAAGGGCACCCCTGTCTTACCCCTCTTAAAATTTGAAAGTGCCTCCCCATTCTGCCGTTCACTACTTGGCTAGTAGAGCATGTTCATACAGAATTTTCACCCACTTCACAAACAGCTCAGGAATGACGTATTTCTTTAATACCGCAAAAAGGTATTCATGGGGAACAGCATCAAATGCCTGTGACTGATCGAGGGTAAGAAGGATGCCCAAGGCTCCTTGTTGATTGACAACTCCCTAATTAACTTTAAATTGTCCACCATTGAATGCTGGGGTATACCACAAGTCTGAGCTTTAGAAACTACATATTGTGCAACTTTAGCTAGCCCGGCACATAAGATCTCACTTAAAATTTTCCAGTCAGAATTCATTAAGCTGATTGGTCACCAATTTGAGATGTGGGCCCTTTCCCCTTTTTTATAAATAAAAATCGAGAGACTGTCAGCTAACGCTTTAGGGAAGGGTGCTTTCCCCCTAAAAGTTTGTTAAATACCAATAGTAGATGGTCTCCTAAAAGTTCTACTTATTTTTTGTATTACTCACCTGGGAGACCATCAGGGTCCAGGGGATATGCCCAGTTTTGCCACTGAGATTGTCTTTAGCAACTCTGTTTTTGTAATTGGGGTAGTCAAAAATCTTGCTTCATCTCTAGGAATTTTTGGGACCCCAATGTTATTCAAGAAGTTGTTTAGGGAGTCTGAACATGGTACAGACTGTCCAAAAGAATTCCTCACATGGTTCTCTACTACCTGCATCATGCCAACCCCATCTTTTATATTATGTCCATTCTCTGTTTATAGTTCTGTCATGAATCTTGTTCCTATTCACTGTTGGCAACTATCGTATGGATTTAGTTGTTGTGCTTTCCCCTTGGTCCCATATTTTTGTTCAAAAAACAGGGTTTGGGCCCTGTCATATTGAAATTCTTTCATATCAGTTTTAACCAACCGAATCTGTTCTAAAAGATCCTCCCCTGTTTCATCTATGTGAGACAGTAAGATTTGTAATTTATGTCTAAGTTTGAGGTAGTTTAAGTATTTAGCATTAGCCACCTGTTTTGCCCTCTTACTACAGTACTCACGTATATCATTTTTTGTGTCCTGCCACCAAAGCACGGGGTTATCATATATCTGAAACACTGAAAGACGGACCGTGATTTCCTCCTGCAGTCCTGTCACAAAGTCTGGTTCCTCCAAGGAGGACACATTGAATCTCCAAATCATGTTTGATAATGGTTTATTACTAGGAGTTCCAAAGTGTACCCGAAGAAAAGAATGATCTGTAATTTCAATGGGGAGAGTGTCACATGCAGTAATAGGCACCCAATGTGATACAAAAATCATATAAATTCTAGTTGATAATCTGCCTTTATAAAAAGTGTGTACTGGAGTGATGGATTTTTCAGCTGTGCAATCTACAGTATTAACTTTGCGCTTTTGTACATTCTGTTCAGAAAATTGGAATCATTATATAATTTATTAGTCAGACCTGTTTTATCTTGTAAAGACAAAATACAATTAAAATCCCCAAAAAAATTACTGTTTTTGTTGTATATAGATAAGGCTGGATTTGTTTAAATACATCAATACATTTATATTTCGTTTGGGGATTGTACAAATTCAGAAGCCTAAGATTCTGCCCCTTAAAACTCATGTCTAAAATTAGGACCCGACCTGGAATCAAATCAATTAACCTGGATATTGTTGCACCCATACCTGATATTAAAATACCCAGGCCAAAACATGCCTCTTCCCCCAATGACCAAAAGTAGGGGCCGCTATGCCATTCTTTTTTTGCCAGGTATTGCCCCCTTACGGTGTATATTCTAGTGTCTTGTAGAAACACAATGTCCAGCCATAACTCCCTTAATACAAAGAATGTAGTGTGTCTTCTTTGGGAATTTTTGATACTGTTAGTGTTGAGTAACCCTACAGTAAGGTTTCAGGGCATAAAATGTTTCAAGTTCCTTCCGGTATTAGCACTTTGCTTTCTTCCACCTCAGGAGACCTGCAGTTTGATCTCTTCGTTTTTTTCTTCTTTTTTTTCTTTGTTGTTTTAGAATCACCTAAGGTTCTTTCATTATCAGTTGTAATATCCGGCAAGGATGATGTGATAGGAGAAGTATCCGATTCTTCTTCATCCTCTGCCCATTATTTTCACTTCGTCAAAGATGAGAATCTGTTACCTGTTGGTACTTGGTACTCCTGAATAGTTTCTTGCAGAGCCTCAGCTGACTTCTTGTGACTCTTCTGGTCTTTTGCAGTTCCCATTTCTCAGTGAGTGGAGGGGCTAGAAACACTTCTTGTGACATTGACTGGCCTTGTTTGCCAGAGGGGGTGGCATTCTCCATTCCCACTGTCCCATCCATCCTTTGTGCACTATGTTCCTCTTCTTCACCATCTACAATTGCATTGCCCTCAGAATGCATAGATACTTCATGGATTGGATTGGGACAGTGCACTTGTGGTTCAGACCTAGCTCTGTGTTGGCTAGGCCTATGCTCTCTCTGATCAGTGTTGCAGTTTCTGTCAGGGTGATTCCTCTCATATCCTTCTTCCTCTTCAGCATTATCAGGGCTGTTGTGTGCCGCCCATGGGCAATTTCTAAAGGAATGATTTGTTTCATCACAGAGATTGCAGTGCAAAGGGGAAGGACAGTTGATTGAGACATGTCTTATGCCATTACATAGTGTACACTTCAATTGGTCATAGGCACTGCTAAAGTGTGTGTATGCCCCACACCGAAAATAGGATCTTGGCTGTCCTGCATAGAACAAAAATCCATGGTCACGACCTAGATAAAAACAACTTGGGAGGTGTTAAATTACTTAATGTGTCTGATTTAATCAAACTTTAATCCGCCAATCACCTGTCCATATGTCTTTGGAGTCTATGATTGGGTCAGGAAGTCCCAACACATTACATTTTGTCTTCAGCCAGTGTAGAATGTCCCCAGTAGCCACATTCTCATTCTTAAATAACACTGTGATGGTGCGGTAAGTAGGTCTAGATAGTGGGATAACCATGAATGGTTTCCACTCAGGTGTTTGTCTCAGACCCTGGTATCTCTGCCAGAAACGTTCCAATCCTTCAGCAGTTTTAAAACTAACATCAAATATGGGATCACCAGATGTGTGGATGAGTGCATAGATTTCTTGTGCTGAGAACCCCATACTATCTTTTATTAGAGTTTTCCCGACATATAATCTATCTGGGTAAACCTCTAGGCCTCCCTTATATTTGATCCATGCAGCATTTTTCCATTTAGCCGGCTCAGGTGGAGTATGAAATAGCTCAGCAAATGTTCTTTGTTTTGGGCCCTGTGGGCATGCTACTGGCCTGGCAATACCTGAAGGCTCATTTCTGGAGCAGCCCTCTTCTTGAAGTTGGGCCTGTGAAACTGTAAGAGCAATACTTGGCTGGTGTGAGGCAGCCTGAATGTGGGAGGCTGGGGGCTGGTTTCGGGGGGGGTCTGATCTTCAATCCCAATCTCAGACATCTGTTGCTGTACGGCACCTTCTGTGTTTCTAGTAGCCTGGACAAGGTGATTAATAAATGGTGCATGTGGGTGGGGAGAATCTTTTAATTCAAAAGTGGAGGGGACCTCCAAAGGATCATCTGATACATCATGCGTTCTTTCTGGCAAGGCCCATGGTTGGTCCTTAGAGTATCGAACCCAACCAGCCTGCCTAAGTGCCTCTTCTACTGTCAGTCCAGTAACCAAGATATTATTATCATAATCTGGTGCCATGTCCCCATTTCCTAGGGTCATGCTTTGTGTGTGCTCCTGATGTTGTGTTGTAACTTCACTCATTTCATTTATCTGTCCAAACTCAATGCTGACCTTATGCATTTGCCCCTTGTCCTTATCTGCTGCCCCTTCATCTTTCGATATTGCACTCCCATGGTTTTGCTCAGGTATGCAATTAAAATCACAGTGTATCTCAGTAACTCCCCCCCCCCACACACCACTCTCCTGGTCCTGAATACTCTGTTCCTTTTCAAGTACATTTATTGCTGTGTCTTCCATATATACAATCTTACCTTTTGTCTGCACACTGTTTTTCGTACTATATTGTGTACTCACTTTATCATCAAACTCCTGTTGATGCGCTTCTCTGTTTGAATTTGTTGCCACAGTAACCCTCAGTTTCACACACAGACCTGCAGGTATTGCTTCTCTCTGCCTTTCTGGCATAAAAAGTTCTTGTTTTTTGCATTCTTTCAACTCCTATTTGTTTGTCACCTTTAACAGCTCCATTTGCAAGGCTTTCCTTTGCATTTTGCATTTCTCCTCTGCCAATAATAATTCTCTGAGTTTTTTCTTTCTTTTGTAACAGTTCTGAACCAGGTATTAAAGGGGACTGTACCACAGCTGAGTTTGTAGCTTCTTCCACAGTTTGTGACCAATATATGTCAGATTCTGGAAAGCAAACAGGAACATCATTTTCATTTTCTTTATCTGTAGCAAATTGCAAGTCCACATTGTCCACAAGAGATATTGGAACAGAAAGGGATTCCTTGTCTTCTGTCTCTCCTGTATGCAGTCCTCCTCCTCCACTGGATCCACAGGGGCAGCCATCTTGGCCAAAGACCAGGATGTCAAAGGTTCTCCTAGAGGAGAGTAGGGGAGTTTCCTTGGTGTCCTGGCCAAATTTCCTTCATTCACTAAAAAAAATACCACCAACAGCTTAATCTGGTTCAATTTCAGTTGCTTATCAACTGTATCCCCCGTCGCCCCTGAAAAAGAGACTTCTAGGCCCAGTGGATTTACTGGGTAAACAAAACAAACAACTACTTTTTATCTTCTTTTAAAAAAAACTGTCAAAACTAAAGCAAAAAATCCCACTCCAGCCACCCTTCAAACATTTGACTATATACCACTTCTCTTGGGGTTCTATTCCCGGTCCCAGATTAGGTTAATTAATTCCTTTTTCGTGTCTTTTGTGTGGTTCACCCAAGTTTCACCCTGTCCCTGAGTTGTCCCCCCAGAGGAAGTTATTTTAATAGGGAGGAATTCAGGGGTGCAGGGGGCTCCAAAACAAACATTTTAGTGTTTTTAATTTTAGTCGCTGTTTTGACAACACGGTATAGTGCTGTGCTGTTTTTGTATGCGACAACATGACCCCATGCACATTGACACAGGATGTATAACAGGTCATGAATGCTTTACTGCATGTACCCTGAACTGAAATAGTTGAAACAGGGAGGGTAAGGCTCAGCAGGGACAGCTGCATGAAATACAGGGCATATACGGTGACATCACAGCTTACAGACTTGGTATGCAGCAAAGGTTTTGCAACCTGTGTGAGACCTCAGACAATGGCATGACCATAATTGTTACTGCTCTACAGCAGAATAATGTTCCCCACTCATATCCAGTATATGGCAGCCAACCCCCAAATCCTCATATGTCATACACCAGAACCACAATACCATCAAGCACTCTAGCACAACCCACACATGACAGCCAACCTGAAGGGGTGCACAGCCAACTGTAACAGATGATGACCTAATGTCAAGCATGTCCCATGGCATGTACACAGCCCAGTCACATCGCAAGGGGCAGGGGCAATGACAGTGGTGGGCTCATCCCACCCTAAACACCCACTCAGAAGTCATCCCAGACACCAAAGCCAAAAAACACACATGACCTAATGCTTCATCCAAATTTTGTGCTGAACACTGAATGGGCTTTAATGCTGAAGAATTGCCATCCACCATCAGATACATGTGGACTTCTCTTCATGGGTTCCATGCTCGCTCACAGCAGGGGGATGGGAGGCTGGTGGCAAGTGACAAGCTTGGGAGAAGAGAGATCACTCAAATCGCTGACATAGCCCAGCCCAACCCCTTACCGTCAGATAAGGCCATGCAATACAAACAAAATTAATAATACAAAACAGCACACTTACCTCACTGCTCCTTTTATGATAAAGCCTGGCTAGTCATTAATTCATATTATTTTGTTGCCACTGATCATCTAACTCACTTGGTCCCAGCCAAGTCCCGACTTCTGAGAATTAATCCCTCACAGTTTCATTTGGTGCAAATAGTTGGCTGCTCCTAGCTCACACTCTGCATAGTACCAGCTGCACCTCCAGTCCCACAGGTACAACTAGTCGCTCACTGGGTTAGAGGATTTCTGCAGGACATTCCCCAGATTGCAGATCTGTCTTTCACATGAATAAAAAGTATCAACTTCAAGATGAGAACAAAGTTATCACTGCCAGGTTATTAAGTTACTAATCCTTCATGGAGAAGAAATTTAAACATGCACTACTGCTTTGCCACATTAAATAAGTTAATTAATTAAATAAGTCCACTATACTGCTCTGTCCTGGAAAAATACATAGTAAAAGCTGGACCCCACTGAAAATGAGAAATTGCCCCTCACTTGGGCTATTATAAAAATGGGTAAAAGGAGGACCCAACTGAACAAAAAAGATATTGCATCTCCACTGTACTATCCTGGGTAAATGCAGTGTAAAACCGGGGTCAAACAGCACCCTACTGCAAACAAGATATCACAACCCATCTGGGCTATCCTGAGTAAATATATTGTAAAACTGTAAAAACAGAACTCTACAGCAGAACACCACTGAAAAGCAGATGTTGCATGTAAGCTGTTTTGTCCTGGGAAAATACATTGTAAAAGCATCCAGATCACTCATTTTATAGCAGTCTGATATATTGCTGGTGGTCTAGTGGTCTCACCATAAGGTCATCTGACCCCCTCCTGACTAACCATCTCAGGCACCCCTCCAACCCTGGTCACATAATGCAAACTGCAGCAATAGTGATGACTGGCACACAACCCTCTGCTCACCACCTAAACTGGTTTCAATTGGATGGTCTCCGAGCAATAGCAGGTATTGTACAAACACCGGTGTCTACTGTACTCATGCTCACTCACTGGCAATCAGATGGTGGCCAGCCAAGGTGGTCAGCCAAGGGCTGTGTAGGTCGCTGTCACTGTTGTTGTACTTTGGCTTAGGTGACCTGAGGGGGGTTTGTGGGGAGAAGGGTCCTGAGCATGTGGGCTGACAGAGGATCACATGCCCTTATGGGGGGTGGGCATCACTAGGCTACCAGAAATATTCAAGACAGTTACAGGATGGTCAATTGGGGGTACAGGAACCATTACACCACCAGGAATATTTGAGACAGCTACAGGATAGGTGAATGGGGGTTGGGGGACCATTAGACCACAAGGAATATGCAAGACAGCTACAGAATGGGGGTGGACATGCACACATGTTAATGGGCCCTTAATGAGCATGCAAATGGGCCATAGAGCCTTCTATGCCCAAAGGGTTAATTAGCATGTTAGAGCTAAATATGGCCCATGGGAGCCCAGCCATGATCTCATTTGATCCGTGCTACCTCCATTGTGCCCCTGTCAGCCATATTCAGTGTGGTCCTGTGTCAGCATAGCACAAAGTCACTATCAGGGCCCCTACTTTTCTGCGGCACAGAGGGACCAAGTTCTGCGGCAAGACTACCATTTGCCACAGAACTTCTGTGTTGGTGGTTTGTAATTTCTGCAGAAGTTCTGCGGCACTAACAAACTACCACATTACAGTGACAGCTTGTCATCCTGACTTCACTTTCATGGCAGTTTTTATAGCAATCAGGATGGTGGAAGGCACAATAACATTAGTTCAAAAAATAACAGACTTATAAAAATAATTTTATGCCTAAAAAGGCAAAACAAATGTCTCTCCCTTAAAGTCCTAGCCTGTTGCATAAATGACATATGCAGAGGGGATCTTATGTGGTAAATAAGGTATTTCTATATGCATGCCATCTATCCCACTAATGAGGTTTCCACTGTCTATCACTTATATATGTGTATCTGCTTTCTACACCACTCATGAGGTTCCCACTGTGTATCACTTACATATTTATATGCAATCTGTAACATATCTAGAAATGTGTGTGTGTGTGTGTGTGTGTGTGTGTGTGGTGAGAGAGACAGAGATACTGTATATGTGTGTGTGTGTGTGTATATATATATATATATATTTTTTAATTTCCATGAACTTGCATCCTCATTTATACAGGTCACATTAGAAATGGAATAGAGGAGTTATCTCAAAACTCATTTTTGATGTCAACCTGCTTTCCCTGACACACTGCGTAATGCCATCAGGCCATGACATGCATGTGAACCGATTGTGACTAAGCTCTCCAGACCAGCACAATGTGTCCACCATGTGACAGAACACTGCACCATACCTTCCCAGGCTCTGAGCAATGATGTGTTCCACCAATCCTTGTGCTGCCCAGCCAGCTCCCAGAGCTAATCTCTTAACCTGAGTTGCCGGCACGGAAACACAGCATGCTACTCTCTGGCCCAACAGCTGTCCCTGCACACAACATTTCTCCATAATTTTTAGCTGATTCTATCAACCAATGACAATATGTAATCAATAACACTGGCAAAAATGCGTACAGTTCAATTATTTATTTAACAGGTCTATTCTTTCACCAGGTCTACACATCATTATATTCCACTTTTCTGGGCATAACTACATTATTTTTCTTAAAAATGACATTTAAATTAATTTTACCAGTTATTCATTTCAGATGGCATCTCTATACCTTAAAGGCACAAATAGGTCTGTACAAAGTGAGGTATGGACTTAACAGGTCTGTGCTAGTGACAAGGTTTTGTTTAAGTTGGCCCTAGTGCAATAATGTAAGACTGAAAACTGTATTAGGCTGTAGTGCAGGTTGAGCAAATATCACCATGCCTGAAGTGCAGTGCCACTGTCTCTGGCAGTGGGAGGTGTGGTAGATAAGTGACTGCTCATTTCTGTTGCAGATTACAGCCATTTCATTAGCTAATGTATGATGTTATAGCAATGATAACATCACATTCTGAGCATATAGGGGGTTTAGGATATAAAAAGAGGGGAAGAGAACCAGATTCTATAGAAAAACAGAAATATTAATAAAAAATCAACAAGAAGAGTGAATTCTGTGGCACCGCAGAAGTTCTGCGGTAGACTGCAAGTTCTGCACAAAATTATGCAGCCGCAGAATTCTAGGGGCCTTGGTCACTATGCACTGTACCAACATGGGCCAATATTTAAACAGTTTGCATTCTCCAGTTGCAGTGAGCTAATTGTTTGAATATTGCCTCCAAGCAGGCTGTGCACAAACTGCCATAGACTGTACATGGCCAGCTCTGAATATGGAGACCTATACTCTTTAGCCCAGTAGAACCCAAAGTCCATGAACCAATGGCTCATGGGGGTAAGAAAAATCTGCATATAGCCTCAAGATGCTGTTGTTCTGACTTGTAACAGCATGAAAGCAAACATGTTTGCCACTGACTTATGCTTGTTTGGACAGCAAAACATACATAGCATTACCACATCAGCCAAATGCTTCATTTAATAAAAACAGAAAAATATCACACAAGTAGATACGTAGGAGACATTATGACAAGTCAAAGCACAGCAGTGCATTCAACTCCAGGGTCCGTGCTATCACAAGTGAATAATTAGACACCACCATTTGCAGGTATTAGCTAAGTGTAATCCAAGTTTAATGTCATAGTTACTCTATTTTACTGTTTACATGTTTGATTTTAGTACTAAATAGAGGAGACTCTTGCTTACAATACCTTTCAAGTCTCAGAGGGAAGCTAGTCATTAGACACAGACACCAAGAAAGCTGTCACTTTATTATCAATCAAGCAGTATTTTCAAATAAACTCTACAAATGCAAATAAAGTGTAACCACTCAAATTCTTCCATAGGATTGTCAAGACAAAACCTGGACAGAGAGTCACATGATCTTTACTTACCTTAGCAGGGAAAGTAACTTTAACTTAGCAAACCAACAGATTTACTGAAAAATGAGACTGCCTGTTTTACTCAATTGCAGGCTCATCACAATGACTGTCTGCCTGTCACAGCCCAGTGACCCCACTGCCACAAGTTGGAACCTGATCTCAAATCACCTTTTGCTCCTCTGTGAAGGAATTCAGCAGAGAGATAAAACAAGATTCCCTTACAGCTATGCTTCATAACTGCTCAATTGCTAATTTAAGATTGCTGCCTGGAGAACTACATAAAAATACATAATTGAAGACTTTAAGAAGCATGGGAGCACTACACCCCTGTTGACAAGGTATTGTTTAAATAAAAATGTGTAAAAAGAGGGTTTAGGTGTTCTCTCAGGCTAAAACAAGCTGCCTGTGCTCTTTACACTCCACTGATTATAATTTGAGGTGGCAGGAGAATGCTGCATGTAGGAAAGGAACTCTTTCTATACCCCCTCCCCCCAGCGTAGTGATTTCAGGTAGTGGAAGGATCATGGTTCAATTCTGAAATTGTGCTTCAGAAGGAGTCTAAAGTGTTCTTTTTTCCTCAAGTCATATAAAGACGTCTGCAGGGCTCTGACCCTGCAGCCATAAAAAGGAGCCAAAAAGTGATCCATCTAACTTCAGACCTATGTCCCTTCTGTACATTCCAGCTAAGTTATATAATCATTATTTATTGGGCAAAATAGACCTGTGGGTTGAGGAAAATAACATACTTTCAGAAAATCAGTTTGGATTTAGAACAAGGAGATTAACTGTAGATAAATTGTCTAATTCAGAAATACATTAAAAGGAATACAGGCAGTTTATATTGTTGCTTCATTGATCTGAAAATGCATTTGACAATGTTAACAGAGCCTTTCTATGGAAATTATTGTTGGATTTGGGCATGGATTCACATCTGTTTAAAATGATAATAGCTTTATATATAAATACATCTGCATGCATCAGATACACTTTAGATAAGAAATGAACCAAAACAATTCAAATAAATCAGGGAGTGAAGCAGTGGTGTCTTATGGCACTGATTTTCTTTAATATTTATATCGATCAGATTGTGAGAAATTGGGAAAAAATTGATACTGATGCTCCTAAGATTATGAACTATTCAGTAAACATTCTAAAGTTGGGTTGTAAGTTGGAGCGTTGCTGGTGGAAGACCCGGCTGGAGGCTGACAGGCTGGCCCTGTGTGCTCACTATGTTGAGTACCAGGGGGCAATTTTCCGTAAGAAGGCAGAATTCCTGTTAAGGGAAATTGTTTTGGGGAGAAATAGACCATCTCAGCTGTTTTCAACTGTAAACAGGCTTCTTCATCCTGCCTGTCTGCAGCAGAAAAAGGCTTTTTCATCTACTTTATGTGAAAAGTTTTCTCTGTTTTTCTCTGACAGAGTGTCAACTATCAGGTCCGGGGGTTTACCCATAGCGATTCAACAGCACTAGCACTGACATCTCCTACAGTGACAGCTACAATGCCGACTGTCAGCATTGTAGCCACGGGAATGTTGGCGCACGCAATAGGGGGGCTGCGCCCCAAACACCCTCACTTGTGGGGACTCCACCCCCACACACCCCGGTCTCTAGCATTTTATTTCCAAGTCAGAGTTGGACTGGGGGGGGCAATCATCACCCAGTGATGCAGTCCTGATCACCACAAAGACCAGCACAGCGACGGCTGGGTTTTGCTCAATTTCTAGCGCTGTGCTGGTTTTCACCATTGGGGAGTCGCTGCAATGATGGTATACAAGGTCGGGGATCTCACCAGGGAGGCTACTGACTTGTGATCACCAGACTGAGAGGTTCAGAGGCACTCCATCTGTTTGAGAGGAGTTTAGGCCAGTGGAGGTGTCTGAAGTGATTAAGATGATCTTATAGCTGAAGCACACTTTTTGCGAACTGAACACGGCCCCGATGTGTTTCTTAATGGGATGTGTTGAAGCTGTTGGCCCTGTGTTTGCTGGGATTGTCAGGTATTCAATGGTGGAGGGGATACTTCCAGTGGCTTTGAAAGAAGCACTGGTGAGACCCCTCCTTAAGAAATCTTCCCTCAACCCAGACATCCTGGGGAATTACCATCCTGTCTCCAACCTGCCCTTTCTGGGCAAGGTTGTTGATAAATTAGTGGCACAGCAGCTTGAGGATCACCTGGTGTCTTCTGACATCTATGAGCCATTTTGGTTGGGTTTTCGGGCCAGACATAGTACAGAAACAGCTCTAGTGAGGATGCATAATGATTTGCTCAGAGCTAGAGATAGAGGAGACAGGTTAGTTCTTGTGCTCCTCGATCTCTCTTCAGTTTTTGATGCTGTGGACTGCGTCATGCTTCTTGATCAGCTCTGTGAGTTTTGTGGACTCACCGGTACTCTCATCAGATGGTTTGAGTCCTATCTCTCAGATAGGGTGCAGCAGGTGGTGATGAGAAATTTCTCCTCCTCCCCAATGCCTCTGTCCTGTGGAGTACCACAGGGCTCAGTCTTATCACTGATGCTGTTCGCAGTGTACTTGCTGCCCCGGGTGAGATCATTTGACAATACAGCACAGAGTTTCACTGCTATACAGATAATACCCAGCTGTATTTGTCTTTTGCCCCCGAAACATCAGAAGCTGTTGATGTTGTTAATAACTGTTTGGTTAAAATCAATGACTTGATTGCTTACAGCTGTCTGAGACTTAACCCAGCCAAGACTGATGTACTAGTGATCAAGCCTGGTTGCGGTCATGATGTGTTGCCACGGGGGGCTAACATAGGTTGTCCCAGGTTCTGCTCCACTGATGGCTTCCCTGAGGGTGTGACATCTGGGTGTGATCCTGGACAGCAGATTGACCTTTGAAGATCAGGTGTCATCCGTAGTCAAAAGTGTTTTTTACCACTTGCGGAACATTGCCAGGATTAAGCCCCTTATTTCTCCCGAGGATCTGCCGCTGCTGGTACATGCCTTTATTATCTCTAGGCTCATCTACTACAACTTTCTGTACTTTGGGGTCTTGGGAGGGACCCTTCATAGACTGCAGCTGGTGCAGAATGCAGTGGCCTGGTTGCTGACGGGCCTTTCGAGGTCCAGTCATATAACCTCAGTCCTGCGTGTCCTGCACTGGCTGCCTGTCAGGTGGAGGGTCCTTTTCAAGGTGGATTTATTTACCTATAATCCCCTATATGGACTGGGTCCCAGTTACCTGTTAGAGCTCCTGACACCGGTGACCTCTGCTTGCTCCCTCTGCTGCTCCATGAGGGGCCTCCTGGTCATTCCCAGGGTTCTACTCAGGACATCGATAGACCATGCTTTTAGTGTCTCTAGGCTGACCCTGTGGAACTCACTTCCACTTGCAGTCCAGGAGGCCTCCTCGATCGAGGTGTCTAAGCTGAGGCTGAAGGCCCACCTTTTCAGCCTGGCCTTTGCAGATTGCTGATTCCATCTTTGACATCCAGTCTGTCCTTTTGGCAAACCTGAAGCTTTTTCTTTAAAGATGCTGAGCTGTAAACTGTATTTTTCTATTTTGCTATTTTTGGAAATGTTCTATTGCATTTTAATGTTTGCTCTATTTTTTAATGTCTGTTAGGTGCCCAGAGCCTCCAGGAATAGACGCCCTATAAATAGAAATTGCCTTGCCTTGCCTAATGTACGCAGATCATGCCCTGATAATTTCAAGGTTCCCCAAAATGAGCAGAAAGCATTGGATAACATTGTTAGTTCACTTACCAGTCTTAGACTAGAGTTGAACATACAAAAAAATAAAGTTCTGATTATTAATAAACCCATTCACTGAGATACAAATGGAAAGTGAAGGGTAATGTCAATGAAGAAGAGGTTAAATATTTAGGGGTTATAACAGCAAATAATGGCTTGTGAAAGCATATAAAATGCACAAAACAGGCAACTAGACAAACTGTGCTAGGTATAAGCAAGTTTAGTAAAAACTGTGTTAGTAACTCTTTTAAAGCTATAATAGATATCTTCAGTGCAAAGGTGGACTCTCTTGTTGTATGACTCAGAGGTATAGGGTATAGATAAGACTGTTCTGTCATTTGAACCAATACAAAACCTGTTCTTGAGATTGGCCTTGGGGTTACTGCAAATAATCTCAGGGGAACATCTCCTTATGCAAACAGGACAAAGATCTGTGGAAAGTAAAGCTCTTACCAGATCCATAAATTACTGGTATAAATCAGTTTATAATCCAAAAGGTATTTTGTTATATGCTTGCTGGCAAGAATATATTTTTATAAGCACAATAACCTGATTTTTTCTTCATGGTTCTCCAGTCTTAACTTCATTCTGAGGAAACATGGATTAAATGCACTTGCTGAGACTTCTACTGTCATGAACTCGAGAAAGAGTAAAGAAGAGGCCTTACAAAGGCTAATTGATGTGTCTAGGAAAGGGGGACACAAAAAATTATTAAGTCGTCTTTGTTCCAATTATGCAAAACCCTAAATAACAGTTGCACAAAGGAGTGCTATCTATTCTGATGGAAAACGCTTTGAACAGGAAGTCATTGGCCAGGGTCAGATTTGATAAACATTTTCATTATAGGTCTGTTTATATTACATGCAAGATTATAGGCAAATAAGAAGTCGTAAATGTGATAACATATCTCATATTTCAAGCCAACATCTGATATTGGACTGTGTATTATTAAAAGATGTAAGAAACAAATGGTTAGGAAAACACCTAGGAAGAGTAAATTGTTTAAATTTATCTGAAAGACTTTGCTCTTTACTAAACAGTACTAAAAAGGCCATCACTCAGGCAGTGATCAAGATGTATTTTATTTATTTTATTTATTTATTGAAAATGTTTCACCAGGAAAGGCACACTGAGCAAAAAGATGCTCGTCTTACGGTGCAATCTGGGGGTTGGGGGGTTACAGAGGAGGCAGGTATACATACAATAGTCGAACTTATAGTAGCATAATATGGAAAATGTACATAGTTGGGAGGGATTTCATTTGAACTATTACATAGGCGTGATGCAGTTCAGCACACTCATGAGCTGCTGTAAGTACAGGTTATACAAATGGGTAGTTTACAACGAGGTAAACAGTACAGAACATGATTGTAAGGCAAGGTATACAATACAAAGGTACACATTGAGGCTAAATGTGAAATAAATAAGTGCAGTTACAGAACAGGGTAGTAGTAGCAGAATTTGAATGTAGTAGCAGAGGTTGAGCTACAGGAGATGCATAAAATAGCAAGGAAGGATTTGGAGAGTGAGATGGGGGGAGAGATGGAGAGTGTAGAAATGTAGATGTATAGGGAGAGGTCAAGGTGTGAGGGGAGGTGGGGAAGGGGCTTAGGTTGATTGGGAAGGGGAAGGAGCAAATGCAGTGAGGGGTAGGTAATAGAGAGGGTATAAGTGCTGAGGGTAGCATATAAGCCAGACTATTAAGCGTGGCCAGGCCGCTGGTCAGGCACGGGGAGGCGGGGAGGCCAATGGGAGGGTGGTCGGCAGCAGCAGTTAGGTGCAAGGAAGTTAGAGAGGCATAGGAAAGGAAGAGCTTGGATGAAGAATGTCGGACCTGGGTGAGCAGGCCATTCCAGAGTTTAGGGAAGAGATAAGAGAATGCAGATTGGCCGGTGGTGGTCCTGATGAGGGATGAATAGTAGTCTAGGGTCAGTGGATCTGAGGGCATGTGAGGGGGTGGGTGGGAAGGTTAGGGTGGATGCGAGATAGGGAGGGAGGGAGCCAAACCAGAAGTTGGAGGTGAATTTAGCGCAATGAATTAGGCACCGGTTGCTCAGAGAAGGTAGGGACAGGGAACGATAAAGCATGCAGTAATGTGATCGGGGGTATCAAGGGCAAAGCGCAAAAGCATTGAAGAGGGATCTAATCTGGCTAGGGTGGTCTGTGCAGTGGAACTGTAAACTACATCACAGTAGTCAAGGAGGGTAGAATCATTTTCTGAACAATTTAACGTCTGACAGGAAGAGGGAGACCGTATGGTTTCTATAGAGGCACCAAGTTTTGGCGTGAGTTTGGAAATGATGGCATCGATGTGAGTGGAAAAGGAGGTGGTGGTCAAGCCAAACCCCGAGATACCTGAAGGAGGGTACTTCTTCGAGGACGGTGTTATTTAGGGTGTGGAATCTCAGAGGGGAGGTGAGTTTGGAAAGGCGCTGTCTGGTGCTGAAAGTCATAGAGTTGGTTTTCTTAGCATTTAGGGAGAGTTGGTTGCTATTGAACCAGAGTTGGATTTTGTTGAAGTCAGTTTGAAGTTTGGAAGCGACTTCTTCATGGGTCCGGCCAGAGGTGAAGAGGACTGTGTCGTCTGCATACATGTGTATGGTGGAAGAGGAGTAGGAGTTTGGCAGGTCATTTAGGAGGATGGAGAAGAGGATGGGGCCAAGAACTGAGCCTTACGGAACGCTGGAGGTGATGGGGGGGGAGATGCGGTCAGCTATTTTAGTGGATTGGGTTCGGTTTAGAAGGTAGGCACTGAACCAGTTAATGGCGGATTCAGCTAAACCAGCTTCAGAAAGGCAGGATAGTAGGAGAGAATGGGAAACAGTGTCGAAGGCTTTTGCGAGGTCGATGAAAATAGCGGCAGTGATTAGCCCTTTGTCCATTCCAGTGAGGATGTAGTCTGTGAGTCTGAGCAGGGAGGAGGTAGTGGAGTGGTGTTTTCTGAACCCAGACTGGAAAAGGGTGAAGAAGTTAGTTTCGGCGAGGAAGTGGGAGAGTTGGGATAGCACAAGGTGTTCCTGAGTTTTGCAAGGGTGGGAGGAGGAGGAGATGGGGCAGTAGTTGGATGCAGAGGTAGAGTCACCACCTTTGGGAAGGTGAGAACAGTGGCATGCTTCCATATGGAGGGGAGTGACTCGGTACTGAAGGATAGATTTAGTAGGGCTGCGAGGGGGGTAGCGATGGCGGGAGCAGATAAGAAGAGGAGTTTGTTGTCAAGACCATCAGGGGATTTGCCTTTGGAGGGGTTTAGGGCACAAAGGGCATCTAAGATTTCAGAGGGGGAAATGTGTCTAAAGGAGAAGGGGTTCATGCCGGATAGGTGGGGGATGGGAGACTGAGGAGATGGAGTGTTTGCAGGCGAAAGGGCTTCGAGGAGGGCCTGGGCACAGGTAGTGAAATATGAATTAAACTCGGTGGTGACTTCCAGGGGTTCAGAAAGGAGAGTACCTTGGGCAAGGAGAAGAGGTGGAGGGTTAACAGTTTGGGGGAAAAAAGGGAGCTAATGACTTTCCAGAATTTGGAAGATCTTTCAAGGTTTGCATTAAGTGTGTTATTAAAATATTCAGACTTAGCTAGGCGGGTGGCCTTCGTGCACCTATTGCGGAGCATGCGATAGGAGGTATAGTCGCCAGGGAGGAGTGCGGATTTGTGGATTCACCAGGCCTTATCACGGGCTTGTTGGCAAGCAATCAGCTCGGAAGTGATCCAGGGTAGGTGGGAACCACGGACTCTAGCCCAGCGTAGGGGGGGCGTGTTTGTCCCAGGCGGAGAGGAAGGTATTCTGAAAGTGCGTAAGGGCTGTGTCCATATTAGAGTGGTTAGTGCTTGGGACCCAATTAGAGTGGTGAAGATCATCCAAAAGGGGGGATAGGTTGAGGGATTTGTAAGAACGCTGGAATATAAATTTGGGAGGGGATTTAACTCTGTGGATTTTGCGGACTAAGTAGATTGGGTGGTGGTCGCTAATGGAATCGGAGAGAAGACCAGAGCTGATGACACGGTGTGGGTGGGAAGTGAGCGCCCAGTCAAGGAGTGAGTGATTACCGGACTTAAGGTTGGAGCGAGTGGGTTCAGTAATGGTTTGACAGAGGTTAAGAGCAGTTAACTCGGTTTGGGATTTGTTAAAAGTGGGTACTAGCCAATTGTGGTTAAAATCACCCATAGCATATAGTTCACCTGATTGGGCAAGGGAGGACAGCTGGCCCAGAAGGTCAGTGACTATTGTGGTTGGTGTGCCTGGGCAGCAGTAAATGCCAGCCACAAAGATAGGTAGTGAGGAGGTGGGGACAGTTTTACCATCAGGAGCTAGTAAGCTTTGGGTACAGTTTTTGTAATGGAGACAGTGAAGTGGAGGGCTGAGCTGATGTAGATAGCCACCCCACCGCCTCTGGAGTGCCGGTCTTGCCGTATGATACTGAACCCTGGAATAGCGAAATTATTATCAGGTAGGCTAGGTTTTAGCCAGGTCTCAGAAAGGATGATTATATCAGGGGAGTGGTGTACGGCTAGGACCTCGAGCTGATCGAGCTTAGGGGCTAGGCTATAACTATTTAGGTGGAGGAAACGCAGGCCCCGGGAGAGGAAGCTTGGATGGGAGGCGGAGCTTGCTCTGGCTGGGGGGTTTGGTATGGGGTGGGCAGGGCATGCGGTAAGGGTTGGGCCAGGGTTAGGGTGTATATCCCCAGCTACCAGGAGGAGGAGTAGTGCTATGGTAAGGTGGCAGCGTAGCACGTGGAGGGGCCTGGATTTAGCCTTTCAGCGGTTGGGGGCAAGTGGAGGGGGCTGGATGGAAGGAGAAGGTGCAGGAGTGGGAAAGGGAGGCAAGGAAGTAGCCAAAGGAATAGGCCGGGGAGGAGGGGGGAGTGGGGTAATGGGACCAGGAGATAGCAGGGAGGGAAGCAGTGGACTTATAGGGGGTACAAGAAGGGAGTGGCAGAAATGAGGGTGGGGGGGATGGTGAAGGGTAGGGACATAGAGGGGGAGTAGGTGTCGGGAGGGATAGTATAATGGAGGAGAACAGAAGTACCAGAGTCATAGAAGGTGTCATTAGGCCAGATTTGAGGAGGAGGTGACCAATCAAACTACCCTGTAAAGCCGAGTTGGGAGTTACAAGTGTCTGAATTGCCCTTCAGATAGCGTAGATACCACTTTGAAGTAGTGGTACTGTCACGGCCTCTGGTGGACAGGGTGCAGGGTTTGAGACCCTGGTAGGGCAGTAGGGCTTAGACCTAGCTGAGTGCAGGGAACCTGATACTAGGTGGCTTGCTGTGGGCTATGAATGGGCCAGAAAATGGGGTTGAAATAGCGACTCCTAGTGGTCACTGGGGTAGGTAGGTAGCAGGCTGGGTGGGGGGGCAGGCAATAGGCAAGGGTGATGCATAGGGTTAGCCAGATGGCTAGGCAAAAAAAGGGGGGGATGTGGGCAGAGACAGGGTTTAGAGAGGGGAGAGAAGTGGCCTGAGCAGGTAGAGAGATAATCGGAAGTGAGAGGGTAGTACAGGTTGAGGGGGTAGAGGAGGGAAGGACAGAGGGTTCCTCTAGTGGCTAGCAGGTATAACCTAGAAATGGGGACTTAGTAAAATGAGTTACAGGAAGTGATGTCACTAGGAGGAACCTATAAAGGAAATGCTGAGCCAGGGTGGGTGGGGCAGTCGATGCGCGTAGCGTGTCGACGGGCTATCACCCTTCAAAAGGGTGCTACAATTGGAGGTAGTTTATTACCTCCTAGCGCCTGCGTGAATCCGTGCTCTTGTGGGGAGTCCTTTTGCTGGAGGTCTGGGGCTGGGAGTCTGTGCTGCAGGCTATAGGAGACAAAGGAGGTAATTATAATGCAGCGGGAGACCGAGTTCTGTACAGCGCATGCACAGGATAATCAGGCCCAGAGAGGGAGAGCAAGGCAAATGCAGGATTCAGGCTGGCAAATTGGCTAAACAACTGCACAAATGCAGGATTCAGGCTGGTAAGCAGGCTAAACAACTCTACAATCATTGAACAAGCGAATATGCTTGTATTTGTGACAGTAACCACGCTTGCAATTAGAGCTGCTAGAGCTTGTACCCCCCCCAACCAACGTTTACAGCAATATGCAGAGGCATGTAGCAAGACCGAGTTGAACAACTAGTGAAATCCGAAATAATCCTCCGTTTACTGATGTTAGCGGTTGGAAGTACAAACAATCAAACAAACGTTCCCCTTCACAAGGGTGCTACAATTGGAGGTAGTTTATTACCTCCTAGCGCCCGCGTGAATCCGTGCTCCGGCAGGGAGCTCTTGTGGGGAGTCCTGTTGCTGGAGGTCTGGGGCTGGGAGTCTGTGCTGCTATCTTGAGGCTTGTAATATTTTCAAATTGTGATGGTGTTAAACATAGGTCCCGTTTTGCAGATAGGTATTAGCAATAACTCAATCATCTTAATATATTGCTTAAGGCTGTTTCGCAGTGTTAGATTGTACAATTATGTAACCCAAACCCTGGATGTGTATGTTTGTCAGTACATTCTATATTGTTATTATCTGTGTAAATTTATTTTTGTAATTGTATTCATTCTGTCTTTTTAAAATATTGAGAGGGACATTTTCTAAGGAGATGCACTGGCGCATCTCATGAAGTGTGCCGCTGCACTGTATTCAAAGGCTGGAGAGGCACCGCTCAGCTCTGACTGCGCCGAAACACATCCATGATGTATGCAGTACATCTCCAGGGGGCATGCCCATGAATATGCAGCACATCCCTATTTAGCTGAGATGTACTGTAAAAAGTTAGGCATGTAAAAAACATGCCTAACTGGCAGCCACCCAGAGGTGGGCTGCTGTACTGCACACAGAAGTACAGCAGTTGCCAGCCCCTGGGTAGTTACCACCCCAATCCCCGAATCCCCATTTGTATCCAAATGTATCATGAACCATTTTCCCTGCTAGTGTAGTGGTACCCTCCTCCCATTCCTGAACCCCAACAAAGTAAACATCTTGCCCATTCTCCCTCTTCAAATTGTAGTGTTCCCCTTCCCCATAGCGATCCCCATTTGCAAAGTAAATTGCAGCCCGATCCCCCATTCCAAATTGTAGTGTACCCCCGTACCGTTCCCCATGTAAAGAAAAATAAGATCCTGTTTGAAACCCGTTTTCCATGGTGTAGTGGACCCCCCATCACTGAAACTTTCACCCTGTTCCCCCATCCTAGCATGTCCAGTAAGTCAGTGAGCAGCGCAGCCCACTGCACACCACCACGGCTGCCTGCTGACTGAACTGTCACTGAATGACAGCTTACTGTATTCAATATGATCCCATTGGTTGACCAATGGGCTTGCAATGTGTACTGTAAGCTTTCATTCACAAAGTCGAATGGGCAATATGTTTACTTTGTTGGGGTTCAGGGATGGGAGGGGGGTGCCACTACACTATGGCACTGGAGTGGGTTGTGCTGCTACACAGCACTGGACTTGGGGGTTGTAGGCCACCCGGTGCGTCCTGCTGGGCACATCTCTGCTACATGCATGCAAATGAGGCCATGATGACATGCAAATTGCCCCTTTGAGCCTTGCATACCTAATGGACCCATTTGCATGTTTTGGTCTGAATATCTGGAATTTGGGCACGACACATATGGGGATGCACCACGCGTTCCCATTCCAGGTATTCAGGCCCACTTGTAGGCTGCGCTGGCACATCGTCGGTGGCCCCTACTTGTGCAGCCCACATTATTTGCTATATTCAGATGGAATGCATGAGCATGCATCTCATTTGAATATAGTATTTTATTGCATTGGCACATTTCTTTGGACTATACATCTAGATGCACCGGAAAGCCCTCGGCATTTGAATATGAAGGCCTGAGTGTACCTCTTTTGATTATACATTATTTTTACAAAAAAACTTGAAAAAAAGTTTCTTTTGATAGAAACTTTTTTAATCCCTGGCACCTAGTGTCCCCGGCATCAACTGTCAATCCCTCTAAGGCATCTACTGACTCCTCCCTCTCCCCAGTCCCGATCACTGCTCTGGTCCTTCCTGTTATCTAATTCCCCGGCCTCTCCTCAGTCTCAGTTATCAGTAAGACACAGTTCAGTCTGGACCCTATTTACCTCCCTGCTATCTAGTGGCCCCTTCCCTGTCCTGAGGCCCAGTCATCGATTCCTGGCATCTACTGGCCCCTCCCTCTCCCTAGTCCTGATTGTTGCACAGGCCTCTCTTGCTGTTTCATTCCCCCTCCCTACCCTGGTCTTGATCATCAATTACACTCAATGGAGTCTGGACCTTTTTGCAGCCTGCCACCCTGCTCATGAGTAGAGAGAGAGAGAGAGAGACTGCAGAGGAGGTAAGCACTACAGATTAGAAAACATACGAACATACGAAATTTGCCAGCAGATAAAGGCCTAGAGGTCTATCAAGTCTGCTCGAATGTGCAGCTAGCACCCCTTATTCTGCAGCTGCTCCTCCCTTCCACCCTTCCCCTTCATTGACCCGCTCCCTTGGCCACCCACTGTTGATTAGATGGTCAGCACCAGATGACAAGAAGCATATTGGGAACTGCAATTTCAAGCTTCCGATTCATTAATCCCTCCATGGCATCTAGTGGTCCCCCTACTCTCCCTGCCTGGTCCTGGTCATCAACTCCAGGCATTTAACATTGCCTCCCTCTCTCCAGTCTCAATAATCAATCCCTGATGCCTAGTGGCCCTCCCTATCCCCAATCCCATTCCTCAAGCCCTACCATCTAGCAGCCCCTTCTTGTTGGTCCCACCACTGGACCTTCTTGCTGCATGCCCCTTCCTGGTCTGGATCATCTGTCTTACGCTATAGACCCCTTGGGCTCCATTCATCAGTCCCACCCATGCTCCTCATCCTGATCCTGATCATTGCACTGGAACCTCCCATTGTCTAATCCCCACCATCGGTAACAGCTACTGGACCCTTTTGCTGCTGCCAACCTTGCCATGACTCCATAGAGACTGCCAAGGATGCAAGCACTAGAGAGATTAGAGAAGGATCTGCGTTAAACATACAAAACACTGTTTATTAACTGGTCAGCACAAGACAACAAGAAGCACACCTGGAACTGCAACTAGCAGTCAGAGTTCAAAATGAAGCATTTCTTTATACCTCTGTTTGGGGATATGTGCAAAATCAGGTACAGTTATTTATATGGTAGAATTGTGCTGTCCATCTTTTCAGCTGTGTCAGACTCCGACTTCAATCCCCTCTTCTCAAACCCCATATTCTACTCTGCTGTTGTGAATATAAAGATAATTTGAGGGAATCAGTTGGTGTAAGACAGAATAATGGCACTAGGCACTGAGGACCAAACAATGCCCAGTGCCAGTATTCCCAAAGACTGACCCAATGATCTAAATAGATATCTATATCTATACATCTGTATCTATATCTATATCTATATCTATATCTATATCTATATCTATATCTATATGTATGTATTATAGCTGCAGTTAGGTTGCCTAGCTATGTTAAACCCAACATTTTGCACTTTAATAACTTTGCAACTGTAAAACAGATTTGCCTAAAAGTTTGCATGCGCAGTCTGCTACCATAGATTTCTGGATCTGGCAAGTTGCGTTATGGTCAGATGTGCAGTTGCGGAGCTGTGGAGCACCACAAAACTTGCAAAAACAGACTTTTTGGCCATTGCTTTGCTTGGGGCTACAACCCAAATGGTTCATCCATCTGGAATGAAATCATCAGGAAATATGCAGTCTCTGTCACTGATGTGCCTTTTGAAGTTTTTGCTGACAAAATATTAATCCGTTCAAAAGTTATTAAAATTTAAAGTTTCCCATTATAGTCAATGGAAAAAAAATATCTGTGCCTCTCGAAAGCACCCGGTACTGTCGTGACAGTACATTTTACTGCTGCAAATGCCCTCAGTAGTGTCATGTCACCACCATCTTGTTTCAGTTAGCAGTGGTGAAAAAAGGCCATAATTCAAATTTTACTGCCCTAGGTAAACACTGCCAGTTGTGTTTATCTAATTGTGGCATGAGGAACGCAATGCAGGCATTAGATTTACATACCCCCCCCCCCAGAAATGCACTTTTCCTGATCAGGTCCCCGGTACTGTTGCAAATTGCAACATAATGGATGTGACACTTTTGCAATTTGTGAAGGTTTGGCACCTGTTCTTTTGCAAATTTTGTGAAAGTGTCATAATTTGCAACAATACTGTTTTAAAAAACATCATTTCTTTGCCACCTCACTGCAAATAAATGGTTGCTACTTTTGGGCTGAAATTTGCTGGATGGCAAGCCCTTGGCCCTCAGATGTGCCTTTTGCTGGTTTGGTGAAAAAATATACACTGGTTCCATAGTTACAGCACTCCAAAGTTGAGAAATGTCTCATAGGTTAACATTGCAGCACTCACGATGCTTTTCACTGCCTGTATCTCGAAACGATTCAAGATATTGATTTTTTGCTCTGGGCAGCTGCATGGAGGTTTCCAAGTGATGATTACAACTGCAGTGGAATTTTTTTCATAGTTGCTACGGTTACTGAGATTTTACCATATTAGTGTTACAGGGGTTCCTTTTCAGGACTACAGAGCTGTGGTATGTCTCCGTACTTATGTGTAAGTGGGAGCACAGGACCCAGAGGATGCCTACTCCCACATACAGTATGCATACCATTATGCAAAAATGGGCAGCATGAAGGGAGCACAGGACAGGGACTGCACTCTCACAACCACATACCAGTTACATTACACTTTCTCAAAAAGAAGGGAAATTCATTACAAAAAACTCTGTTAATACATCAGTTAGGGTTGATAGCACAGCAACAAAAGATTGGAAATTCGATGTTAGGGTTCCCACACCACCCCTACCCTCCACACACCAAAAAGCATCGGGGCATGCCATGGGGTCATCAGGCCTAACTCTCATCCCATTCTCTTGTATTGTAGCATGTCAGCCTGTTTACATGTAATGGGGTGAGAGTTGAGCCGCAGTGACTGTAACATCTGGCCTGTTAGTGTGTGAGAAGAATGAGGAGGGGAGTGAGGAGTGATGGGTGGAAACCTAACATTGAATTTCCAAACTTCTGTCTCTGTGCTATCAACTCTAACTGATGCATTAACAGAGTTTTTTTGCAATATATATATATGTATACACACACACACACACACACACACAAACGTGTCTATATATATATATATATATATATTCTAGATATAGGTATTCCTGTGGATGTGGTGTTTATAGATTTATGGTGTTAATCAGTAAACTAAAGAAAATAGGAGTGGATAACTGTATAGTGAGATGGATAACCAACTGGCACATGAAAGGAGGCAGAGGGTCAGGGTAAATGGAAATGTTTCAGACTAGGGAGGTGACCAGTGGGGTGCCACAGGGATCATTGTTAGGGCCAACACCGTTTAGTGTTTATGTTGGGGATATGCAATGTACTGAGGGTGGATGGATGGCCAAATTTGCTGATGATACCAAAATAGCTTGTGAGGTGGACACTTAAGAAGGAACAGAAAAACTGCAAAGGGAATTAGAGTCCTTGGGCGGGATATTCAGACTGCGCCAGGCTGTGGCACAAGCCTAGGTGCAGCGCAACGTGGATGCGCAGGGGTGTTGACAGGGTGATATTCAATGGAGCTGCACCATGGCACAGCATCATTGACTATCGCTCCTTGGCCACCCGCAGTGCGCATGGCGCAGTGGTACTGTGCCAGCACAAGTTGCCAGAGTGGAGCAGGGGGATGCGCTAGTGCAAGTGCCGTTGTGATAGGCGCAACTACCGCGATATTCAAAAGTGCACATGCAAATGGGGCCATAATTTATGCAAGGCACAAATGGGTCCACTTGCATGTCATTATGGCCCCATTTGCATGCAGGTGCGCCAATCCCCGGAGACTTGTGCCTGGGTCCCTGCCAGGCTGCAGCCATTGGGGACCAATGCCACCTGCACAAGTGGCAAAGTGCCCCACTGCCTGATCGTGGGCATATGTTATTAAGAATAGTCCCATATCCCTGGTGGTCCAGTGGACCGCTCGCAGCCTGATTGCGGGCAGATGTACAGTACAACTACCCTCCCATATCTCTGGTGGTCCAGTGGACCACTCACAGCCCAATCGTGGGCATATGTTATACAGATTAGTCCTATATCCCTGGTGGTCCAGTAGACTACTCGCAGCCTGATCGCGGGCATATGTTACACAGATTAGTCCTATATCCCTGGTGGTCCAGTGGACCACTCGCAGCCCGATTGTGGGCGTCAGTAATATCTTATGACAAACCAATCCAACCCTGGTGGTCAGCGGTCCCCCCTCCCCACCCACCCACTGAACCCCACGCCCGCTCCCCAGTCAGTGGTGGGTGGCAGCTCCACCACTTGCTGCACTGCGCCGCTGACTGACTCCGTATGGTGGGGCTGTGCGCCCATTGGTCCTGCGCATGAGCAATGGGCGTGCAGCCCGACCACCATACAATCCAGAAATGTGAATGGATCCATTACATATCTGGACTATGTAGTCTGATATGGGCTGCATGCCCATTGGCTCACACTGTGGACAATGGGCGCACAGCCTACCGTGCATGGCGTCGTCGTGGGCGGCAGTGTGGCGGGTGAGGGCTGCCGCCGCTGACCAGGAAACGGGGCGGTGAAACTCGAGTGAGGCGGGTGGAAGAGGTTCACTGACCGCCACCAGGGTTGGAGTCATCAGACAGCACGTGCCCGCGATCGAACTGCAGCTGATCACTGGACCGCCGGGTCAGGGTTTAATCTGTAACCTCCTGCCCTCGGGCTGTAGTCCACAGAGACCTGGGGATATTAGGACTATTATTTCTACATATGCCGCAATCAGGCATGGGGTGCCACCACGAAGGTGCCGCGGACTGCAGGTGGCCACCAACAGGTGGCACCTGCCGTGTTGCGCCCTGCAATACGGCAGCTCACCTGTGGGTGGCCAGCTGTTGCCCCTTTTTTGGCTCACCTGTGTGCAGCGCAGGTAGGGGTTGCACATGTATGGGCTCAGCACATCCCAGGCTGAATATCGGAATGTGCGGAGTATGCATGGGCACGCCCCCCAACCTGCACCGCATACATTGCTGATGCACTCCGGTGCATCGGGATTTGTGCCAGGCTCAATCCCCCTTTGAATATCACACCAGGGTGCATCAGTGGATTGCGCATGGTGCAACTGTGTTGTGCCATGTGCAACCCTTCTGAATATCCCACCCCTTGAGTACATGGGCACATAAGGATAAGGTAAAATGTAACCTTGACAAATGTATAGTAATGCACTTTGGAAAAAGAAACAAATAGGCTAAAAATGAGTTAAATGGAAAAAAAAACAGTGGGAAAATGACCACAAAAGGTATCTGAAGTACTGTTTTCTTTTTTTTTTTTATAGGAACAATTTTTATTGAAGTTTTATCAATAAAAATCAAAAAGGAAAAACACATCCATCACATAACAGAAAAATTATCCTTGTAACAAACAAACAAACAAATAAACAGGAATATCACATCATACAGTGAATATTATTGGGAGAACTCTATAAGAATCCAACATAACATACAAAGATAAGTATTACTAAACAAAGAAGAAAAGAAAAAGGCTGATAATCATATAAATTAGTGATCACCATGGCAACACCCTAATAAATATACTACTAACTGCATAACCATTGCACCCAAATTTTATTAAATTTAGATAATGCATATCTTTGCCGAAAAAGAACTTGTTGATAGGATGCCACCTTAGAGACCACTTGAGTCCATAGGGTCATTGAGGGAACACTGGACGTGCTCCACTTTATTTTTATATAGTTTTGATTTATTTGAATCCAGGATTACAAGTACCTTTGAGCCAGAGGCTCTTTTACAAAGGTGCCATGTCAGATGAGGGACAAATAGTAGACAAGACAGTAATAAACAGGACAACTGGAAAGAGCAATGCAATTTGAGAGGCAGAGTGCAAAACAGATTACAGTCAATTCCAAGCAGTTACATACATACATACAGTACTGTGGTACAAGGTGCAGCCAGTGGCAATTGTCAGGAACAAGAAAGTGCAAAAGGGGAAGGGGGAGAGGTTTAGGAGGGAGGGGGTGAGGTAGAGGAGGTGAACAGAGGTAAGTAAGAGCATTGTTAGATGGAGCAGATTAAGCCAGACAATCACAGTAGCTGGCAACAGAGAGAAGGAGGTGGAGGTTATATTTGAAGGGGCTTAGATTAAGCAGGAAGGAGATGTCATTACCAAGGCCACTGAACCATCTGGGAGCTCTGTAAGTGAAGAATCGTTGCCCCTGCGTGGTACGGCATTGTGGAATGTGCAGAAGCTGTGATTCAGAGCCTCTGGTAGGACGAGGATTCTGCACCCTGCAGAGAACTGCTTGGACACCTGGGGGGCTAAGCCTATAGGTATTTCTTTTGCCATTAAGCAGGTCTGCTGCTTGATACAATTAGATAATTGGAGCCACTCAGTTTGAGAGTATAGATTGCAGGTGTGGGTGAGGCAGTGGGAGCCAGTGATGAGCTTGCATGCTTTGTTAAGGGTCACTGATACACGCCTGAGGGAAGAGGCTGTGGCCGAGCCATAGATGATGAGGCCATAGTCAATTAGGGAAACCACTGAGCACTGTACTGTGATCCTTAAGGCATCAGTGGTGAGGCATTGCCTATGCCTGTAAAGAAGGCTGATGTGAGAGTTTGCTGCTTTCGAGACATTTTCAATGTGGATGCAATATGATAGATTACTGTCAATAGTGACTCCAAGGTATTTGAATGAATAAACCTGTTCAAGGGCTTCACCAAGGCCATTAGTGATCTAGAGGGGTTGGGACCTGTGCTTGCTGTGGGAACTACAGGAAAGCATGGACTTGGTTTTCTTCTAGTTGAGGACTAATTTATGCATACCAAACCAGTATTCAATTACAGAGAAACCATACTGAAGATTGTGTTGAAAGAGGTAAGGGTCCTTGTGGGTGGAGAAAATGACAGCATTGTCTGCATAGAGAATGACTTGTTCAGTGGAAGATTGTGGGAGACTGTTTAGGAAGAGGCTAAACAGGAGTGGCCCAAGGATGGAACCTTGGGGGACTCCTGAGTGAACTGATCTTTCGACGGAATGGGCATCAGCTATTTTCACGTTTTGAGAGCGATTTTCAAGATAGCACCAGAACCAAGCAAAGGATTCAAGGGAGAGTCCAGTGGAAAGCAACTGAGTGATTAATAGATGATGATGGATGGTGTCAAAGGCCTTGGTAAGGTCTATGAAGGCAGCCACAGTGAGGAGACTGTTATCCAGGGAGTTGTGGATGGCACCTGTGAACTCAAGAAGGGCAGATGTAGTGCTGTGATCTTTTCTAAATCCATGTTGTTAGGTACACAGGATGTTGTATTTGTCCAGGTAATCAGATAGCTGGTCAGCTACTATACGCTCAAGGGCCTTGGAGAGCAGGGGTATCATGGAGATGGGCCGATAGTTCGAGTGGAGAGCCCTGTCACCACTCTTGTGAACCAGTGTTATAGTGGCAGATTTCCATCAGTTGGGAAAATTGACCAAGGGAGAGGGAGAGATTGAAAATCACAGTTAGAGGTGATAGGACTTCATCGAGAGTAAGGGACAGTAGTTTGAGGTCAAGAGAATCACCACTTATCCTGGATCTGGCAATTGCTTAATTGCTGATATAATTGCGGGCTTCAGGCATCCTGACTGCTTTGAAGTCGAACATGGGATGGTTAGCAGGAAGGGTGGTGGAGGTAGGGAATGTAGGCAGAGTATCAGCATCAAAGTAGTCTGGTGGGAGAACATTACTGAGGTCTGAGAATGTGATATTGAATGTATTGGCAATAGCAGCAGGGTCAAGAGTTATTACCCCATCGACATTCAAAATGGTAGAAGTATGGGATGCCTTTACAGTGACTTCTTTGAGGTTGCTCCAGAGGGATGTCCCCTTATTTATTTATTTACGAGATTTACCAGGAAGGCATACTGAGCAATATGCTCGATTCCAGATGCGACCCGGGGGTCTAGGCCCAGTACATAGCATATAGAAGAACATTTAAAGTACAGTAATTGGAAATACTGAGCATCGCATATGATTTCTACAAGAATAATACAGTTTTTGAGTACGAATTACATAGAGTAGATGATTAACGTATACTCTTGGAAAGCATAATTCAAGAATTTACAGACAGATATACACATAACAGGAGTACTACTGTACAATATTTAATTTGTAATTTGTAGAGAGCTAACTTATAACTTAGCATGAGCAGCAGGAGGAGAAGTGTGCCTGGAGTAGTCTGGTACGATGACTGGGATTTTGTGCATGTCTGATGGGGCGGGAAGGGCGTTCCAGATCTGTGGGATTCTGAATTTAAAAGCTGACTGGCCTTTGGTAGTGCGCATAAGTGGGACATGCAGAAGTCTGGGGTCTGCACCTCTTAAGGAGTACACAGGGGGAGGTTGTTGGGATAAGTAGATTCTAGGTAGGGAGGGAGGGAAAGGGTCCAAAATTTAGCAGCAAACCTAGCACAGTTTATTAATCTGCGGTCATGGAGAGATGGCAGGGCTAGGGAGCTGTATAAAGTACAGTGGTGAGTGGATTGTGGGGAGTCGAGGATAAAACGACAGAAGGAGTGGAATAGGGTGTCTAGACTTGCCAGGGTGGACGCAGAGGCGATAGTGTATACTATGTCGCCATAATCCAGAACAGGGAGTATCATTTTTTGGACTATTGTGTACCTCGTTTGCTTGGGGAGGCAGGTTTTGTTTCAATAGAGTGCCCCCAGTTTTGGGAGCAGCCTCTTACTCAGGGAGTCTATGTGAGAGGTGAAATCTAGGTGCTGGTCGAGCCAGAAGCCTAGATATCGATAGCTAGTGCATTGCTCAAGGTGTGCCCCTTCTAGGGTATTGAATGGGAGACAGGGGGTTTGGTGGGAGAGTCTTTGTTGGGAGCCAAACGTAAGTGACACAGTTTTTTCAGGGTTTAGAGATAACTGGTTTGTCATGAACCAGTGCTGGACGGCTGAGAAATCCTCCTGAAGGAGAGATGCCACACTGCTTGTTGAGGGGCCAGATGCATACAAAACTGTATCGTCTGCATACATTTGGATGGAAGAGTGGGAGCATGCAGAGGGGAGGCCATTTAGAAAAATGGAGAAGTGAATTGGTCCAA
This sequence comes from Neoceratodus forsteri, assembly GCA_016271365.2. NCBI lineage: Eukaryota > Metazoa > Chordata > Ceratodontiformes > Ceratodontidae > Neoceratodus > Neoceratodus forsteri. Next base: position 755,112,999 of record CM057456.1, on the reverse strand, counting down.
GGACAGATTCTTGGGGGACTCCTGAAGTGACTGGAAGGGGGTTTGATGTGTGAGAAGCCAGTCTGACCACTTGCATCCTACCCACTAGATAGTCTTGGAACCAGTCTATGAATGGGTAAGCTATCCCTGCATCAGTAAGTTTGGAGATGAGTAGGGAATGTGAGACGGTATCGAAAGCCTTTGCTAGATCTATAAAAATGGCCGTGGTGATATGTCTTTTGTCGATGCCTGTGAGGATGTCCCCAGTGACACATAGCAGGGAGGTGATGGTCGAATGGGATTTACGGAAGCCAGATTGGAAAGAAGTAAAAAAGGAGGAGTCGTCCAAGTACTGAGTGAGCTGGAACAAGACAAGTCACTTCTGAAGGTTGGCTAGAATAGGGAGTAGGGAGATAGGTCTATAGATGCTTAGGGATGAGGGGTCACCGCCTTTAGGGAGGGGTATAACAGTGGCCAGTTTCCATGATGCTGGTACCTTTCCCAGTGAGAATGAGAGGTTGAGAAGTGCAGCCAGTGGGGTGGCAATGGCAGGGGCTGACAGGAATAGCATCTTGGCGTCCAGGGACGATGGGCATTTGCCTTTGTTAGGGTTCAGTGCCCATAGGGAGTGGAGGACTTCTGTGGGGGAAACTGGTTGGAATACAAAAGGAAGGACTGGGGGTGAGTGCTAGGGGTGTGGGGAGGCAGTAGGGGTGGGCCGGGGTGTGCCTGTTCTGGAGGAGGATGAGTTTGTCGGCGCAGCTGGAGAAATGGGTGTTGAAAGCTTCAGCAACACAGCTTGGGTCGGAGATGATGGTGCCATTTACTAATAATGTTGGGGGAGGTGGCTGGGTTGGGGGAGAGAGCAGGGATTTGAAGGATTTCCAGAAGTCCATAGAGTGGTTAGAATTTTTACTAAAGGTAGATAGGAATAGGACTTTTTTGCTTGGTGAATGCTATTTGTGCAAGCATTTTGAAGGGCTCTGTAAGTAGTAAGGGAGGCCTGGGAGCCCAATTTCTTATAAACTTTCCAGGCATGGTCCCTGGTGTGGCAATTTCTGATTATGTCAGCCATGATCCAGGGGAGATGTGCTCCTCTAACTCTTTTTGTGCATAGTGGGGCATGCTTGTCCCATGCTTTTAGGAATCTGGATCTAAATGCATCATAGGCATTGTCTACGGAAAATGCCTCGGTGATGCAGGACCAGTTTACCCTTCTCAGGTCCGCCAGAAGAGATTCTAGGTCTAGAGAGTTGTACAACCTGGTGTGCAGCATCTTGGGGTGGGGGAGAGGGGCTATGAACCTTCCTGATCAGGTAAATTATGTGATGATCGCTAATAGAGTCAGGAAGTAGTCCTGCTTCAAGGATTCTATGTGGGTGCGTGGTGAGGGCCCAGTCCAGTAGGGAGTGATTTTTTGTCATGTGGTCGAGTCTGGTAGGCTCTTTTATAAGTTGCTTGAGGTTTTGGGCCTTTATTTTAGTCTTCAGGTGGGCTTTATCAACTCCTAACCAACTGGCATTATAATCCCTTGTGGCATGGAGCTCTCCTCCTTTAGCTAGGGACTGTAGCGTGGTTAGATGAGAGAGGATATCATCAGTGGGTGTGCATGGGGGGCAGTATGTGCTTGACACGTATATTGGGGAGGTAAATGGAAGTGATAGTTTAATTAGTGTGGCGTCTATATTTGCGGGGAGAGAGGGGATCTCCACAATAGTGAATTGACGACTGTTTGAGATATACATAGCTGTGCCTCCACCTTTATTTTTCCCTCGCCTGTCATGCCTTAATATTGTGTAACCTGGGATGGAGACTTCGGCATCCATGTGATGTGGTTTTATCCAGGTTTCAGAGATGGTCAGTATGTCGGGGTGCAGTGTTAAGGCCAAGAGTTAGTGAGAACTTCATTATAGTAAGTACTTTTGGTCTTGTGGATGGATTTTGTGCATTTGTTACGAGCTCATTTATAGTTGAGTATGTCAGCTTGGATCCCTGTTTCCCGAGCCTGATGCCAGAGATGATCCTGAGATGTTATTAGTGCTAGGAGTTCTGCAGAGAGCCATGGATTACAGAGGCCTTTTACTTTGTGCTTTTTGACAGGGGCATAGGCGTCACAGGCAGCATTGAAGGAGCTGATGAAAAAGTCCAGAGCCGAGTTGACATCTGTTGTGCAGAAGATCAGGGTCCAGTCATGTTGCATGAGTTCTGATTTGAGGTGTTTCAGCTGACCCCGGGAAAGGACTCTGCTGTTGATTAATTTGGGGGGGGACCATGCAGAATTTATTTGACCATTGACAGAGGACAGGGGAATGGTCACTTAGTGAGCTGGGAAGAACAGACACATTTGAGATATGTGACGGATGGCTGGCCAGGATCCAATCTAGAAGGGTACTAGAGCCAGTTTTGTAGTTGTGTCTAATAGGGGGAGTCAACCAACTGGGAAAGATTGGTTGCTTCGATGGCATCCTTGAAGCCCCCTGTATCTGATGCCAGCCAATTGATGTTAAAGTCACCCAAAATTATTGACTCAGAGTCTGGAGGTAGGGAACGGATGAGATCCAAGACCGAGTTGAGGCCTTTAAGTTGCTCTTTAGGGGGTATATATAAAGCAGCAACTGTCAGAGATTTGTTGTGGGCACCAAGCAGGATTTTGATGGGAAGAATCTGTGAGGAAGTATCTGAGATAGGGGAACATATAGGGTGGCCCAGGAGAGACTCCTTAAAGGTGAACGGAAACGGCGTGATTTGCACAATTCATGTATATGCATCCATCATACATGCCCAAATTAGCATAATCGCAATGTTAGGAACTGTTTTTTACTCACAGGCTTCTTAAATTTTTATTTTTATTGCTGCTCCGTAGCTGTGTCTTGTTCCTCCCCTTTTCTCGGCCGCTGGCCGCATCACTGCACATGTCAGGAGAGTTCCTTGCTGTGACGTAAATAACTGGCACTCTCCTGGCTGATTGCAGTGACGTTTTGTGCTTATCTGTGGTGTAGTACACAGTCTGGTGTACAGTTTTCCATACAGGGGTGTTAACGCTGCTCATTAGAAGCCCTGTGTGTGTGAATTTCACCAAAAAAAGTTGTAGTATAACAAACGTCTTGCCAAGGGACGTTGTTATCCCGATCTTGATATTTTCAGTGTGCAGTGACAGGGAACAACAAAGTGCCATAAATTCACATCCCTGACACCCCCCAACACACAGATACCAATGCTGGTTTAATCTCTTCACTGAAATCCTGCTTCTGCTTGTACTGACCAATTAATGCTGTCATGTAGTTCTATGACCTGCCACTCTTTTTCAGTTCAACAACCATGTTATTGGCTATTACATCTATTTTGATACATTTTATATCTATAATCAACATGTATTTTCCCCTATGTTTGGTCTCATTCCATTGTTTGTGGTGCCTTGTGTCTTATGTGCTCAGATTGATTAACTGTAAACTGTTATTTGCTTTAATAATTATAATTAGTGTGTGTAGGCATGCTGTACTGTGTAGCTCCACTATGCAAAAATTTTTCCAAAAGTGGGAAATCATTCTTTATGTTCCCTAAGTCAAAGAAGCTTAGGGCTGCCTGGGTTCGTGCTTGCAGACTCGAGCTGCACTGGGACCCTGGACAATGTGGTATATTGTGCGAGGATCATTTTGAGCCTACGGATTTTACTATGCTACCTGAAATAGCACGTCAGTGTGGCTTCAAGCATCTCAATTTGAAGAAGGGAGTGATACCTAGATGGATTGCTGTTTCATCCTTGCCTGCACCCATGAAAAAGCGTACATGGAAGTTGGCCACCATGCAGAGAATTAATGAGGTATGATATAGTATTGTACACTACTCACTTCTGTTCTCATCACCTACATTCTTCTTTTGCTGAATGTTTACTTCAATTGAGTGTTTATGCACACACTGTGGTAAGGTATGACACCCATAGAGACACCGTTGTGGTCAGTCTGAGCTTCCAATTGTACTATGACACACACTGCTGTTGCCATCTCATTCTTACGTGCAGCCTGCGTTGTGTTTTGCATCACTGATTTCAACTGACAATGTTAGTTATTTTGTTTTGGACCAGTGTTGTACCTTCTCTGTATGTGTCAGCAGTTACTATCTCACCAGATGTGTGCATCTGTAACCACATGTCCCCTCCTCCCTTAGTCACTTACAGCAGGATGTTACAAATTTCAATTCAGGTGAATGCAACCATAGTTTGCAGAACCCTCCTCCCTCCCAGAATTGTATGGATCAGTATGGATAGTCTGCAGCATGTGTTGACACAGGTAACAGTGATTGTGAGCGTAGAACAACACTGCTTATGCTGCGCAACATACATACTGGATCTGTACATGTGATAGTCACGTAGTTTTCAATATGTGCAACTCATCACCCACCACCTTGTACACACACACACATATATATATATATATAATGGTAGCACGGTAGTGCTACCATAGTTAGAGTTGAGGAGCCATTTCTATGTTAAACCCCAAAACTTTGCACCTTAATAACTTTGCAACCGTTTGATGGATTTGCCTGAAACTTGGAATTTATGATCAAGAACCATAGGCCTTGGGATCTGCCAAGTTTCGTACTGGTCGGATATACAGCTGTGGAGTTATTAAGTACATGATCTTTACCAGCGTTTACGCTTTCACAAATTCTGTGGTCATGCCTACAGGATATGTACGGTTTGCGTGACTGGCCCAAAATCTTCAGGGAACATGCAGCCAGGGTCCCGATGTGCCTTTCAAAGATTTTGTGAAAAATATTAAGCGTTCAAAGTTATTCAAAAACAGTTTCCCATTATAAGTCAATGGGAAAAGTTAACAAAAAGTTCAACACTTTGTCAAATGCATTTTACTTTCATAAAATGGGCCTGTTACTTTTCATAAATCGGCCATTTGTTTTCAGTTGGTGATCAGAAAAATGGTTGGCATTTAAATTTGGGACCCTCTAGCAACCTAATTATTTTTGTATTCACCTAGTGGGCCCTGAGGATGCTTGCCATGTCTTTATTTTGTGGTAAAACACCCCAGAAATATGTTTTCAAATTTCTGGAAAAAGTACTTCATAAAATTACTTTGGTAGCTCACGAAAGTGTCATAATACTAACGAAAGCTTTACAAATTAGACAGTAATTTTCTAGTCTGTGGGAAAATCACAGCAATTCTTTGGCACTGCACTGCAAAATAACCATTGGGAGTTTTGGGCTGAAATTTGGAGAGCATTGCCGACATCTCACAGATGTGCCTTTCAGTGTTGTATTGAAAAATATTACACGGTGGCAAAGTTATGGCACTCCAAAGTTGACAGTTTTTCCCATAGGATAACATTATGGCGCGAGCATTACAGGAATCCTTTGGCACCTGCTGCAAAATAACGTTTGGTCTTTTTCCTGAAATTTGGAGGAAGACAGCCAACAGTACACAGATGTGCCTTTCAGTAGTTTGGTGAAAAAAATCACATGGCGGCAAAGTTACGGCACTCCAAAATTGACAGTTTTCCCATAGGATAACATTCAGCGCCCGACACTTAACAGAAATCATTTGGAGCCCTGCTGCAAAATAACAGTTTGGTCTTTTTCCTGAAATTTGGAGGAAGACAGCCATCAGCCCAAAGATGTGCCTTTCAGTAGTTTGGTGAAAAAACATTACAGGAGGCAAAGTTATGGTGCTCCGAACGTTTCTTTTTTTCCCATAGGATAACATTACGGTGTTACTGGCGCTTTCAGGGCCCGTATCTCAGAAACGGTGCGAGATACAGACTTTTCATCAGAAAATTTCTTAGCCCCATGATGGGGCTAAGATTCAAATTAGCCAGGACAGTTGTAAATAATATGACTTTTAAATTTTTTTCTACGTCGACGGTTCCTGAGATATAATGTATTTAGTATTCCAAGATCTCATTTTCTCGCCCGATACTCATTATTTTGCATACATTATTTGTACTCCTGTCTTTCTCAATGCAGGTTTGGGAAAACCAGCCTAGCTTGCACATTGCTGTTACTGTTGCCCTTTCCGCTTGTGGATCCGTACCCATTTCACTTACCATTGACGTCTGCGCCACCATGTGCGTTATCCTTTGCGTTTTCATTTGCACTTGCGTTTCTGTTATTTTTTGCCATTTCTGTCTACTGTACTGTTTATCTTACTGTTTCACTTTACATCACCATGCTCATTGACATTTCTGTTTGCAGGCACCATGTTACTATGTGACAACACATCACGTGGCAGACCATTCCCGTCTACGCCACCATGTGCGTTACCCTTTCTGTTCTCATTCGTGCTTGTGTTACCATATGCGCCACTGTTAGCATTCTGTTTGCATTGCTGTCCCTGTTAGTATGCCACAACACATCAAGTAAGCGGGGCGTGGCGCCAGAGACTACGCCTCCATAGCGCGCGTGCTCTGAGCGGGGCGTGGGACCCAAAGGCCCCACGCTCCCTTCTGTCCATTCACTATTTCTCATTATCATTCTCAAAAGAAGGAAATTAGAGGCAAAAAACTCCATTTAATGCATTAGTTAGGGTTGTTCCACAGCGACAAAAGTGAGAAATTCGCTGTGAGGTTGAAAACCCCTTGGACCCGCCCACCCCAACCCGGCATTGGGGTGCGCATTGGGATCATGGGTCCTAACTCTCACCCATTCTCCTATGCTTCTGAGCACACATGTCATGGGGTGAGGTTAGGGCCAACGATCCCAATGCGCACTAATAGTGAAAGTCAAGGGAGTTCAACTAACAGCAATCAGTCTCACTTAACTACACATTAACGGAAGTTTTGCCCTGTATATATATACACACACACACACACACACACACACACAGTTGATTAGAATATTGCTGTTGAAATCAGTGGTGGGGAAAATGATGGAATCACTTCTGAAAGAAAGAATTGTTGAGTACCTAGAGGCCAGCGGTGCACTGGACCCAAAGCAGCATGGATTCACAGCAGGAAGGTCATGTCAGACAAATCTAATCGATTTCTTTGACTGGGTGACCAAAGTAATAGACCAGGGAGGGGCTGTGGATATGGCCTACCTAGACTTTAGCAAGGCATTTGACACAGTCTCTACAAGAGATTAATAATCAAGTTAGCCAGCCTGGGAGTGGGTCCCAGGGTGGTAGCCTGGGTAGAAAACTGGCTGCACAACAGGACACAGAAGGTAATAGTGAATGGAACACATTCTGAAGAAAGAGGGGTTACTAGTGGAGTACCTCAGGGCTCAGAACTGGGTCCAGTCCTCTTTAACGTCTTTATTGGTGACATTGCAGAGGGTCTGGAAGGAAAGGTATGCCTCTTTGCGGATGACACAAAGATCTGTAACAGAGTTGATACACAAGGGGGGGTAGAAAGGATGAGAAGGGACTTGGCAAGGTTGGAGGAACGGTCAGACATATGGCAACTTAGATTCAATGCAAAGAAGTGCAAAGTAATGCACCTGGGAAATAAAAATCAGGAGAAGAGTACACAATAGCAGGAAAGTACTAACAACAATAATGGAAAGGGATCTGGGTGTAGTCATATCAGATGACCTAAAGGTGGGTATGCAATGTGAGAAGTCAGTAGGGAAAGCCAGGGGGATACTAGGATGCATAGAGAGGGGCATCACAAGTAGAAAAAGGGAAGTGGTTATCCTTCTATACAGACAGTCGGTGAGACCCCATCTGGAGTACTGCATGCAGTTTTGGAGACCTCATCTACGCAAGGACATAGACAGGATGGAAGCAGTCCAGAGGAAGGCAACTAAAATGGTGCAGGGTCTACATCAGAAACCATATGAAGAGAGACTGAGAGAGCTTAATATGTATACCCTTGATGAAAGGAGGGACAGGGGGACATGATAGAAACTTTTAAGTACCTCAAGGGAATCAACAAAGTCCAGGAGGGTAGCATCTTTCAGAAAAAGAGATGTGTAAGAACAAGGCGGCACAATTTAAAGTTAGAGGAGGGGCAGCTCAGGGGTAATGTGAGGAAATTCTTTTTCACGGAGAGAGTGGTGGACACATGGAACCGCCTTCCTGGAGAGGTTGTGGGGTCTAAAACAGTGGAGGAATTCAAACATGCGTGGGACAGACATAAGGCAATTATAGTGGGGGGTTGCAGGAAATAGGCTGTTGGTTAACTAGAATCTGCAGCTTATCCAGTAGGTAGGGAATTGGGCAGACTGGGTGGGCCAAGTGGTCCTTATCTGCCGTCAAAGTCTATGTTTCTATGTTTCTAAATTGCTGTTTATGTGAATGTAACCAATGTTAGGGAAAGTCTCCACCAACTTCCCATTTGTGCAGCCATTCAGTATGCTTTGCAAATTGATACTGGCAGTGATAGACTATGTACGTGGACCCCTTCATCAACACAAATTGTGCTCAGCATACATACTTGAACACCCTCATGTAGTTTATCGTGATGCAACAGCATGCAAATGCTGACACTGTTTACATATAGCCCCCCCACACACAAACACAGTTGCTTACATTATGTATCTCAAATTTGCAGTTTAGTTGCTTGCTACCATTGGTTGCACATCTATACTAGCTACCATTATAAAAAGGGTCTGAGAAATGGAGCTTTCTGATTGGCTGCAAACATTCTAACAGCCTTATGTTAATCTTTTATTAACATACATGTAGAGCTTAGCCATATGCTGAACAAGCTGTAACACTGTTTAAAAACATTTTTTATTATAATAGCAATAAGGCACTCCCAGAGATTATGTTAATGGTCAGTTAATCACCCTCTAGGGGCATGTGGCACCCAGCTACACCTCGTGCCACAGTACACCCTTAGAAGGTGATTAACAGACCATTAACATAACCCTTGGTCATGCCTTATTGCTTAATTGAAATCACATACTACGAGGATGTGTATCCAGCATCATGTGCCGACCCAGGCACGAAGGGCTTGTATTGTGGACATGCAGCGGTAGGCCATGAACATAGGCAGATGAGAGTGGTATGTGAACAAGCTCAACAGAGGCAGATGGGAGTGTGATGTCAACAGGCTCAGCAGGTGGGGGATGAAGGAGGAGGTTGTAGATGGCAAAGTGTTTCTGTGACTGCAAGATAGCAGAGAACTTGTACAACTGGTATGATGGAGTTGGGGATGGAGGACTGAATGCCTTGGGAATGGATGTTGAAGGCAAGGAAAGGGGGAGCTTCGAGTAAGTAGACCCATGGGAGGTGGTGGATGTGTAGTACTTACTAGGTAACTGTTGTGTATTGCGAGGTGGTGTTGTTTAGCAGTTAGGTAGCGGAACATATGGTAACATGGAGAAAGGGGAGGCGTGTACAATAGGAACACCGGTACCAATGCGTCGGGGGTTGCCCATATGACTTGGGGTGGAACTTCTGGGTGACTCCATGATTACGTTGATCCGGGGGGGTTAATTTCACATGCCATGTCTTGTTGTGTCAAGAGCAGGAGTTCCTGACTGTGGAGGTCTGTAAGAAGGCACAAAAGACACAGCTATGGCACCAAGCTTACACGTATTGATATTAGGTGTCAACGTATTTATCTGAATTGTAATTTTACTGTATCAGTGGCACAGTAAGGGTGGAGACAAGGCTTAACTACTTCTCAGACAGTGTTGTTGACCCCTGGGTTGTGTTGCCTCTGGAAGTGGTGTCTGTTGTAAGTGTGGATGGGTTCATAAGATGCTGGGATAGCTACAGGTGTAGGTTGTGGCCCATAGCCTCAGGGTGGGGGGTGAGGGAGAGGAAGTAGTGTGGTGTGTTGTCTATTACTGTGCCATTATACGGCGATGATGCAGAAGCATACTGGTTGACTGGACATATGGGTCACCCCATACTTCACCACCCCAGCACACAAACATACAGTTAAGCCTAGTATACTTGTAAATGGTAACATGTTGATCCATGAAACGCCAGGTATGCTGCACCCTACTGTCATACCCACTGCTGCTAGTAGCATACATATTCCACACTATTTGTTGTGTGATTCCACAGCTGCAACCAAATCACATTGTTTTTGTAGCTGACCCCTGAAATTTTGTTTTCTATCTTTTTTATATTTCTCTGTAATATTCTTATTCAGTTAAAGTACATATGAGTAGCAACATGTTGTTTATGTTACAAATTTCTAGATTCTGGGCTCGTGTACTCCTAATGTTGCCGATGAATTTGTACATGAACCGATGGCATCCAGCTCCATGATGTCTGAATTGATTCAGTGTGACATTAATGGGGAATCTGATGTCACCATCACACCATCTGAACCAATGGAAGGGTACTCCATGTCAACTGATAATGAAATGGATATCAGCAAGTCAAGCAACCATGAAGCTGATTGCATTCTGTCTGCATCATTTGAGTCCTTCAGTGATGTGTCATCCGCAGTTCATACACGGACTATTGCAACTCAGATTCGTGTTGAGGTAAATCCAGTTTGTCACATGCATGTCATTATCTTTGGTGATACACACAATATCCCTTACTCCAAAACTGACTACCAAGATGAGTCATTTAAGCAAGTGATCCCTCCAGGGTGTGGGTATAGTGGAGGATTTGCCACGGCTGGTGTGGTTCGGTCACGAGGCGCAGCCAACTGACTGAACCACACCAGTCCTGTTAAGACTTCCAGTATACCCACATCCTGGAGGGATAAATTGCTATTATACAATGTCAAATGTTGTTCATTTAATGTTTTTTTAAATATTTTCTAATTCAGTGAGGTCGTACAGTTCGAAAGAGGATGCCAATTTTTTACATGTACTGTGCTGTCTTAGCGAAGCAGCAACAGGAAAACGCCGGCAGTGAAAGTGTCGTATTGATACATTGATTGGCACGAAATACAGTTGGTTGATACCTTTTCCAGTGGGTACACTGGAGGATTTACAGTGCTGGGGAAGGTACCAGCCAAACCAATCAGGTTGCAGGATTTGACTGATTGAATTTACCCCATTGTATAATTACAGTCATGAACTGGAGATCGTAAATGGAGGAAGCTGATTGGTCGAGAGGGTTTTGAAGCCGTGATGATATCGGGCTACATCATCACAGCTTCAGAAAACCTCTGGCCACCAGCCTCCTCACTCCCAGCGCAACATTCTGTACCTCCCCACAAGCGAAGCAAGTCAGACCTCCACTGAGACGGTATAAAAAAAAAAAATGAACACATCCTCACAATTGCCCCCCATACACGTCGCCCGAAGCACACGTGCTACAAACACACAAAAAAATTCTTCTGCCTTTCATCGTGGCAAGTGCTTCCTTTGAGAGCGCCAAGTACTGCTCGCCCTCACTGCCATGCTGCCTCGCGCCAAACGGCAAAATCTACAACCCGCTCCTCAACAATACCAGGCTTGACCCTTACCTTCTCGCTTTCCTCAGAAGTACGGCACGACTCATCATCTTCACCTCCTCAACAAAAAAAAAATACAACAATATCAACATGCTTGGGTAAACTAAACTTTGGGGGGGGTGAATACCACAACAATTAAGCCTGTAACAAAATCCTCCTGCAGCAGCACCACCTACTGGCCAAAACATGACATACACGAACTTTTTTTTTAAAATGTCTACCTACACTCATATAAAAACAGTATTAAAATATTTAAAAACTTTAGTTTTTTGCATTAAAGGCATAAAATATCAATTGATCCAGTTCACAATAGCAATAAGGCACTCCAGGGTGTGGTATATCATGGGATATCGTCACTTCTCAGACGGTTGGCTGCACATGGCCTGCGGCATTATGCCCAACCACCCGAGGCGTGATGATATCCCATGATATCCACACCCTGTCGTGCCTTTACTGCAATTTGAACCGCGATCGTAATTTGAGCAATCTGATTGGTCGACAGTCTCTAAAGCAGTGATGATATCGGCTACATCATCACGGCTTTTAAAAGCTCCAGCAACCAGCCTCCTCACTGAAAAATTCCAGCTGCTTGCCAGCATTCTCCACATCCTCCGACCCTACGAAAACTCTCCCGACACAGAAGCTGTCCTACAATGGCATACAACGAGCCACATATTTAAAACAAAAAAACATAAATCCGTTACTAAGCAGTCGATGATGACAGCTACTGAAATTCTGATCGGTAACTTGACTTAGTTTCGAAAGCAGCACAGCGTGACTCACAATGTGGTGATTTTCTCTTGTACCGTAATAAAAACAATCGCTCTGCCATTAACACAACAGCTACAACTACTCCATTTACTTATTCACCAATGTGCAGTATTTCAAGCTGACTCCCTGACTCGACAGAAACCTCTTCAAAATACCCACAAATCACATCCGCAGCAATGAGAGATGAGTTCAGAGACACAACAGTCCCACCACTGTCAACTACCAGTATCAAAGCGCCACCTACTGTCTCTAGAACTATTTTACCAAACTGTCACCCTACACCACCCAAAAACTCATTTTAAAACCTGTTTATTTTACTTTTTTTATTATTTTTTAAACATTAAAGCCAGTTCATAATAGCAATAAGGCACTCCAGGGTGTGATATATTGAGGGATATCGTCACTTCTCGGGTCGTTGGACGCACTCAGCCTGCGGCCTCGTGCCCAACCAACCGAGGCATGATGATATCCCACGATATATCACACCCTGTCGTGCCTTATTGCTTAATTATAGAATACAGTAAATCGAATGTGCCAAATGCTGCATCCTGATTGGTTGCCTGGTATCTTTCCCAGAGTGGTAAATCCTCAAGTGTACCCACGGGAAAGAGTGCCAGCCAACATTATCTCGTGCCAGTCCGATCGCTTTCACTGTAATCGAAACTGCCACCATTTTTCCTGTCGCCGCTTCGCTGAAACACCGCTGTAAATATCACAACAATGACATCCTCCTTCCAACCGTACGGACCTCAGTTAGTTACAAAATATATAAAAAAAAATAAATAAAACAACATTTGCCACTGCATAATATCAATTCATCCCTCCAGGGTGTGGGTATACTGCGGGACTCATCACGACTGGTGTGGTTCGGTCACTTGGCTGCTTTTTGTGACCGAACCACACAAGCTGTGGTAAATCCTCCAGTATACCCACATCATGGAGGGATAAATTGCTTAAATATTTAAGGGCCATTTTATCATACCAATAATACAGTCATTGGTGTGGTAGATCATGGCATATGGTTACTTCTCTGGTGCATGAGACACATGGCCTGCAGCCTTGTGCATCACAATGCATATGAGGCGTGACGATATGTCATGATATACCATTCCGTGTCATGTATTATCGCTTAATTGTATCCCACTTCTGTGACATTTATTTATTTCTTTAGTAATATGATGCAGTATCAGGTTGTATACTGTCACTCACTTTAACATTGGTTTCGGTCAAGGTGACACTGGGATGCACCTCATACTACATGAACCCCATATGCATTGAGTAACAGACTGTTACTATAACCCTGTGTCATGCTGTCAATTATTGTAATATGACAGTTCACTACCTGCTTGTAAAGTAGGGTATTTTAAGTTCTGGAACTGCTAATTTATTTGTTTTGGCGCATCCTTCACAGTCTTTCTCTAGGTAATCATTAACTGTTTTATATGGGTTCATGGCAAAGCAACACAAACAAAACTGAATACGATGTCCAAAGGAACACAAGCAAAACTAAAGATGTGTTCGGTTGTGGAGTGCAGTGCCTTCCGTTAGTCATGATAGATGCCGGTACACAGTATGAAGACCCTTTTCAACCTGCATTATGTCCTACAGCCGATGAGAAAATGTCAGATCAGGAGTCAAGCAATGGTGAAGATTTAAATGATGACAATGATGATCCTGATTGGACAATGATGGATGCGGATATTGATTCTGACTCTGATGTTGACACTGCGGATCAGCCTGACAGGTGACTTCAGTTCCCACCACCAACTTGGTATTTTCATAGCCCAATTAAAACAGCTACTTAGTATCCCTTTTCATTTCTGATCTCAGCTTTGACACCTTGGAAAGGAATCCCCTCTGCTTGACCACAAAGAAAGTTCCTTGTGTTCGAATCATGTTTAGCAAGCTTGCTTGCATTTTGTTCTCTGTGCCTGTCACATTGCACTGTGAAAATAATAAAGTGTATGGGTTCATTCATTTGTGTGGAACGGGTTTGCAGCATGGGACATAGAACTATATGGGAAAGTCAACCTCGGCATGGACTGTTACCAATGGGAAACTTAGAGGACTTAGAGGTCGCTGCTGGGATTTTTTTCTGTGGCTTGCTACTGCAACAGGCACTATGTCTATTCCATGCCGTAAAAATTCCAATGATTTGTAGGCAGACGTTTACCAACATCCAAAGATCCTATTTGATCTCAGCGGTGCACTGTGTCTGGCAACAGAGACAAAATGCAACACTTGCTAGCTTGAGTGAAGCACTAACCCTTGGCGGTGATACCCGCTATTGCAGCCCGGGACATAGTGCCAAGTATGGCAGCTATAGCCTTATGGATTTGTCAGCAAACAAGGTCTTACATGTTGAGCTTGTGCAGGTACACACTTACTTTCCTTACAGTGAACACTGTATTTAGTTTTAGCTCTGCTACTTTCATGTCGATATTGTTGTATTGTATAACAGAGTAATGAGGTTCGCAATTCAAATGCGATGGAATTGGAGGGACTGAAGTGCTGCCTCGAGTATCTTGAAGGGAACTCCAATCAGATTTCAACTCTGATCACAGATCGCCACCCATCTGTGAAGAAGTACATAGGACAGCATAGACAGCAGTACAAACACCTTTTTAATGTGTGGCATGTTGCCAAAGGTAATAGGTGGTGTTTGACTTACTATTGCCGTATTAGTCGTTCACTGTTACTGTAATACAACAAAATCTGATGTTAACCTTTCACAGGTGTGGCAAAGAAGTTAGAGGCCAAGTCGAAGTTACGGACATGTGCAGAACTGACACTGTGGATACACGGGATTACCAATCACCTGTATTGGTGAGCTGCATCAAGCGGTGTTCATGGTGAAATGGCTGTCCAGAAATGGCTAAGTGTTTAAATCACATCTCCAACATCCATGAAGGTCACAGTGAACTGTTTGAACACTGTGAACATGGCATTCTTGAAAGACGTGACTGGATTGATCAAGGTAAATACATTCACTGCACTTGTGATTAGTGGTTGAGTAAGAAGTGAGACATGACCGCTTCTCTGTATTACTGATAGACCTGCAAACCAAAATGCATAGTTATGCATGAGACTGCAGACCGGGTGCCTGTGGTTGCTGGGATTGCAAATATCTCAGTGCTATCAGCACCCAGCCATGTCATGTTGCTTACTTATACTATGCACCTTTCAGAACAATGAATAAAAAAAGCAGGCTGGCACCTTACCACTATTGCAAATTGTATCATTACCAACGTAAAACATGACAGCCAGACTCATCTTAGCAAAAAAAAATTCCAATGGTGAAATCAAGGAACTTCCACTGCCATCTTGTTTCACTGCTAAGTGGAGACTGTAAAACAGCTGCTCCGTGCATCAGTAGGAAAAAAGAAAAAGGGTGCTGTACTACTCAGTGACCTATTTCAGCAGTATACAAAGTACTGTTTTTATGTTAAAAAAAACACAGTTCTTGGTATTGTCATGGTATAAGCCACTTGGGGGATGTGGGTTCTCTTGGGATTTACCATGGCTGTGCCTCATGGGCAAACCACTCTAGCCATGGTAAATCCCCCAGGAACCCACACTCCATCATGGCTTATTGGTTACATTTACAACAGTGGTAAACTGCCATTCTGACGATTTCATTGGCTGCTCAGTTATGTCCATGGTATAATGGGTGATTTACCCATGTCTTGTGAGTTTCAGTAACTCGGCTGTGCCACATGACACATCGCACAAGGCATGTGTAAACCACAAATAACCCATACCCTGTTGTGATTTAGTGATTAAAAAGGTCACTTTGTAAAACCGGACTGTTCTCCAACTTTTCAAAGCAACAAGCAAGAAACTGAAATATTGGTACATGATGTACTGTACAGTAACACAGCATGCTGTATTACATCGTTTACTTGCTTCACCTGTTGTTTATTTTATTTATAATTAATGGTCTCCATTTTCGCCCATTGCCAAAACCGTGTGTTAAATGCCGTAACACCTGAGTAGGTGTTACGGCATTCACGCGCTCCCTTTGAACAACAAAGCGCTCGAGACTAAACATAGCGCGATGTTCAAATTGTCCCTGTCACCTCAAGCGGCACTGACTAAAATACACACTTCTCGGGGGTTGCCTCTATACCAAATAGCCTCCAGCAGCCTCGCATAGCCTAGAAGTTAAAAAAAAAAAAAAAAAAAGCCGATTCCAAACACCGAACGAAACCGAAAGACAAGAGCAGGAAAACCACAACACAATTCAAAAAAACAAAAAGCGACCTCGGACTTTTCAGACGGAGCCCTTCAATTATATAAAATAAAATATGGGGAAAAGTGTGTTAAACTTGAATTTAACACACACCCTTGTTGTTGGATGGCATTCATAAACCCCTCGGGCTTCGCCCTCGGGGTTTATGTGCCATCCAACAATTCGGGTGTGTGTTAAATTCTCGTAACACACTTCTCCCCACACTTTATCCTATATTTATTTTATTTATTTTATTTGACTGTTTGGTAACCGGGTAAGGCCCACTAGGCACAAGTGTCTGTTTTCAGGGGCAACCTGGGAGCACTGGGCCACACAGTATGCTAGTGGAGGTTGTGATAATCAAACTCAGGTCTGGTCTGCTGGATGTATCAAGCTTGTTCACACCTCATTCCTCTAACCTCTAGGCTATACTGCCACCACTGTTGTATACTGTCCAATCCACCGCACACACCCACACACACTCAGGTGGTACCAAAACCAGCATATAGGTAGTACTGTGTATCTGAGTCAATGTTTGGTGTTGAGTGGTGTGTGGGTCTTATATGACATGGTGTGCTGTGTGGTGCCAGTAGACATCACTGAAGATGATGACCAGATGTAACCGGTACTGTTAGACACATCAAAGCAGTCTTTAAATCTTTCATACCCCTATGCCATTCATTGATATAGGTACTTTATTTTGTCATATTATCACTAACTCAATTATTTTCAGGTCAAAGGCTGACAAGGAGTTGGAGCTCGTCATTCAGAACAAGAGACTTCTGAAGGATATTGAACAGCTATCACCTTACCAACAAACGTCCGGCCTTGAATCTTATCACAAAGTAGTAATTTACTTTGCCCCAAAGTCTGTACACTACTTTTATGATGCAATGAAAACAAGGTAGTAATGTAACATACATTGACATGTAATATGTGTTATGTTCCTGACACTAGTAAAAATCACCTTTTTTTTTTTACCACAGGTACACTCTTGATCCACTTCTTCCAACCTCTGATCAATCCCCCCACAGCAACACCAACAGAGTGTACCCCTAGAGTGTCAGGATATCTCCCATTCTCCCTCTTCCTAACTCCTGTCCTAGGAGTGCCTGCACACAGCGGAGTCTGCCAGTGGGAGAGTGGTTGGAGGCGCAGATCGGTCCGCATCTAGGATCCAGAGGGTATATGACTTGGAATGCTGCATTGGTACTGTGGGCGTGCTGGTCGCATTTCTGAGATAGTGATACCTGGACATGCAAATGGTTTCATACAGCATGCATGGCAGAAATGGTGCCATTTGCATGTCATTAAGGCCACATTTCCATGAGTTGGGCAGGGCTGACTGCGACTATGGGAGGGAGGCATCCTAACAACACAGTACCAGGGAGTTCTTTATTGCAACTGTACCAGAGATCATACTATGGGGAGGGAGAGGGGTACAAGTGTCAGTTGCTGTAAACAAGTTCGGGTGTTTATAATTGTAACTGTTGTTACAAAACATGGTTTGTGGTGTTGATGGCATGGGCTGTTGATCCTGATGATTTTAACGACTTATGGGTTTGTTAAGTAAGAGCATTAGAAGTTATGTTTACTGCAGGACAGGTTGAGCATAGGCTGATGAGATGGGTCAGTTTACTGCAACTTCACTTTCACACACGTAGAAGTGAATTATTACGGCACTGTGCACTACTTTGCAAGGCTGTATTTGTAGTACTGTTGTCTCCACTGCGGGCACTGTGCAAAGAATGACTTTGTAGAACATGATGTCAGTGACAATATAATGCTGATTACATGTGTTTGACACTTTCAGATTGCTGCTCAGTGCCCTACATTATAATGAGAACAGCGGACGTGCCCAGGTAATTGGTCATGATGGCAAACCACAGTGGCGAGTGACGTATCCGAAGTATAAGAAAGGAGAGAGCATAGTGCAACAAGTGAAGGTGCCATACATTTACAGTAAGTAGAACAGTACAGGAACAGACCACCTGAGTTCAACAGTTTCTATTTTGTTGTGGAACATGGTATTTACACTTTGCTGTGAAGGGCCATAATATTACAATGTTGCTCTTCGCAACACAAACTCAGTCATTGATGAATTCACTGTGTAGAGAATAGTAGATAGGCAAGGGTGTACTGTTTTGAAATGGCGCAATACAGGGACCTTTGGTTATTACATCTATTGGTAGCATAAAAACCCAAAGTCTCGTTATTACATCATTTTAAAAGAATGGTGATCTGGTTACTATTTGATCTAACAAGTATATATTTACACACCTTCGCTGTCATACCAATATACCTTGGAATGTGTACCGTGTGGGTGTTCAACACTACATTTCCTTTCTTTGTTTCACAGCATATCAACAAGAACTAATGGAAGCAACTTATGATCTGCGAGATCAGTATCCCAGCTATGCCGCAGCAAAGACACTAATTACAAATTACCAACTTTGCAAGCCTAATGTGGTAACCAGTACTTTCACAAAAACCGAAAAGTGTGTGTTAGTACAATGTCACACAAGTCGATTTGCAAAGAGAAAGTAACTGTTGACGTTCAATGCCATATTGCAATTTGAATATATTATTACAAAGGCAGATATTGATGACATCTTCATTTATTCATGTACCTGGATTGAACCGTCTGTTGTACTGATTTCTGCTACCTTACTATAACATGTATACCTGCAGATCGATATTACTATGTACAGTAATAAGGCAAGACACACAGTTTTCTGCAGGTTCATCAACATGCAATTTTATTGTATGTGAAAAACTATTGAGCTGAAAAAACTGCAAACTCTGTATGTTACCCCGTCACAAGCAAGCACATTTCTGCATTTTGACATGTCATTCAATGTTTACTCAATATTTGACGTACAAGGAGTTCACGGGGATGCATGGTACATAATCGATAAATTTGAACTTAGAAATGTCTCCCTTATATCCATTCATGTAGCCACGGTTTACAAGACATTGCATGTTATATTCAGTTGTCTCCATTAGCAGCATATTAGATATATATTGGATTTTGTGCTGAACTATTGTAAAGTATGAGTCTTAAACTGAATTTCCAATGTTGTTACTATAAAGTATTGGTCTTCATAGGCCAAGACCTTGTATCATCCTGACCTCCACCCTGCAAAGATTGTCATGTGAAACTTCATATTTTTAGCAGTGGTCAGCAATCATAAGTGGCGCAGAACCCTTGACCAGCCGATCCCTTTCAGGTTTCTGGTACCCCGGCTCCTCCATAACTCCGGCCCCATGCTGTGTGAAATTGTGATGGTGACTATTTGTAACGCTGTATTTCATCAATTTTTACCAGTGAAACACCAAAATTAAAGCATTACGTTAAATAGTGGAGTTTGGGAGGAACAGGGACACCAGGAGGCTGGACGTGATCGGCTTAGCGATGGTTCTGCATCACTTACGATCCCTTCCACTGCTAACGTTATGAAGTTTAACAATAGAATCTTCGTAGTTGTGAGCTCCTGATGATATAAGGTATTTGGCTATGAAGCCCATTACCTAGTATGAGAAACTTCATTTAAACAGCCTTATTAAATGTTGTACAGACAACACTTGCTATGTAACAAATACTCAACATAAGTAATGAGTACTACCTTATATGGATTTCAGACAACTGTTTGACAATATCAGTTGTAAGCAGCCTTGTTACATGTTGTACAGATAAAAGCTGCTCTTTAAAACAGAAAACTTCAAGTGATAACTACTAAGTATAGTCTTTTTAGATACATGTTGAATGTCGTGTTGAACTGTTTCAGATTATGAGTTTTAAATAGCCTTGTTAAATGTTGTACAGACAACAGTTGCTCTGTAAAACATACTGCAAATGTAAAGTAAATCAGCATGGTGCGCAGTTAATGTGGATTCATCAACACAACAGGTGCATTGTGAGTCACACAGCTACATGCCAAGTGTAGTCACATCTCCACGTGTGTCAATTAATGCACAATAACAGCACACCCGGGAATGACTTATTGCAGTTATAAAATGGGATGTAAACAGATGTGCAAAACACAGTATAAAACAATAAGCAAATGAGAATTGACTGATGCGTGTCAAAACATTGAGGAAAGACAGGGAACTGCAGCATCATGTATGTCTATCGCCCTAAACCCGCATGCTTTAAGTTGTTTTCAGCACTTTGCGACCACGAAAGACAGCATGACAGAGCCGCAGCAACAGTCCTTGATCTCATTCTGTGATTGCCAGCAATCTGAAAATGGGACAGAGAGAGAGACACAGAGACACATCGGCAGCAACTGTCTATCTGTGTCTTGACATCTGGTTTCTTTTTGGCATTGCCATGGACATGTGAAGGGGCAAAGAGGCAGACACAGCCATGCCAGCTGTTTTTCTCTGCTGCTGATGTCGCGCTGTTGCAGATCAGAAACTGGATGAGAAGTGACACACTACAATGGTGTTGCTGCCTATGTGTCTCGGTCTCTTTCCCGCTGTCAAACTGCTGGCGATTGCAGTCTGGGAACATGGACTGTTGCTGCTGCCCTGTCATGTCCACTCCCCAGATCACGTCTTTGTGTGTGTAGAATGTGGTGTGAGTGAAAGTATATGCAAATGAGCTCATGAATATTTACAGTATGTCTGTAGAAGGGCTTTGTGCCTGTTATCATTTAAATAAATATAGGATCCCATTTTATAACCGCAGTAAGACACTCCAGGTGTGTGCATGCTACATATTTTAAGGCATGCCATGGGCTAAAGGCACTTGGACAAGGTCTTCTTCCTTGTTATGACCATTGCTGTGCAGTAAAACATGTTGTATGCACACCCTGTAGTGAATTATTTCGTATTTATAAAATGGCTGTTTATTTCTGACCTATGTGACCCCCCATGGTAGCAGTGCAATACGATAGTCCCAGGTGTTAACACAATCCAGGGTGTGCATTTCTTGTGGATTAATAAACACCCCATGTGCTGTGAGGACATTCTGCCAGCAGCATCATGGTTCACAACGAACCTGAGCTGTTGGTTAATCCACGATAGACGCACACCCAGGAATGGGTTATTGCTTACAAATAACATTCACAAAACATTAAGATTTCAGTACAAAATTGGTACCTGTATAACCAATGTCATAACATGAACAGCTAACACTTGTAATAAAGACATGTTATATACTGTTGTTACAGTAGGTCATTTACAGTCACCGTGGATACTTAAATCCACAATATTGTTCAGAAGGAAATGCAGAACGATTTTGTTGGCAACACACGATGGAGAACTTTACAAATGTTTCTTCCAAGCTTCCGAAATATCCATCTGACAAATCGATGGTAAAACACATATTGTACTGTCTT
This sequence comes from Neoceratodus forsteri, assembly GCA_016271365.2. Lineage (NCBI taxonomy): Eukaryota > Metazoa > Chordata > Ceratodontiformes > Ceratodontidae > Neoceratodus > Neoceratodus forsteri. The sequence continues at coordinate 755,091,348 of CM057456.1, read as the reverse complement.
TGAAAGGAAAAAAAAGAAAAAGAGAATGTGAATGTAAGTAATTCGATACAGAACAGCACTGAAGTATACACTGTACATGACAATCTATGTAATGATTACATATACAGGTAATCAGACTGATGCAGTTTCACATGATTATAGTACATTTGCATGCTAGGACTATCAACAGATAGTCAGAACCCGTCTGTGGTGGGAGACTATATAACATCTGGATAACAGCAATGTTATACTATGGAGGCTGGCTGCTTATCCGAGGCTAGAGTGTGCCTGCCACCTATCAGTGCATTGGTGTTGTAATACCTATCCCCACAGATCTGGTCATGGTGCTGTATGACACTGTGTTCAGACAGCCACTGTTGTCATTGGATGGTCTGTCGTGAGCACAGACACGTACAAATGTAGTACAGGGTGGAGTACCTCAATGGATGTCACACACCACACATGATGTACAGAGCTCATCATTACTGCTTCAGATAGTTTTGGTGTGTGCCTTCGAATGGATCAGAACAACCACATAATGGTGTGTAATCCATGCTGATAGCAAGGTGATTGTCCAAATGTGTACTACCTGCAGAGGATAAAAGACTGCTGCAACAAGAGACTCACTCTTGTGCAACTCTGTACAATATAACAAGAAATACAATAAAAGACATGGGCCTGGATATTCAAACTGCGCCAGGCTGTGGCGCAAGCTTGGGCGCAGCTCAACTTGGCTGTGCAGGGGTGTGGCCTTGATGATATTCAACAGAGCTGTGCCATGGCTCAGCAGCTTTGAATATCGCACCCTGACCACCACCAGTGTACATGGCACAGTGGCACTGCACTAGAGCAAGTGGCCAGAGCGGAGCATGGAGATGCAGTAGCACAAGTGCCATTGCGCCATTCACAGCACCAGCGATATTCAAAAGTTGACATGAAAATGGAGCCATAATTTATGCAAGGCTCACATGGGGCCATTTGCATGTCATTATGGCCCAATTTGCATGCAGGGTGTGCCGATCCCCGATGACTTGCGCCTGGCACCCTGCCATGCAGCAGCCGTCAGGGACCGACACCCCCTGCAGCCCGATCGTGGGCATCTGTGTAAAATTAAAAAAGCCTTCCTATAACCCTGGTGGTCCAGTGGACTGCTGTCTGCCTGATCTCGGGCATCTGTTAAAAAAGGAAAAAAAGTCCAGTATCCCTGGTGGTCCAGTGGACCACACTGTGCGCAATCGCGGGCATCTGTAAAACAAATACCTCCTATTACACTGGTGGTCTAGGGTACCCCCCCCACCCACCCACTGAGCCGCACCACCCGCTCTCCTCCCGTCAGCCGGTGGGCGGCAGCACCTACCACCTGCCCGCCGCCCACCACCTGACACCGGTGGGGCTGAGCAGCCCATTGGTTCTGGCGTGAGCCAGTGGGCATGCATCCCTCCGTACTACACATTCAGATATATGTGCAGGGCGGCAGGCGGTTGGGTGCTGCTGCCCGCCCGGCTGGGGAGGCGGGCGGTGGGACTCAGTGGGTGGGTGGGTAGGGGTACCCTAGACCACCAGGATAATAGGAGGTTTTTGTTTTACAAATGACCGCAATCAGGCAGAGTGCGGTCCACTTCTATCTTCTGACAGATGCATGCGATCGAGCATGGGGGGGCACCACCAGGTGCAGCCAGCGCTCTGGTGGCCACCCACAGGTGGCAGCTGCTGTGTTGCGCCCTGCAATGTGGCAGCTGAGCTGTGGGTGGCCATCAGTTGTTCCTTTGTTTCTTGGCATAACTTTGTGCTGGCACAGGTAAGTGTTGTGCATGCATGGCTCTGCATATCCCGGGCTTAATATCGGGCTGTGCAGGTTATGCATGGGCACACCCCCCCTACCTGTGCCTGCATACATTACTGATGCGCTCCGGTGCATCGGGATTTGTGCCGCGCACTTTTCCCTATTGAATATCATGCCGGGGCGCATCAGTGGGTTGCGCATGGTGCAACACTGTTGCGCCATGCACAACCCTTTTCAATATCTGGGCCATAAAGACTAAAATGACCATAACTACAGAAACAAATACAGAAGCCAGTAGTATACACACCTTGTGTAGCGTACAGAAGAACGAAGGTGTTGTGGCAAGATAGTGTTACTTAGAGCACACCAACCAGTGGTCTAGTCATCAATTTTAAACTTGTACTACACATTCAAGCACTGATGAACTGTTGCCACCCCATGTAAACATAAAAGAAAATATGCTGTGCCACAACATGACACTGCCCTATCCCCCCTCTAGCCATGACTGAGTTCAAGTAATCTGTTTCATCCTTTAATCAGCATTTCTTTGTGTTTATGACTGCCTGGTAATTTGTTCATTGTGTATTTTTGATGGTGGCATCAGTGCCCCATTGTAACCATCCAAAGAGTAATGGTCAGCATTACACAAAATCCATGTGACTGACATTATGTCCCAATGAAACTTCAAAAGCATGTGCGCACTGAAATTTTCCCATCCAGCCAAAAACATGTATGATAGCTCACCTGCTCTAGTCTTGATGGGTATTGAAAATACAATGTGCTTCAGTCCAGTAATACAAAATTAAAAGATACCTAATATGTACCCCTGGAAAAACATGGCCGATTACAGAACCTGGTGACACAACCACAGAATGAAGGGTGTATGTGTGTGTGTGTGACTGTGTGTGCGTGTGCATGTGCGTGTGCATGTGTGTGTGTGTGTGCATGTGTTCCAGTGACAGCATGGCAGCCTGTCAGCAGGCTGAGGAAGCAGCTCTGTTTCTACAGTGGTACATATTAGGGTTACGTTAACATTTTACCTGGAATGAAGTGCATGCTATTTTTAATAGCCCTGAAGAATAGAGACGGTCAAGTACCATATATGTTTGTGAGTGGCTGTATAAATTGCAGTGTGCACCTGCTCTTGCTTCTGTGACACCAAAAACCTGTGTTCAGAAGCAGACTCAGGTTGCCATGGGTACTGCCAGGGGGATCACAAAGTAGCATCCAACGATGGCATGCTTGCCCCAGGGTGAGGGCTGGGAAGCAGATCGGTGTCTGCAGACCCCTGGTGGAGGCTGTTGGCTTAGCACCCTGTCAAGCACCTCAGTGTGCAATTCATCCCAAGTGAAGGTCTGGGGCTTAGCGAGCTCACAAGGCAGCTAGGGGGTGCACATTGCAGACTTAGCCGCTTATGCGTAAACGTCAGGGCACATGCGCCATCTTTGAGAGAAAACAAAGAAACGCACATCTGTGGCATGCAGAGCACTGCAGCTTACCCTCAATGGGCCATCACCCACCTGTCCTCATTGGACTGACAAAAGTTGATGTATCGGTGTGTCGGGGTTCCACCTCATCCCTACCTGGGTGGAAAAGCCATGGCTACTTGGGGAACCAGGGTCGAACAAGGTAAAGTAATTGTCAGAGGGATGACTCCTAGGCGCTAACGATGACTTTGGAACGGTGGTACATAGGGAGAAAAATATAAACTTACAAACAAATAAATTACTTACTCATGGATAGTGAAGTCATCACTTTGAGGACCATCCTCATAGATGAACTCATAGTATGAAGTTTCCAAGGAATCACAGTCCAGGCAAGTGCTATAGAAACCAATCGGCAGAGTAATACAGTTGTGCTCTGTTCCATCTAGTCTTCTCATAATTTGTGGGTAGTAATGACAACAGATGTTCTCCACTCTGGTTGGCATCAGTTCTCAAGTGGAGCAAGAAGACCTGTAAAATATATTGAAGAAATAAACTATCGGTATGTACTGTCATTACTATCAATATATACAGTATCTGATGAAATGTCAGGGTAACTGCAGATGACATTGTTGCATATTGTACCACAGTGCCAGGAAGGTTATAAGCAAGGCTTCTACTTTTCTGTGGCACAGTGGGACCAAGTTCTGCGGCAAGACTACCATTTGTCACAGAACTTCTGCGGCGGTGGTTTGTAATTTCTGCGGAAGTTCTGCGGCACTAACAAACTACCACATCACAGTGTCAGCTTGTCATCCTGACTTCACTTTCATGGCAGTGGTTATAGCAATCAGGATGGTGGAAAGCACAGTAACACTAGTTCAAAAAATAACAGACTTATAAAAATAATTTTATGCCTAAGAAAGCAAAACAAATGTCTCTCCCTTAAGGTCCTAGCCTGTTGCATAAATGACATACGCAGAGGGGATCTTATGTGATAAATAAGGTATTTCTATAGGCATGCTATCTATCCCACTAATGAGGTTTCCACTGTCTATCACTTATATATTTGTATGTGCTTTCTACACCACTCATGTGGTTCCCACTGTATATCACTTATATATTTATCTGCAGTCTGTAACATTCATACAAATATGCGTGTGTGTGTGTGTGTGTGTGTGTGTGTGTGTGTGTGGTGAGAGAGACAGAGATAGTGTGAACTTGCATCATCATTCATACAGGTCCCACTGGAAATGGAATAGAGGAGTTATTGCAAAACTCATTTTTCATGTCAACCTGCTTTCCCTGACACACTGCGTAACACCATCAGGCCATGACATGCATGTGAACCAATTGTGAGATAGAGCTCTCCGGCTCATCACAATGTGTTCACCATGTGACAGAACACTGCACCATACCTTCCCAGGCTCCAAGCAGTGATGTGTTCCACCAATCCTTGTGCTGCCCAGCCAGCTCCCAGAGCTAATCTCTGAACCTGAGTTGCCAGCATGGAAACTCAGCATGCTACCCTCTGGCCCAACAGCTGTCCCTGCACACAACATTTCTCAATAACTTTTAGGTGATTCTATCAACCAATGACAATATGTAATCAATAACCCTGGCAAAATTGCGTACAATGCAATTATTTATTTAACAGGTCTATTCTTTCAACAGGTCTACACATTATTATATTTCACTTTTCTGGGCATAATTACTTTATTTTTCTTAAAAATTTAGACAGTTAAATTCATTTTACCAGTTATTCATTTCAGATAGCGTCTCTCTATATCTTAAAGGCACAAATCGTTTGTACAAAGTGAGGTATGGACTTAACAGGTCTGTGCTATTGACAAGGTTTTGTTTAAGCTGGCCTAGTGCAATAATGTAAGACTGAAAATTGTATTAGGCTGTAGTACAGGTTGAGCAAATACCACCATGCATGATGTGCTGTGCCACCGCCTCTGGCAGTGGGAGCTGTGGTAGATAAGTGACTGTTCATTTCTGTTGCAGAATGCAGCCATTTCATTACTAATGTATGATGTTATAGCAATGATAACATCATATTCTGAACATATAGGGGTGTTTTGGTTATAAAAAGAGGGGAAGGGAACCAGATTATATGTATAAACAGAAATATTAATAAAAAAATCACCAAGAAGAATGAATTCTGCGGCACCGCAGAAGTTCTACAGTAGATTGCAAATTCTGTGCAAAATTCTGCAACCGCAGAATTCTAGGGGCCTTGGTTATAAGGCACAAGGCAAGTGGCACAATTACTTCAGCAGAAGACCATGTGGTTCATATCACAGTGTAATATAGTGATAATAACAATACACACAAATACAATACACTGTACAACCACCTATTCATGGGTGGAAGGAGGGAGGGAGGGAGGGAGGACAACATTTGGTGTAAACTTGCACCTGATAACAAACAAGAATGTTTGGTCAGTGATATGCACAGTAATGACCCAAACAGTACACTGTGTTAGCATTTATGCAGGACGGTGTTTAGACGGGTGGGGTGTGAAAGATCGGTGACGTTATTTGTCAGCTGCAGCCCACATTCTGTGAAATGGCACCCTTGATGAGTGCCTTAACATGGGGTGTGAAGGTACACCATTGTGAACAAGCTTTTGAATGTTGTTATATTATTTACTTTATTGATTTTACTATTATTTACTATGTTAAGTACTTTTTTTTATATTTTCTCATCTGTCTGCACTCTGTACAGTGACAAGAATTTCAAGGAATAGGGTGCTTCATAAATTAAACATTGCCTGCTGTACCAGGCAGCCATAGTAGCCTCTTACAAAGCACAGTAAGTGCAAGGAATGATCATGGAAGCAGATGTGCATAGGCTAGGTGGTGCAGCAGAGATTCTGACGTGGACTAACACAGTACGTGGCAGTCATTGCATGCAACACAGACCATGGGGCAAGGGAGAAAATTAAGGATGCAAAAGGATGAAGAACCATGCCAGTGTGATAACACCAGCCAGCCCACTGCAGACCATGTAACATAAACTAGGGCCTGATTCAATCTCAGGAGTGTGGCACTGCATGTAGGAGGGAGGTCTGTCCACCAGCCCTGCTGTGTGTGGGGGGGAGAGGCAATCCGTGGGGGAACATAACAGCCAGGTAAGCCCTGGAGCTGGTGGTTGACATGGTTGGATGGACTGGAGGGGAGGGCACAAAGATGGGCACAAAGATTGCCAGTGCAATGATGATGCATAACATTCAAGGTGAAGGCAACTGTTGTAAAGCACAATTACTAGTAAAGCATTGTTATGCATTTCTTTATTAGCTTTTGGTAACCACGTAAGTGTACTAGTCACAAAACCTGCCTATTTTCAGGCATGCCCCTGGATATGCTTGACCTTGCATTTATTTTAAACTATTTAACTTGTGATATGCATTTCTGTGGCGTGGGGAGGGGATTACTATCAAGTGAGCAGATTGTAGATATGGCAGCGATTTACAATCCATGTTATCTGCACCACCTGCAGCATGGCACTGACTATACCCACCAATTTTTCCTTCTGCAGTGTGGGCCTGGATGTTATCCTCCATCAGGAATTTTCTGAGGTTCAATTCTGCATATGTGAACACTGCTGCTTTCAGTTTCTGATAGCATGTAAAGTAAAGTGACCTAAACTGTACAACCATCTACACACGGGGGGGAGGGAGGAACACATGTGGTGCCAACTTGCAACAAATCACAAAGAAGTCTGTGCTCTTATATGCCCAGTAATGACCAACGCAGTACCCTGTGCTACTATATATGCATGAAGACGTTGGGGGGGGAGCTGTGATTTGATTGCTGGTTCCTCATAAGCACCACCACATACAGTGTCAATAATGGGGTTAGAGCAGGCTAATATGCAGTGCAAACAGATGAAGCTGCATGCCTCTCAGTGACAAATTGCCATCCCATCCCCTCTTTTTGGGGGCAGAACAAAACATATTGTTTCACACCCCACAACAGCTCCTATTCAGTCCAAGGAGCTCACTGTTCTTTATTAAAAGCATAAACAAAAATGTCTACAATTGTCTAATTATGTCAAAACAGAACGGTAACAACATTGAATGGCAGACACACCGAGTGAATGTGGTATGATGATTTCAAAAGGACACAGTACTGGGAATAGGCAGCAGGCTATGATATAGGCATCTCAACGGTTTTAGAAAGAAAGATAAAACACAGAGACAGCTCAAAGTGAAATCTAGGTTGTACACGCACACAGAGATATACAACAAACATGGTACTAGTACCATAGCTCCACTGGGTAGAATCCTTCGTTACTTTGCTCACCTTCCGATTGTTCAGACTCGCACTGTCACTAACATCAGCAACTGTATCCATTCCTCTCAGTGGCTCGAACCTGTAAGGGATAATTTGGCCACGAATAGAATAGTTTTCAGTGTCTGAATCCTGCCTCAGCATATGTGGCTATTGTAGTACAGCTCAGTATTGAGAGCAGCGATTGCTTCCATCCAGTTACGGACGTCATACACATACATGCGTGCTTGCACAAACACACAAAAAAGCGGAAGGCGCGATTACACATGCGCGGCATAGCGAGATATAAAACTTTAATTTTGGGAAAAACAAACGATTGGGGAAGCACATTTGGATAACACAGATGGACAGTGGAGTGCGCAGCATCTTGGCAAATGAAACTTGGCATCACAGATGGGTAAGTTTTTCCTTCACCTTTAAGGTATAGAGCACAGCCACCACCTCTTTTAGAGCTTCTATCAAGTCTAAAAACGTTGCAGCCAGGCAGGGCAATTGCCATATCAGGGATTTTTGGAGAGAGAGCCAGGTTTCAACAACTGCAATAATGTCAGGATTGTGTAGGGCAGAGGATATTTGCAAGGCATTGAGTTTAGGCAGGAGGCTACAGACATTGAGAGTTGTGAGGGTGAGTGTCTCAGAGTGACACAGATTGGGAGCTGAGCGAGTGGTATTTGGTCCGGGGTTAGGATGAATATTCACAGACAGCAGCAGCAGAATGAGCAGGAGCTTCAGAGTGCACCAGCTCAGTTGTTTGAGGTAGGATTTGTTCTTCTGTGTCATGCAGGAGTGATGGCGATGAGGCAGACTACAGTCCCAGAGAGAGAGGTCAAATACTCCAACGTGGAGAGAGGGAACAATCAGACATACAGCACACACCCATAGTTCCAGTAGTGCTGCCAGCCATTCTTAGATTTGGTTGAAAGTGGATGGACCAGGTTTGCGGGACCAGTGCCCCATTTGAGATGATATGGTCAAAATGGTAGCTCAAAGGGTGAGCAGGGAGAGAGGCTCCAGGCAAGTAGAATGGAGAAAAAAGAGAGAGATGGATAAACAAATGGAGAGGTAGAAGGTACCAAGCCATTTTGTTCAGAAGGGATAGGAGCCATAACCAGGGGAAAACAAGGACAGGAGAGCTTGGCAAAGAGACAAAAGGAGGGGGTTGGAGGAGGAGGAGAGGGAGGAGCACTAGTGAGGGACTAAGAAAGCAGGTGAATGCTGAGGGGAGAGAGGGGATGGGGTTGGACAGGAAAGAAAGGAGGACCAAAGATTGATAGGTCCAATAAGGAGTGGCACAGCAGGACTCAAGAGTGTGGTGGGTGGAGCTACAGCCTATATAACTAAGGTGGGGAAGGGTGGGTGGGCGTAAAAATTTTGGTCAAAGCCATACAATGCTATGGGCACAAAAGCCCAGAAAATCAAAAGAAAGAACAGAGTTTGCAGGGCCTATCAGAGGCCAGGCAGACAGCGGGAGACCAATCAGCACTGATCTGCAGCAGGTGGCAGCCAGTCAGAGCCACTCAGTGCTTCCTGGTGAGGAGGTAGTCTTACCCAGCTATGGGGTGCTCCAGACAGCATGCTGAGGTGGATCAGGCGGCTGGCTGTTGTAGCTGCAGCCACTCAAGAGGTAGCCCAGTCAGGGGCTGGCAAGATCTAAGGGAGGGAAAGTCAGAGCAAAAGATTAGTAAGGGAGGCAAAGAACAGCAGGACAAAAGGTGATGTGGCAACTAGAGGGGACGTGGAGGGCACACAGTGAAGTGAGAGGATTAGGAGGTGAAACAGTGAGGGGGCAGCAGCAACCAGAACCCAGACAGAGCAGGCCAGAGAAAAGGCACCAAGACAGGACAAAAGGAAGACTAGACAGAGGCAACTCAAAGAGATAGCACACAGCGGGGGGGGGGGGGAGAAGGTAGGATCAGAGGAGAATTATAGGTGAAGGTAGGGGGCCAAGGACTGGCTAGATAAATTGGGTACAGTTCTATAGACAAAACATTTCCTGAAACAGTACACTTGAATGGCTGCAATTTAGCTAAACAAAGCAAACAAAGCACAATACAGATAAGGGGAGGGGACGAGAATCCCAAGGCAGGCAGACTAAATCACTAGCCACCCTTACAACAGTTAAGCATAACAGTACACTTAAATGGAAAGTAATTAGGCTAACTGAGCAAGGAAACACAGTGCAATGCAGGCAATAACAAAATTTTGGTCAAAGCCGTACAATGCTATGGGTGCAAAGGCCCAGAAAATCAAAAGAAAGAACAGAGTTTGCAGGGCCTATCAGAGACTGGGCAGACATTGAGTGACCAATCAGTGCTGATCTGCAGCAAGCAGCAGCCAATTGGAGCCACTCAGTGCTTCCCGGTGAGGTGGTAGTCTTACCCAGCAATGGGGAGCTCCAGACGGTGTGCTGAGGTGGATCAGGTGGCTGACTGTGGTAGCTGCAGCCACTTGAGAGGTAGCCCAGTCAGGGGCTGGTGAATTCCAGCAATGGGGTGCTCCAGGTGGCATGCTGAGGTGGATTGGGTGGCTGGCTATTGTAGCTGTGGCCACTCGAGAAGTAGTCCGGTCAGGGTATGGAGAGATCCAACAATGGGGTGCTCCAGGTTGTGTGCTGAGGTGGATCGGGCGGCTGGCTGTGGTAGCCATGGCTGCTTGAGAGGTAGCCCGGTCAGGGTCTGGCGAGTTCCAGCAATGGGGTGCTCCAGGTGGCATGCTGAAGTGGATCAGGTGACTAGCTGTGGTAGCCACAGCCGCTCGAGATGTAGCCCAGTTAGGACTGGCAAGATCCAGCAATGAGGTGCTCCAGGTAGCATGCTGAGGTGGCTCGGGTGACGGGCTGTGGTAGCCACGGCCACTTGAGAGGTAGCCCGGTCAGGGGCTGGTGAGATCCAGCAATGGGGAGCTCCAGGCGGCATGCAGAGTGGATCGAGTGGCTTGCTGTGGTAGCTGCAGCTGCTCGAGATGTAGCCCAGTCAGCAGCTGGCAAGATCCAGCAATGGGGTACTCCAGGCAATAATAATAATAATAATAATTTTATTTATATAGCACCTTTCAGTGTGTCAAGGCGCTGAACAATTTAAAATCATAAATTCAGATTCCAGATACAAAACTTCAAAACATATATAAAAATATACCATAATAGCATAATAAATTATAATAAAATTCCAATCATACTAAAATTAACTTAGTTATCCAAGAAGGCCATTTTCCATAAATGTGATTTCAAATCTTTCTTGAATATCTCCACAGAGGTGCACTCTCGTAACCGGCGTGGTAGAGAATTCCAAAGAGTGGGTGCAGCGTGAGAAAATGCTCTGCTGCCTGAAGATGTTAAACTCACTCTTGGAATTTCCAACAACCACATGTCGGCCGAGCGGAGCGATCGGCCAGGGTAATAAGGTACCAGAAGGTCTTTCAGATAGGGCAGACCCTGATCGTGAAGGGCTTTGAAAGTCAATAAGATGACTTTAAAGGTGATCCGCTACCGTATAGGAAGCCAGTGCAGTTCGCACAGCACCAGGGTAATATGACAGGACCTACTTGTCCTAGTCAAAACCTGGGCTGCAGCATTCTGCACCAGCTGTAGGCGATGGATTTCTACCCCAGAAAGCCCAAAGTAAAGGGCGTTGCAGTAGTCTAGGCACAAGGACACAAAGGCGTGGACCAGCGTTGGCAGAGCGTCAGACGGAACAAGGTGCCTAACCCTGGCAATATTCCTTAGATGGTAAAAGGAAGTCCTGACGATGGCCGACACCTGAGATTGAAGAGTCAGCCTGTCATCTAGGATAATCCCAAGGCTATGCACCCGTTCAGAGGTTGGAAGTGACACACCACCAAGAAAAATTCCAGAAGGCGCGCCAACATGCGACCTCTCAATCTGACCACCCAGGTCCACCACCAGAACCTCTGTCTTCTCCGAGTTCAACTTTAGCCAACTAGAATCCATCCAGTCTTGGATTTACCCCAGACAGTTGTTAAACACCGAGAGAGCTCCATCCTGGTCGGGTGCAAAAGACAGGTATAGCTGGGTATCATCTGCATAGCAGTAAAACCTCAGCTCATACCGTCTTATAATGTTTCCGAGGGGTAGCATATACACTGCAAATAACATGGGTGACAGCACAGAGCCCTGAGGCACTCCACACAACAAAGAGATTGGGCCAGAGGAAAAAATCCCCGACATAACTCTTTGTGATCTCCCAGTGAGGATTGAAGTGAACCATTGAAGAACGGTTCCCGACATTCCACAGATTTGCCTCAGGCATGCTAACAACACCATGTGATCCACAGTGTCAAAAGCTGATGAGAGATCAAGGAGAACCAGAATGGAACGTCTCTTCTGATCCCTCGCCCACAGAAGATCATTAAGCACCCGAACCAGCGCAGTCTCGGTGCTATGTCTTCTACGGAAACCGGATTGGTAGGATTCGTAGATACTATGGATGGTTAAATGGTCGTCCAATTGGGCAGCCACAACCTTCTCAATAACCTTCCCAATAAAGGGAAGGTTAGAGATAGGTCTGTAGTTTGAGAAAGAGTCTGGGTCCAAGGAAGCTTTCTTCAGGAGAGGTGTCACCACCGCCTCTTTCAGGAAGCTAGGAAACTCACCTGACTCCAAGGAGCACCAGACTATTTGCACCAGGACTGGACCAATGATATCAGAACAACCCAAAATTAGGGAAGTCGGTCCAGGGTCCAAACCACAGCTTGTGGGGTGCACACTATGGATGATCCTCATAATATCCACGAACTCAGGTCGACAAAAGGAACTCCAAGAGAACTGAGGCACTGTGATCTCACACAGTCCTACAACATCACCCTTAGAGGTTGCTGGACACAAGTCCGCTCTGATGTCAGCCACTTTAGTTGCAAAGTACCGAGCGAGCTCATCGCATTCTACTTGCAAAAAGGCTTTTCGAACTTGCAGACAGGCTGGGTTGCACAGTCTGTCTACAGTTTGAAACAGCTGAGCCAGTCAATTCTGAGCAACTGCAACCTCCCTGGACAGGAATTCTGCCTTCTTATGGGTGATTGCAGATTGATAGCTAGCATAATGTTCTATCAATCTAAAGCGGTCGGCTTCAAGGGCGGACTTGCGCCAACAACGCTCTAACCTTCGCCCCTGTCTCGGCATCTCCTTCGGAGTCCCATCAAAACAAGGGGACCTGGGGTGAAGGGATAGGGGGCGCTCACGAACAGGAGCAATAAAATCCATGGCAACTGAGATGGCCTCATTATAGGCCAACACCAGTGCCTCTGGATTACCGCTCACCAACGCGGAGGATGATAGGTCAAGGACCGCTGCTAGGCCTTGTGAAGTAACATTCCGTAATGGGCGGTATCTGACCATCTCCACAGGGGATGGCCTTCTAAGGGGGGGTGCAAAAATTGAACCTCACGGTGTAGTGGTCAGACCAGGTGACTGGTTCCACCCCCCACGTCGGATGCATAAATCCCTAGAAGGAAGACTAAGTCCAAAGAGTGTCCAGATTTATGCGTAGCAGTGGAAACTACCTGCGTAAGGCCCAAAGAAGACATTAATTGGAGGAAGTAATTACCAAATTGTGAGAGTTCGTCATCAACCCAGGCGTTGAAGTCACCCAGAACCATCAATCTGGGTAACTCAAATGACATGTTGACGAGGAAGTCTGCTACTTCCTGTAAGAAATGTTTCCCATCTCTGGGTGGATGGTAGATGAGAATGATTCGAACACCTACACCTGCTACGACTGTACACTCGAAGGACTCAGCCTCACCTACTACTACATTCGTGAGGCCCAATTCAGTCTTAAAACAGATTGCAACCCCCCCTCCCCTGCAGTCCAATCTCGGGCGGTGTATCACCGAGTACCCGGCCGGAGTCATGGCCTCCACTATAGGGCCTGAATTTTCATCCAGCCAGGTCTCGGTGATGCAAGCCAGGTCGGCCGAACCAACAAGATCGGCAATAATGGCAGTCTTATTCCTAACAGACCTGACATTGCATAACACCGCCCAAGTTGGACAAACCTCGGAGGTTGTCGGGCCTATCTGCCTACTGAAATCAGTAGTGCCCTTGGGTATGGATACCAGACAGGGTAAACCCTGATCTGGATTCCATTTCACCCCAGGGCGCCTTCTGGACTTAATAACCCTGATATGATGGCCCAGCTTGTTCATCCTCCCCTGTTACGCCCACCCCCCTTCACTCTCCCATGAACAATCCTAGTGCTCTACAGCACTGGTAGGTATCAAATTGTAGGGGAGGAGTATAAAAGGGGTGGAGGGCGCGAAGAGAGGAGGATGAGTAGCGAACCACCGTTGGGACTAGAGGCCAGCACATGTCGCTACTTAACTAAAATAATAAACACCAAAACACTAAAACACAATCTTTATAAAACAGAAATTATCAAATAATCCCTAAACATATCCAATATAGTTAAACAAAAACAAAACAAAACCCAACTTCACAAAAATATTCAAAAACTGAACTAAACTAACAATCCACTAAAAATAATGAAATGTGCTGAGGTGGAGCGGGTGGCTGGCTGTGGTAGCCGTGGCCACTTGAGAGGTAGCCCAGTCAGGGCTGGTGAGATCCAGCAATGGGGAGCTTCAGGCGCAATGCGGAGGTGGATCAGGTGGCTAGCTGTGGTAGCCATGGCTGCTTGACAGGTAGCCCGGTCAGGGGCTGGTGAGATCCATTAATGGGGTGCTCCAGACAGTGTGCTGAGGTGGATCGGGTGGTTTTCTGTGGTAGCCGGGGTCCACGTGAGAAGTAGCCCGGTCAGGGCATGGCAAGATCCAGCAATGGGATTCTCCAGGTGGCATGCTGATGTGGATCGGGTGGCTAGCAGTGGTAGCCGTGGCCACTCAAGAAGTAGCCAGGTCAGGGGCTGGTGAGATCCAGCAGTGGGGTGCTACAGGCATAGTGCTGAGGTGGTTTGGGTGGCAGGCTGTGGTACCCGTGGCCGCTTGAGAGGTAGCTCAGTCAGGGGCTGGTGAGATCCAGCAAAGAAGAGCTCCAGGCAGTGTGCTGAGATGGATCAGGCAGCTGGCTGTGGTAGTCATGTCTGCTTGAGAGGTAGCCCGTTCAGGGGCTGGTGAGATCCAGCAATGGGGTGCTCCAGGCATAGTGCTGAGGTGGTTCAGGTGGCAGGCTGTGGTACCCGCGGCCGCTCGAGAGGTAGCCCAGTCAGGGGCTGGTGAGATCCAGCAAAGAAGAGCTCCAGGCAGTGTGCTGAGGTGGATCAGGAAGCTGGCTGTGGTAGCCAAGGCCGCTTGAGAGGTAGCCCGGTTAGGGGCTGGTGAGATCCAGCAATGGGGTGCTCCAGGTGGTGTGCTGAGGTGGATTGGGTGGCTAGTTGTGGTAGCCACGGCTGCTCCAGAGGTAGCCCGGTCAGGGGCTAGTGAGATACAGCAATGGGGTGCTCCAGGTGGTGTGCTGAGGTGGATCGGGTGGCTGGCTGTGGTAGCCGTGGCTGCTTGAGAGGTAGCCTGGTCAGGGGCTGGTGAGATCCAGCAATGGGGTGCTCCAGTTGGAATGCTGAGGTGGATCGGGTGGCTGGCCGTGTTAGATGTGGCATCTCAAAAGCTAGCTCAGTCAGGGGCTGGTGAGATCCAGCAATGGGGTGCTCCAGGTGACATGCTGAGGTGGATCGAGTGGCGGGCTGTGGTAGCCACAGCCACTCAAGAGGTAGCCTGGTCAGGGGCTGGCGAGATCCAGCAATGGGGTGCTCCAGACGGCATGCTGAGGTGGATCAGGTGGCTGGCTATGGTAGCTGTGGCTGCTCGAAAGGTAGTCCAGTCAGTGCTGGTGAGATCCAGCAATGGGGTGCTCCAGGCGGCATACTGAAGTGAATCGGGCAGTTGACTGTGGTAGCCACAAATGCTCGAGAGGTAGCCCAGTCAGGGGCTGGCAAGATCCAGCAATGGGGTTCTCCTGGTGGAGTGCTGAGGTGGATTGAGCGGCTAGCTGTCGCTGCCACTGCCGCTCGAGAGGTAGCCGGGTCGGGGCTGGCAAGATCCAGCAATGGGGTGCTCCAGGCGTTGCGCTGAGGTGCATCGGGCGGCTGGCTGTGGTAGCCATGGCCACTCGAGAGGTAGCCCGGTCAGGGGCTGGTGAGATCCAGAAATGGGGTGCTCCAGGCGGTGTGCTGAGGTGGATCGGTTGGCTGGCTGTGGTAGCCGCAGCCGCTCAAGAGGTAGCCCGGTCAGGGGCTGGTGAGTTCCAGCAATGGGGTGCTTCAGGTGGCATGCTGAAGTGGATCGGGTGGCTAGCTGTGGTAGCCACGGGTGCTTGAGAGGTAGCCCAGTCAGGGGCTGGTGAGATCCAACAATGGGGTGCTCCAGGCATCATGCTGAGGTGGATCGGGTGGCTGGCTGTGGTAGCTTTGGCTGCTTGAGAGGTAGCCCAGTCAGAGGCTGGTGAGATCCAGCAATGGGGTGCTTCTGGCAGCGTGCAGAGGTGGATCAGGCAGCTGGATGTGGTAGTTGCGGCCACTCGAGAAGTTGCCCAGTCAGAGGCTTGCAAGATCCAACAATGGGGTGCCCCCGGCGGCGTGCTGAGGTCGATCGGCTGGCTGGCTGTGGTAGCCGCAGATGCTCGAGAGGTAGCCTGGTCAGGGGCTGGCAAGATCCAGTAATTGGGTGCTCCAGGCGGCATGCTGAGGTGGATCGTTCTGCTGCCTATGGTAGAAGTGGACACTGAGAGACAGCCCGGTCAGGGGCTGGTGAGATCCAGCAAAGGGGTGCTCCTGGTGGCGTGCTGAGGTGGATCATGTGGCTGACAGTGGTAGCCGCAACCACTAGAGAGGTAGCCCATTCAGGGTCTGGCAAGATCCAGCAATGGGGTGCTCCAGGTAGTGTACTGAGGTGGATCGGGTGGCTGGCTGTGGTAGCCACGGCCACTTGAGAGGTAGCCCAGTCAGGGGCAGATGAGATCCAGCAATGGGGTGCTCCAGACGGCGTACTGAGGTGGATCAGGCAGCTGGCTGTGGTAGCTGTGGCCGCTTGAGAGGCAGCCCAGTCAGGGACTGGTGAGATCCAGCAATGGGGTGCTCTAGGCAGCGTGCTGAGATGGATTGGGCTGCTGACTGTGGTAGCCACAACTGCTTGAGAGGTAGCCTGGTCAGGGGCTGGCAAGATCCAGCAATGGGGCACTCCATGTGGTATGCTGAGGTGGATCGGGCAGCTGGCTGTCACTGCGGCCACCGCTCGAGAGGTCGCCCAGTCAGGGGATGGCGAGATCCAGCAATGGGATGCTCCAGGTGGCGTGCTGAGGTGAATTGGGCAGCTGGCTGTGATAGCCACGGCCGCTCAAGAGGTATCCCGGTCAGGGGCTGGTGAGATCCAGCAATGGGGTGCTCCAGGTGGCATGCTGAGGTGGATCGAGCAGCTGGCTGTGGTAGCCGTGACAGCTTGAGAGGTAGACCGGTCAGGCACTGGCGAGATCCAGCAATGTGGTGCTCCAGGCAGTATACAAAGGTGGATCGGGCAGCTAGATGTGGTAGCTGCAGCCGCTTGAGAGGTTGCCCAGTCAGGGTCTGGTGAGATCTAGCAATGGGGTGCTCTAGGCATCGTGCTAAGATGGATCGGGTGGCTGGCTGTGGTAGCCATGGCCACTCAAGAGGTAGCACGGTCAGGGGCAGGTGAGATCCATCAATGGGGTGCTCCAGGCATCGTGCTGACGTGGCTCAGGTGGCAGGCTGTGGTATACGCAGCCGCTCAGGAGGTAGTCCAATCAGGGGCTGGCAAGATCCAGCAATGGGGTGCTCCAAGCAGCATTCTGAGGTGGATTGGGAAGCTGGCTGTGGTAGCCGCAGCCCCTCGAGAGGTTGCCCGGTCAGAGGCTGGCAAGATCTAGCAATGGGTGCTCCAGGCGGTGTGCTGAGGTGGATCGGGTGGCTGGCTGTGGTAGCCATGGCCACTCAAGAGGTAGCCTGGTCAGGGGCAGGTGAGATCCATCAATGGGGTGCTCCAGGCATCGTGCTGAGGTGGCTCGGGTGGCAGGCTTGGTATACGCAGCCACTCGGGAGGTAGCTCGATCAGAAGCTGGTGAGATCCAGCAATGGGGTGCTCCAAGCGGCATTGTGAGGTGGATCTGGAAGCTGGCCACGGTAGCCACAGCCGCTCGAGAGCTTCCCTGGTCAGGGGCTGGTGAGATCCATCAATAGGGTGCTCCTGACGGTGGGCTGAGGTGGATCGGACGGCTGGCTGTGGTAGCTGCGTCCGCTTGAGTGGTAGCCCGGTCAGAGGCTGGTGAGATCCAGCAATAGTGTGCTTCAGGTGACGTGCTGAGGTGGATCAGGTGGCTGGCAGTGGTAGCCATGGCCGCTCCAGAGGTAGCCCAGTCAGGGGCTGGTGATATCCCGCAATGGGGTGCTCCAAGCAGCGTGTTAAGGTGGATCTGGTGGCCGGCTGTGATAGCCGCAGCCACTCGAAAGGTAGCCCGGTCCGGGGCTGGCGAGATCCAGGAATGGGGTGCTCCAGGTGGTGTGCTGAGGTGGATTGGGTGGCTGGCTGTGGTAGCCATGGCCTCTCGAGATGTAGCCTGGTGAGAGGCTGGCGAGATCCAGCAATGGGGCACTCCAGGCGTCATGCTGAGGTGGATCGGGTGACTGGCTGTGGTAGCTGCGGACACTCGAAAGGTAGTCTGGTCAGGGGCTGGTGAAATCCAGCAATGGGGTGCTCCAGGCATCATGCTGAGGCGTATCGGGCTGCAGGCTGTGGTAGCCACGACAGCTCGAGAGCTAGCCCGGTCAGGGGCTGGTGAAATCCAGCAATGGGGTGCTCCAGGCGGCATTGTGAGGTGGATCGGGAAGCTGGCCGTGGTAGCCACAGCCGCTCAAGAGCTTGCCTGGTCAGAGGCTGGTGAGATCCAGCAATGGTGTGCTTCAGGTGGCGTGCTGAGGTGGATTGGGCGGCTGGCTGTGGTAGCCGTGGCCGCTCCAGAAGTAGCCCGGTCAGGGGCTGGTGAGACCCAGCAATGGGGTGCTCCAAGCAGTGTGCTAAGGTGGATCTGGTGGCTGGCTGTGGTAGCCGCGGCTGCTCGAAAGGTAGCCCGGTCCGGGGCTGGCAAGATCCAGGAATGGAGTGCTCCAAGTGGTGTGCTGAAGTGGATTGGGTGGCTGACTGTGGTAGCCACGGCCTCTCGAGAGGTAGCCCGGTGAGAGGCTGGCGAGAACCAGCAATGGGGCGCTCCAGGCGGCATGCTCAGGTGGATCAGACGGCTGGCGGTTGTAGCCACGGCCGCTCGAGAGGTAGCCTGGACAGGGGTTGGTGAGATCCAGCAATGGGGTGCTCCAGGAGGCGTGCTGAGGTGGATCGGGCAGCAGGCTGTGCTAGCTGCAGCCGCTCGGGAGGTAGCCCGGTTAGGGGCTGCTGATATCCAACAATGGGGTGCTCCAGGCGGCATGCTGAGGTGGATCGGGAAGCTGACTGTGGTAGCCGCAGACACTCAAAAGGTAGCTCGGTCAAGGGCTGGCAAGATCCAGCAGTGGGGTGCTCCAGGGGGCATGCTGAGATGGATCGGGTGGCTGGCTGGGGTAGCCGCGACCATTTGAGAGGTAGCCCGGTCAGGGGCTGGCGAGATCCAACAATGGTGTGCTTCAGGCGGCATGCTGAGGTGATTCAGGAGGCTGACATTGGTAACCACAGCTGCTCCAGAGGTAGCCCGGTCAGGGGCTGGTGAGATCCAGCAATGGGGTGCTCCATGCGGCATGCTGAGGTGGATTGGGTGGCTGGCTGTGGCAGCCACGACTGCTTGAGAGGCAGCCCAGTCAGGGGCTGGCGAGATCCAGCAATGGGGTGCTCTAGGCGGCATGCTGAGTTGGATCGGGCAGCTGGCTGTGGTAGCCGCAGCTGCTCGAGATGGAGCCTGGTCAGGGGCTGCAAGATCCAGCCATGGGGTGCTGCAGGCAGTATGCTGAGGTGGATCAGGTGGCTGGCTGTGGTAGCCACGGCCGCTTGAGAAGTAGCCAGATCAGAGACTGGCAAGATCCAGCAATGGGGTTCTCCAGGCAGCGTGCTGAAGTGGATCGGGCTGCTGGCTGTCGTTGCCGCAGCTTTTTGAGAGATAGCCCGGTCAGGGGCTGGCGAGATCCAGCAATGTGGTGGTCTAGGTGGTGTGCTGAGGTGGATCTGGTGGATGACTGTGGTAGCCGCGGCCGCCCGAGAGGTACCCCGGTCTGGAGCTGGTGAGATAAAATTAATAAAATTAAATGCTTATCTTCTAATGGTGCAGTACATACAAGAGGTTTATTCTTCAAGGCATCTAAGGAAAGCATATGTGTATCCCCCAGAAGCTAAAATATAGGTATTCGAGGCAAGGAGATATGTACATCCTGTTCTAATTGGGCAATAATATTCTGCCACCACTTTGTAAGTAATTTACACCCCCATAAAATTTGGAAAAGGGTCCCAGAATCCTGTTTACATCTCCAGCACTCATTGGAGGTAGACAAACCCATCTGCGCCAATTTATCTGGAGTTCTGTACCACCTACTGAAAATTTTCTTTTGAAGTAACTGTAACTTTGGGTCAGGGGAAGCTCTATGGGCTTCAGACCAACATCTATACCAGGAGTCGTCATCTAAAGTTTCTTGTAATTCGACAGGCCATTTTCCCTTCTGGGATTCCCAATTTGGAAGCAGTGTGTTTATCAGAACTGCATAGATAACACTCATATGCCCTTTTGGCAGTGCGAGCCACTTTTGCAGACTTTTCATAAGCTCAGTGTGCCATAAGAAGTGGTCCTTAGTAAACCAAGGTGACAAAACATGGCAAACCTGAAAAAATTTCCATAAATCCAGAGTAGGTAACTGAAAATCCATTTGTAACTGCTGAAAAGATTTAAGTAGGCCCGAACCTGGGTAAATCAGATTACTTATGTTTTTAATCCCCCTGGCATCTCAAGAATGCCACTTTACTTGTTTTACTTGTACCTCCCATTTGAATTTGTGGATTATTCCACAAGGATTCAAAAGGACCTAAATAGTTACCATTCCAGTGCAGCATCCTCAGTGCACTATTCCTCGCCTGTCTAGTAAATATTATAGGAAGGGTGGGTTGGCAAGATCCTGGAAGGGGACCATTAAGGCTGCTGCTAGTGGAATAGTTCCTAATAGGGACTGCTTAATCACAACCCATAGGAGGGCTGATGGAAAAGAAAGATTCAGCCATTGCAGAGATTGCTTAAGGCCAAAACTAACATGTTAAGCCCATGGCCAGGGTAAATTCCAGCCCCCCTGCATGAAGAGTATTTCTACCAATGTGCAGCGGTTTACCTTCCCATATAAAGCTGAACAGTAATCTATTGATTTTATTCCATAGAACAGGAGGAATAGGTAGGGCTAAATTGCTTAAACAAAAGAAAAGCTTAGGGAACCCCATTAACTTAATAGCAGCTGTCTTCCCAGGAAGAGTTAAATGAAGTTTAGCCCATGTATTCATAACCACTGCCAGAAAATGTAAAAAAGCCTGCATATTATGGTCAGACACATTCTAGGGGCTGCTAGATAAATGCATACCAAGGTAACAGATATCTAAAGTGGCCCATTTAATTTTTGCATCACCTAATAGCACCCCGCTGGGGTCACTTTTATATAAAGGCAGAAGTTCAGGGTGTACTGTTTTCTAATAATTTAAAGAGTGATGCTCAGTGTGTTAGTGTTATTAAAAAGAGAGAGAGATGACTATTCTCTGTAAGAAGGAACTTTGTGAATCTGATTGACTTCTTTGACTGTGTCACTAAGACAGCAAACAGGGGCCAAGTGGTAGACATCCTCTATCTTGATTTGAGCAAGGCCTTTGACTCTGTGCCCCACAAAAGGTTGATCAGGAAGTTGGTGGATCTTGGGTTTGGGGAAAAGATGGCCAGATGGGTGGAAAACTGGCTGAGGGACAGTACCCAGAGGGTGGTTGTGGGGGGAGAGTTCTCTGACACCAGAGAGGTAACAAGTGGGGTCCTGCAGGGCTCAGTGCTGGGGCCAGTGTTGTTCAGTGTCTTCATCAATGACATTGGGGATGGCATTAAGGGCAAAATGTGCCTATTCATACATAACACCTAGCTCTGCAGGAGAGTGGACACAGCTGAAGGGATACAGGACCTACAGGATGATCTGGAAAAGATGGGGAGGTGGTCTGGGATCTGGCAGCTTGGCTTCAATGCCAAGAAATGCAAAGGTATGCATATTGGAGTCCAGAATACCAGGACAGAGTACTACCTGGGTGGAGTCCGAATATCTGCATCAGAGGAGGAGAAGGACCTGGGAGTGATAATCACTAGTGACCTGAAGCACTCCACACAATGCAAGAAAGCAGCAGCAAAGGCAAACAAGAAGCTAGCGTTATCTAGGGGGATCAGTAGTAGGAGTGAGGAGGTTATACTGCCCTTGCACAGGTACCTGGCAAGGCCTCATCTAGAGTATGGAATTCAGTACTGGTGCTGACACCTCAAAAAGGACATTAACCTGCTGGAAAAGGTCCAGAGGAGGGCTACAAAGGTGATAATGGGTCGGCAGGGTAAGGAATATTGGGAGAGGTTGAGGGCACTGAACATGTACTCTCTGGAAGACAGGACAGAGAGAGGGGGGACATGACTGGGACCTTCAGCACTTGAAAGGGATTAATAAGGTGGATAAGGAGAGTCTCTTTAAGCTGCGTGTCAACCATAACACAAGGGGGCACAATCTTAAGCTGGAGGGAGGGTGGGAGGTTTAGGAGGGGAGTCAGGAAGCACTTCTTTACAGAGAGGGTGGTGGACACTTGGAATGTGCTGCCAGAAGAGGTGATCTCATTGAAGACAGTGGGCAGCTTTAAGAGAGGCTGGGATAGCCATAGGGGTAAGGAACATGGGTAGGGAGGATGGGAGAAGTGGGGAGGGAGAGCATGGACAGTAGCTCAAGCTGTGGACCCTGCAATACGAGCAGACTAGATAGACCAAATGGCGTTCTTCTGCTGGTTTCTTCATATGTTTATATGGGATTGGGAAGTTATGGTATCACTGTTTACAGCTTTGGTAAGGCCCCACTTGGAGTACAATGTGCAGTTTTGGTGTCCGTATAGAAAGGAAGATGTGGCTAGATTGGAGGCAGTTCAGCAAACGGCAACCGGGATGATCTACAACATCATAGGGATGGATAATGTGAACAGATTAAAGGAACTGACGTTATTTTCATTAGAGAGATGGAGAATAACAGGGGACATGATCCTTGTATATAAGGCAATCAGGGATAGAGATTTATTTGAATGTTTATGCATTCAAAATAAGGAATGTGATACAATCTTAAGAGGACACAAATGCCAGTTGAAGAGGGATTATACAGGACAGGGAAAAGAAGGCACTGCTTCACCCAAAGGGCGGTTGTCACTTCAAACAGATTGCTGAGTGAGATGTAGATAGTAACTCCCTTCACAGCTTTAAAATAAGTAAGATATATACATGGGCCCAGATATTCAAAAGAGATGCGCCATGCGCAACAGAGATGCGTCAGCGCAAGTACGCAAATGCGCCATTGTGCGATATTCAGTGGGAGGCAACTGTGCCGCACAAGTTGCAATGCGCAACAGCACAATAGTAATGAATGCATGCGCAACCGTAGGGGGAGGAACCATGAATAAATGGTGCAGTGCGATATTCAACAGCATGCGCCATGCGCAATACGGAAGCTAGCGGAAGTTGCGCGATAGTGGAAATTATCCAAAATAAAAAGGTACAAGAGAGAGGTGCAAGAACGCTACAGGGAGGCCAGAGGTGGGAGCGAGGAGACAGTACCAAGGCAGAGGGTAGCAGTGCGCAGGACTGGGCAGGAGCAGGACAGGGCACACCTGGAAACAACCAGGAACAGGACAGGAGTGGACAGCCTGTGCTACTGTGCAGGAGTGACAGGGAAGTGCCACACTGGACTGAGGGCAGTGGCAGTAGACAGGACAGCCAAAGGCCAGAGGTGTACCCGGTGCAGGGGGAGCATCACAAACGGACAGTGGGGGTAACGGGATAACAGCTGCCGAAGGGGGAACACCAGCCAGGGACATGGCCAGTGCCACCTTCCAGATAGAGGCGGTAATGAGGGGTGTGAGAAGGCAGGCAGCGGGGGTGTGTGGCCGTGGAAGGGCCCATCGCCGGTATGCCCCCAACAGGCGGTACCGAGCCCACACCATCTTTGAACACTACACTGACACAGAGATTGTGGGCCGGTACCGCCTGAACCAGATGATCCTGAGGCGGCTCTATGAGCTGTGCAGTGATGAGATGCAGGCACCCATACGATGGAGCCATGCTCTGTCAGTGGAGACAAAGGTGACAGCTGTCATGTGC
Organism: Neoceratodus forsteri; assembly: GCA_016271365.2. NCBI lineage: Eukaryota > Metazoa > Chordata > Ceratodontiformes > Ceratodontidae > Neoceratodus > Neoceratodus forsteri. The sequence goes on along the minus strand of CM057456.1, from coordinate 755,067,564 downwards.
CTGCTCACCACAGTCACCTTCCAGAGACCAACAGGGGACACAACAGGCATAACCCAGTCGGCCGCGTCATGCCTACTCACACACTTCCTCAGCGCACTGTTGCCACATGCTGTGGAGTACATCCATTTCCCCAGCACACAGGCGGAACGCACAGCACACATACAAGAGTTCCACAGGGTAGCAAGTATGCCTGGCGAGCTCGGGGCCATTGACTGTACCCATGTGGCCTTCCGCACGCCACCTGGCCCGGACGGTGTGTCCTACACCAACTGGAAGGATTATGCCAGCATCAACTGCCAGGTGGTGTGCGATGCCAGGGGGCGCATAACCAATGTCTGTGCCACGCACCTTGGGGGAGCACATGATGCCTTCATCTGGCACCAGTCCACACTGTGCCACAGGTTCGAGACTGGGGACATCCCCACTGGCCACCTAGTGGGTGAGTATGCACATCATGCAGGACAACATGAGCAGATGTGGGGGGAGCACAGTCAGAGGTGCCATGGGTACCAGTCTTGACGGCCCATGGCAGAGTGACGCAGACCACCATACTAATATCCACCCTCTATACACAGGTGACAGTGGCTACCCACTCCGTTCCTGGCTGCTCACACCATACCAGCACCCCACGACCCCATCGCAGCAACAGTACAATGAGGCACACGCCACCACACGGAATGTCATCGAGCGGGTGTTCGGGATGCTGAAGGCATGTTTCCAGTGCCTGGACACATCTGGCGGTGCCCTACAGTACAGCCCCTCGAAGGCCTGTGGGCTATTCCTGGCCTGCTACATCCTGCACAACATGGCCAATGACTGTGGGATAGCCGTAGAGGTCAAAGAGGGGGACAGCGATGGGGATGATGAGGACACTGGTCCAGACAGTGATGGGCAGCCACCCCTTGGGCGAAGGGACCCCCTCCTGATCTGGATGTCACAGCTACACCGGGACACCATCACAGAGGAGTACTTCGGCCAACACAGGTAGGTCACGGGGTCATGTGCATCCACCAGTGGCAAGGGCACAACCCATGGACAGGCATGGATGAACCCAAGGGGCGGATGGTGGCAAGGGAATGGGTCTGAGCGTGGAACCACACACGCCGTCAGGGATGGGCAGGGCCAAACACGACACGTGCTCACATACACACACACACACACACACACACACACCACAAGACATGTACAAGGGGTAGAAGGCACGCCAACCCCGACTGGTCCACACCCGACCACGCCCAGTGGCCATCACTGTGTGTGTCTCATACGCTGGGCACCATTGCACACTGGTGGACAGTGCAACGCAGGCATCATCATGCACACACCACAGTGGTCAGCAGCCGGGAGGGTGTGCACATGGACCGTGTGTGTGCAGGGCCGGGTACCCCACCCGTGCGTTGCACAACGCACTGCACACAGGGCAGCGGCAGACAGTGGCCATGGTGGGAGACAGGTCAGTCACGCAGCACAGTGCCACGGCCACCACGGATGCCTGGGTGGCCCCGCCAAGACCTGCCAGCCATGCCAGGCTGACCATTGGCCTCATAGGGTGGCACGGACAGTCCCCCAGGGGTGACACTGCAGGAATGCAACCGTGTTCGAGCAGGGGTCTGCAGCTCACTGAACATGCCTGCACCAGGCGTGCTCGGTATGCCCACAGCCAAACCCGGTGTTGAAATGAAAGATGTCACACGATGCTGGAAATGGGGAGTGAACGTGACACTGCACGGTGTCTGTGGTGCATGGGCAATGAACTGGGTGCCCAATGTGGCCATGACAGCTGTGAATGCTTGTGTCTGCCTGTCAATGGCAGCGGTCACATCCATCTCTGCCAGGAGCAGACCGTGGTCTATGCTGTGCCACTCCTCTACCTGGCACAGAACCTCACTGAGTGCATCCACCACTGTCACAAGCTGCAACTGCTGATCCATGGAAACCTGGAGTAAGTGGCTGTGCTCATCAAAGAGGTCATCCGCCGGATCGGCATGCTGTCCCTCGTGGTGTTCCTGGCCATGCTGGGCAGCACTCCTTGACGATGGACGCTGCACACCAGAGCCATGCCGGGGCATGTCCACATGCGGTGCACTGACGCCACCCCCTGACACTGTCCCCCCGACGCCATTTTCTGACTGCTGACACTGCCCCTCCAGCCACCGATCGCCAGGGCTCACCAGTGCCACTGCAGTGGCTGCAACAGTCCCACTGGCCTGGACACACACCAGTGCTGCCCCACTGGGGCATACAGGCACAGGCTAGGACTGTGATGTCACGCAGGACTCCATGGCAGCACCACCCATGGCTATGCCCATGCCGATTCCTGCTGTGGGACCATCCTGCAGCCCACACGTATCAATGTCCGGGATGTGTGATCCATCATCATCGGTGCCGGATCCAGCACCAGTCCTTGTAACAGCACCCTGGAGTCCGTGGCCACTGTCACGCTGGGACACAGGCAGGGCCTCCTCCGTACCAGCACCACCATCTTCAGTCCAGACAAACAGGCAGGTTTGCTGTGGTCCTGACCCTCGGACACCTGTGGATGTGGATGGGCACTCCTCCATGTCCAGGGTATTGCCCCCGGTGGACACACCCACCATCACTGACCCATGCAGATGCTCAGAAGCTGTAAGGGAACACAGTAGCGTTAATTTCTCCGCCCTACCCTGTGACATTCCCCCCACCCCCCACACAGTGACAGCACAGGACCTACCACGCAGTGACGGGCTGCCACCCATCTGGAAGCCACCACCTGGAACGCCCTCTATGGCACAACGCCACATGCTGCCAGCCACCCACTCCTCCTGTGGCATCAGGAGTGGCACATCCGGCTGTCCACCACCGGTTGCAGCACGTGCTGCCCTGATGACAGCCACCTTGTCCTTAATCCTCCTCTTGTCCGTGCTGACCTTCTTTTTGCACTCCTGCACGGACTGCTGGTGGCTGCCATGCTGGTTGACGGCACGCCCTACCTCACCCCATTCCACAGCATGGGCCTGTGGTGTTCCCTGCTGTCCGCAGAACGGCAGTTCCCTGTTGAGGTAGGCCTCGAACAGGGCATCTGATTCCGCCCGGATGAAGTTGGGCCTCCTCCGTCTCCCACATCTCTGTTCCTCCTCTTCTTCATGTTCGGTCATTATAGAGCCTGTGGGAATGACAGGTGTTACCTTTGAATTTGCAGTCCCATGCATCTCTCACACACCACAGTCCACACTTCCAAACAGTATGTAACCCGCCACAATAGACTGCAATACCAAACAATGTGCTCTGCAGCCCCATGTCGCATTTATATAGCGCAAGGCATGCAAATGAGGCAAGGCACAACTTTAAGTGGATGCTAATGCAGTGACTGTGCCATGGAATTGCTGATGAGCTGATTTACATATGCTGGCTGAATATCATGCTGTTGCACCATGCGCAATTGTGTTGAGTGTGCTCAGGCAATGGCGCAGTTCTGTGACGTGTGCAGTAGACACCGCATGGTGCATGCCCCGGGGTGCTGACACCGACTTTTGCCTCGCTGATGATGTTCTGAGCATGGGAGGCAGTGCAGGGCATGGCCACCACTGTGCCAGTGGTACTAGTGCACTGTTCTCGTGTCTAGCGCTCGTGCCCTGGAGTGCCGTAGGCACCATGGTGCCACAGCATGGTAGGCTACTGCAGGCCATCACACACAGGCACCCTACAGTGCTACATGCAGGGAATCCCTATAGCGCTGTGGCGGTCTGTGCATGACAGACCCTTGACCCTGAGGTCGACCTTTGCCCCCTAGGCACCATGCGTCTGCATGGGTGCACCCTATCACGCTGTTCGGTGACAGTGCAATGGGGAATGGCAGCACTGTACTGGCAGCATCTGCACGTGGGGGATGTGCACTACAGAGGGCCATTTTGTGATCTGGCCTACATGAATGATGGCACGCAGGAGAGCAGCACAGTGGAGCACACTAGAGCTGGCCAGTCTTGTGGTCATTGTTGAGTCCCATGCTGGGGCCCTGTTTGGGGAAGACCCTTTGCACAGGTCTAGAAGCACTGTATGGGAGGAGGTGGCAGAGGCAATGGAGGAGGCCACTGGGATTGCCTGCGGCACAGAGCAGTGTCACCACCACTATGGGGACCTCCAGCTGAGGGTCCCAGATAGGCTGGCTCGACTATGGGCACGCGCCAGGCGAGGCACAGTGCCATGGCCAGGTAAGTGCTCCATCCATACACTAGTAGCGGCCGTCCATCCAGGTATCACAGTGTGCATGTGTCCACCATGCGGGGGGTGGGAGCTGTCCAGTGTGGGCAGCAGTGGTGGAAGTGGTAGGGTTGTGGCATGGCTGGGCTGTGCGGGATCGCACACACTGGGGGGGCATTGCTACTGGTTTGTACTGATGTTCCCCTCTCCATGTTTTCACCCTAGGCCTTGAGGAGAGACGCCATGCTCAGGAGGCACGGGAACAGTGAGACAGGGATACTGCCCAGCAACAGGGACGAGGTGGAGGTCCATAGTATAGCAGCGCCCAGCTGTTGCGGATGTAGGTGAGTGCCTTTCTTCCAAGAACTTCTGTGCATGCTGTATTGAGGGGTAGATGGTGGGGCATGACTACCAGCCCTTGACACCACCACCGTGCATGCCACACGGTACACTCAGCACTGTCCTGTGACACTGCATGTGTGGGTGTGCGTTGCTGGTGGTCCATGCGTGCACCGGGTGCATGGCTGTGCCACTGCCTTCGCACCACATAGCCATGTCACTGTACAACCACGGTGGTGCTGTATGGGACTTGGGCAGTGGGTGTGTACAGCAGTCCACATGGCTGTGTGCACCTGGGTAAGCAGGTCTTGTGTACATGGTCACTGTGGGTGGTCATACACCGTCACAGGTGTGTGGCCCATGGCTGTATGCCATGCACAATGGGTGGGCTATAGGGAGATGGACAGTCACACGTATTGACTCTGCTCCCTTGTCCTAGGTGGACATCGCTGGATGGCCTTGGAATGAGGCATGCAGGAGCTGCTGCAGCTGGTGCAGGAGTCCCAGGCGATACTGCAGAGAATGGAGCGGGACAGGGTCCGGAGACAAAGCACCCAGAGGCACCACAGGAGTGGAGAGAGGGCAGGCATTAGGCCATCCATACCCCCTGACTCACTTAATCCCCCTGGCCCCCCTGTGGCCCCCCCTCACCCCTTCTTCCATCTCCCATTTGTTCACCCCTGCCCCATGCCTGCTCCCACCTGGTTTTTGGCCCTTCCCCACCCTTGTAAATACTTGTAAATAGTTTGTTTGTTACCTTTTTCAATACATGCATTTTGTTATAACAACTGTGGTGGTCTCTGATGGGCAGCGGGCTACAGGTACTCAGCTGCAGTGGTGTGCATGGTGTCAGGGGTGGTGCAGGCATGGGCGTGTGTGTGTGTGTGTGTGTCTGGCAGGGAACCACCTATGGTGTGGGCGGGGGACTCGGTCACTGTGTGTGATATGTGTGTTATTCTCTGTGCACTGGACACTGGTGTGCAGTGGTCCACAGTGCATGCACTGTGTCCATGGCACCCCTGTCAGACTGTCCATGGTCTGTGCAGCTGACACCCTTGCATGTCTGTGTTATGCATGGTCTGCTGGCATGTCAGTGGTGGCTGTCCATGCTGGACACCCCCTGTACCCGGCACAATGCTGGATTGCCTCCTGTCACCAGTATGGTGCACATCTGCCTCGGGTGGCACTGTGGCCTCTGCTGTTGTTGTCCCCCCTCCATGCTGTCACTTGTGTCTGTTGCAAGGGATGTGCTCCAATGTCTGTCACTTGTGCTCCGGCAGCATGCTGGTGGTGTACGGATTCATGGTGCATGCGCAGGGTGGCTGGTGCACCTGTACCATGGAGGGGTGCTGGCCATGGGTACATGGCTGCTGTGGCCACACACCAGTGGGTTTGTTGCCCCGCTACTGTGTCCCTGTGTTGGTGTGCCCTTGAGTATGGGTGGGAGTTTGACAATGCACTGTGTTGCATCCTGTGTGGCGCATGCTTCCATGCACCACTGTGGGCATCTGTGCTGGCTGTTGGGGCCAGTGCTGGGATGGGGTGTGTGCTTGGGAGGGTGTGCAGGGTGCTGTACCGCTGGTGGTGGGGTCCAGGGCAGGCCCTGTCGCATGCGGGGTACCTCGTGTGCCGACGCAGGGTCGGTCTCTCAGCTGTACCTCAGAGGGGGTTGTGCAGGGTGGCACTGTGTCTGCTGTTGTTGCATCGGTGGCTGCTGCCACCTGCTGCAGGGTGCTCATGGTGGGGCTGCCTTGCATGGCTCCATGGTGCACAGGGTTGCATTGTCACAGTGGGGGTGGTGGCATGCATGGGGTGACATGCACTGTTGGGCGCTGCTCCTGGGCAGGGTGTCTGGGGATCACTGTGCAGGGTGTGCTCTGCATTGGTGGGATGGTGTAGCATGGGATGGCCGGACCTCCTTGTGTTCCGGTCACAGCTTGCCAGGGGGTGTGCTGGGGCACCATGCCCCGGTTGTGGGATTGTTGCTGGTGTCCATGGGCTGGTGGTTCTTCCAGCTCTCCTCAGGTTGTGTGGTTCATGGGGTGTGGGGGGCGATGTCTGTTCTGCTGCATGCTTCTCTGCCCATGTCTTCCATGGGTGGTGAACCCCTGCATCCTGTCCCTGCGCATCCCTGGTTGTGCTGATGCGCTGCTACCCTGCTCCACTGAGCATCCCTGGTTATGCTACTATGCATCAGACCTGCGCCACTGCGCATCCCTGGTTGTGCCATGGCACGGTTGGTGTGATATTCAGTTGTGTTGCGCAAGCGCATCTTGACCTGCACAGTGTTTGAATATCGTGCATGTTGCACATAGGCACACTGAACTTGCGCCTGCTCCTGCTATTGCACTACTTTGTGGCGCAGTTTGAATATCTGGGCCATGGAGAACAACAGCAACCTCAACAGGTGAGCCAGCAGTGGACAAACTTGAGGGGCATTGGCCTGTACTTTGACCGTAAAAGATGCTAAATACTAAATTGTGACTATTATATTGAGGTAATTGCCACATAAAAAAAGAGACAAGATCGCAGTTACAGTATGTGGGTCAGAGACTCTTTGAAAATCTGAAATTACTCACTGCTCATCTCAACACTCTGAGGGACATATAGCAGTGTAGTAGGGTACTGTATAGGAATTATTTCTTCATTTACGTTTACTTGTTTACTCTTTCTGTAAAGAAAAACTATCTTAAGAAGTGATGGAGAGTCTAGACCAATTATGTAATCCAGAGAAAGCCGAGACCACATTGTTATATCTGCACATATTGTAAATACCTTGACACATATGAGAAGCTGAAGGAAGAGAGCTGGTCAAGAAAACATATGAACATACAAATCTGCCAGTAGAAACAGACCACCCAGTCTATCAATGTCTGCCCAAGTGTGCAGCTAGCCCCCTAGATTGCAGCTGCCCCTTTCCTCTCCCCATCTGTCATTGCCATGACGGCCTCTGCCCCCTCCACCCAGACCCACCCTTGTGCTCTGTCCCACGCCCTCTTAAGACTTCCTACTGTCTTACATGATACCACCCCCTCTGGTAGAGCATTCCATTTAGACACCACCCTCTCTGTGAAGTAGTGCCTCTTCATCTGCTTCCTAAAGCTTCCGCCCTCCAATCTTAGTCTGTGGCCCCTCGTGTCCCTGCCTTTCCTCAGTTTAAACACCCCTTCAGTGCTAGCTTTGTTTATCCCCTTCAAATACTTGAACATTTCAGTCATATCCCCCCCATCCCTCCTCTCCTCCAGTGTGTACATATTCAGCTCATTCAGCCTATCCTCATAGGTCTTGCCCTCCATCCCCTGTAGCATTTTTGTTGCCCTCCATTGCACACCTTCCAGTAAATTAATATCCCTCTTCAGATACGGCAACGATTACTGCACACAGTACTCCAAGTGCAGCCTAACCAAAGATCTGTAGAGGGGCTGGATCACTTCCCTATGCCTAGATGAGAAACCCCTTGCGATACTGCCCATCATCCTGTTCGCCTTAGCTGTTGCTTTCCTGCATTGGGAAGAGCTGTTCATGCACCCTATTACCAACACCCCTAGGTCCTTCTCTTCCTCAGTGATCCTGAGCCTCACCCCTCACAACCGGTAGTCCCTCCTTGGGTTCTTTGCCCCGAAGTACATAACCTTGCACTTTTTTGCATTGAATCCCAGCTGCCACTTCTCTGACCATACCTCTAGTTTGATTAGGTCCCAATGTAGTTGTTTCCATCGATCCTCTTTATCTACCACTGCCCCCATTTTGGTATAATCTGTGAACAGACTAACCCTGCTCATGACTCCATGTGCAATATCTGAGATAAAGAGCCCAAACAGCATCGGGCCCAGCACCGAGCCCTGCAGCACACCGCTTATCACCAGTCTAAGTGTTGAGAGCTTCCGCCCCCACTACCACCCATTGTAGCCTCCCCTGCAGCCAGTTCCTTATCCAGTTTGTCAGCTTCATCCCCACCCACACAGCAGTCAGCTTCCCACCCCCAGGTCCCTTGAAACACTGAAATGAAGGCCTTGCTGAAGTCCAAGTACAGGACATCTACAACATGACCCATATCCAGCTCTCTAGATACCCAGTCATAATATTCTATTAGATTGCTCTGACAAGACCTCCCGAAGATGAACCTGTGCTGCCACCCATCCTGGAGGTCATTGCCCTTGAGTAATGACACCAGCCTCTCCTTCAGTATCGTTTCCATAAGTTTACCCACTATGGAAGTGAGACTGACAGGCCAATAATTTCCTGGCTCATCCCTAGGCCCACTCTGGTGTATGGGTACCACATGGGCCACCCGCCAGTCCTGAGGTACCCATTCCATGTCCAGGGAGGCACTGAACAGGTCCACCAGTGGCTAGGCAACACCTCTGCCATTTTCCTCAGCACCCTGGCATGGATGCCATCAGGACCTGGTGCCTTGTCCACCTTTAATGCCCTCAGACCCTCTAGTACTCTACTCCCCTTGATCATTCCGTCCATCATCTCCTCCAACCCCCACCCTCCCAGTCCAAGGTGGTAGCGGACCATCCTTCTCCTTCGTGAAAATGGAGCAAGAATATTCATTTAGTACTTCAGCTTGTTCCTCTCCCTTTTCCACCTGCTCCCTCCTCACTTTATCTTCACTATATGGTCTCTGCACTTCCTCTCTTCCCTGACATATCTAAAAAAGTCCTTCTCCTCCTCCCTTGATGCCCTGCGCTAACGTGAGCTCCCTGGAGGCCTTGGCTACTCTCTCTCTCTCTCTCGCTTGGTCACCTTCTTGGACCAACTCATATAAGCCTCCCTGTCCTCTTCCTTTCCAGTTCTCCTGAACTTCTGGTATGCAGCTCTCTTCACCCTCACCCCCTCCAACACTTCTCTGTTCAGCCAGCATGGTTTTCTGGCTCTGCACTTCTTGCTCCTAGTCCAGGTGCAAGCTTCTGTAGCCTCTGTTAGCCCAGTTTTAATAATTTCCCACTTTTGCTGTGCATCCATCTCTGGCCTAATTCCCTGAAGTCTCCCTTGTAGTATTTTTCTCATCCTCCCAAAGTCCACCCTCCTAAAATCCACCACCTTTGTTACTGTGCCTCCAGACTTCCTGCCCAACTTGAGAGTGAACCACACTGTTTGGTGGTCACTACCAGCTAGTGGGTCTTCCACCCTTATTTCCCTCACTGCCTCCCCATTTGACAGCACCAAGTCCAGTGTGCTACCTAGTCGTGTTGGCCCACTGACCACTGAATAGAGAATGTTTCATAGTTTAAAATGTTGTCTACTGTTTAAAAAATGTACACTTGGACTGATGGCCTTCCCAGATTATAGATTGCCTGTTTCTAAAGTACAGAAATAGTTATTTTCTATTCTGGTATCTGCCACACTGAAGACAGGCTATCACTAGAACATTGTTAAAAAAAGTTTATTCTAGCCATCTCCAGGGCACTAAGCAATTGGAATTTTCTTTGGAATGCTAGCAGCCTGGTCTCCCACTCAGAGCCTAGGATGTCCACAGGGGAGACTAGCAGGGAGGGCTCAGTGCAGCCATCAGGACACACACATATGTGGGGAGGGAGCTTGTTGCATTGCTTAGCTTCTGGTAATGGCATGGAGGAGGTGCTATGATGGCATGATGGAGGTGCCATTGACATCATGGGTGATCATATGCTATCAGGCACCCCTCAGACTGGCCACAAGTGTACACTTCCATGTGTAGAATGAGGGAGAGGGAGCAACTGTAGAAATGTGGCACCGGCACACTGGATGATGGCCTCCAATATCCCCTCATGACACCTGACCTACGTCACCACACCACCAAGACCCCTCCAGCTGACATCCTAGGTTATCAGTACCGCCTCCCCTTGAAACTGAGGGAGGCCTTAGGTGGGGACAAGCTGGACTTGCAGGACACATGAGCCAGTGGTAGGAAGGATGACACTCAGGTGGCAGTGAGCAGTGAGACTGGCATACAGCAGGACTGTGAGGTCTGAAGGAGTGGAGTGCCAGTGGGCAGGGAAAGCTCAAAAATGTATTCTCCTGTATGTGTATTTTTATTGCATTGCCACTGCACTACTGGGGGTTGGCATATTTGCTGCCCACTACTCCATGAGTCTGTCTGTTTGTCCTCTTTAATAAAACTGCTTTTTAAACTACTTTAGCCATGTTAGAAACATAGAAACATAGAATTTGACGGCAGATAAGGACCGCTTGGCCCACCCAGTCTGCCCATTTCCCTACCTGATGGATAAGCTGCATATCCTAGTTAACCAGCAGCCTACTTCTTTCTACCCCCACCCCCTAGAATTGCCTTATGACTGCCTCCAATATCCCCTCATGACACCTGACCCATGTCACCGCACCACCAAGACCCCTCCAGCTGACATCCTAGGTTATCAGTACCGCCACCCCCTAGAATGTAAAAACATTTTAAGTAGTTTTAGTTAATATAGATAGTGTGAATAGTGACTGCTTATTGCTTACAGTCAGTGACTTGCAGTTTATCCATCAAAAACCCTTGGTGTCCTACGATCTGGCTGACTGACTAGTTGACTAGTGAGAGCTGTTGCCCATTTGTGCTGGTGGCTGGTTTTGCCTTAACTCTCAATGGACTTTGGCACTTGTAACAGCTTATGCATTGTTTGGCCCTGTTGCTTTCCTGGTGTTTCTGTGTTAGACAGCTGGTGCTTCCTATTTCCATTTTAGTGAGATTGCATGGCACTATGCCTGCTTGTTTGGTGGGGATCACTATGGCAGGGCTGTTCTGCATTGGAGGAGGAGAGTCGCATATTAGATCATGTCCTGCTGGTCAGAGAATTTCAATTGTATTGGCAATAGTGGTAGCAAGTGCCAGTGGCAGACTTGCTGAGAAGAGCCCCCAGCTGTGTCATCATGAGCATTGGCAGCCCCCATGCATGCTACATATACTTGGCTCCTTATGTTTTAAAAACTGTTCCTTTATAAAATGTTCTAACTCCTAACCTCATTTTTTTACATCAGTGGTTGTTACGCAACTGTCTCAAGGTTTAGCTACCCAGATGCTGCACTGTATTTATTAAAGAGTTCCTGCTGTCAAAGAGGAAAAGTTGGGGAAACATTCTGTACTTTTCTCAAGTCAGTTTATATTTAACATGTTTTCATCATCTGACTTTCCTTTTTCTGTATAGCTGTATACATTAATTTGAAATCAAAATCTATGTCCCCAACACTTCATGTGCTCTGGTTGCTTGTCTACACCAGACATTACAATCCCCTGTTTTTGACATCATAGTCATTTTCAGAGTGACAGACTGTGATACAGAAACAGAAGACTGTGAAATCAGTAGAAAATGAGGTACAGGCGGATAGTGATCCTGTTTTCATATTAATGTCTAAAGTTATAAATAAAGGGGGAAGGGAAATGTAGAAGACTGTGTGTGTGTGTGTGTGTGTGTGTGTGTGTGTGTGTGTGACAGACAGGTGGGCATTGGGTAGGGTTTATAGCAGCATGTAGGTGGGGCTAATACTGGGAGGAGGTTCTTCCTCTTCTGCTCACAGACCCTCCTAAATGGAGGGTTACACCAGTCAATTTTTTCCATTTCCACCACTGCCAATATTAGAAGTACCTGTCACTACTGCCAACCTGCCCACCTTCCCAGTTACTGTTATCATTATTGGAAGCTGGCAGGTCAGGATTCTGTGCAGTTTTGTTTGGAGTCTCAGAGGAGCCACAGTCTGAGATTTGTGCACAGTTAAGTTGTGCATCCATGACCCATTCTCCACACATGCTGTGTAGGCCATAAGGTGAGGCCCATTATTGTGTCATTTCATTCCAGCAAGAGTGGCACTACTTATTCTATACAATTTTACGTAACCAATAACCTGACAGACCTTGTGTTAAAGGTTTTCTGCAAGAAATCCCCACAGTTTTCTGTCATGGCACATCCAAAGTTACCTGGCTGTCAACCAATTTTGACACCATATCCATTAAAACATTTTGGCTATAATTTCAACAATATTTGCCTAATCTGGGCCCAAAATACTCAAAATGATTGAAATATATCCAAACATTTATTGAAATGATAAGTGAAAGCATCATGCAGCTTATGCATGATGCATGGAGGAAAATGTGTTTAAAATGCACAAAAAAATCTTTGCATTTTATCTTTGAATTGTGCATGGCAATTGTTCATAGAGTCCAGAAGTCTTGCCCAACTAGTGCATATTATTCACCAAAATTTTCCTCATTGATCATGCAAACAGATAATGTGCAATAAACAGCCATATCTCTATTTTGATAAAATTGGTGGGGCAAAACATTACCCCACTCCCCTAATTTATCTATCATCAGCAATACTAACAGTTCATTATAGCTATAAATATGTTCCATTTTAACTCCATGCAAAGTATCTGGATGATAAAGGCATGATATTTCAATATTTGTTTTCTTTTTTTTTTGGCTCAGAGCATGGGTATTATGATTTTTGTATAATCACTCCCAATATTTCTCATCATTGCCAAAGGCCTACCTGACCTAATGTCTGCTGTCCCTCCCTATTTTTATTTCTTATCATATCTCTAGACTCAGAGCACCTATAAACGGGTGCCAAATCTCATTAAATGCATATCATCAAATTCAGTTTTATAGAATGCTCTTTCAATTTTACCTAAATCAAGCATTAAACTGAGCCACTCTAAATAATCCAGTGGATTCACATCCTTCCAATGTATAAGTATGACTTTTTTTGCTACTGTAATAATTAAATTAATCAAAATGTGTTGTGGTCCTGAAAGATTTTCTCCCAACCAGAAACCAAAAATTATAATTCTGGGATCAAAAGGAAAATCCCAACCCAGAATTTTTCCTAAAACTGAAAAAATATTTTGCCAGAGGGATCTCAGTTTGAAACAGGTAGCCAGCATGTGCTATAGGGTACCTCTTTCAGATCCACACCTTTGACATACATCAGAGGTGATAGCTCCCATTTTATTTAATCTCACTGGTGTTAAATAAGTACAATGTAACATGTTTATGTGAATTTGTCTTAGTCTGTTATTCCTTATTTTGAATTCCTCTAAATTTATTATTTGCTGCCAGTCATCTTTTGCCATAACTTCTTTTATTCTCTTTTCCATGCATTTTTTAAATTGTCCATGGCAGTAGATTTAACCCTTTGAGTAAGTGCTTTATATAACAGTGTGATGATGTGCCTAGTCATATTTGTATTTAATAAATGATCCTCTAATATAGTCAAAGGTGGAATGTGCAAGGAGTTTTTGTTATTTTTAAACAAAAAGTTCTTAACTTGAAAATACGGAATCCTTGCACTATTTGATAGATCAAATTTCCTTTTCAGCATCTCAAAAGTCAATAATTGGTCATTCTGAAACAGATCTTGTATTTCTTGAACCCCTTTATCATATAATTATTTTTTTCAATAAATCTGCTGTGATTGAGGGTAGAAAATGTGAATTATTTATTATAGGTGTTAATCTCTAAACTGACTTTGAGTCTCTCATTATTTTTTGTGCCATATTCCAAATATGGTTTATCAATTTTGTTGTCAAAGAAACTCTGACTAAATTTACCAGATTTATTCAAATTTATCAATAAAGCTTGAGTAAGTTGCTCAAAGGTACTCTTGATAACTCAATATTGAAACAAGCAGTTTTCCTACCTTCTTCTTTATCTCATATGAAAATGCATTCTAATTGTGCAGCTATAGAACAGAACCAGAAATTAGACATTCCTAAACCTTCTTTTTCCTTAGGTAGTTGAAGTTTTGACAGGGCAATCCTTGGGGGTCTTTGATTCCATAAAAATGTTCTTACTGCTTTATTTAACTCATCAAAATGATTTAGGAACTAACACTGATAAAGACTAAAATAAGAATAACATTCTCAGCAAAATGTTCATTTTTAAAACATTTATTCTTCCTAGCAGAACCAAAGGTAAAGTTTACCATCTTTCTTGGTCAGATTTAATTTTTCGCAATAGTGTAAAGTAATTCAGCTCATAAAGTGTTTTATTATGTGTTGCTAATTGGACCCCTAGATATTTTAAAAATTGCCTATGTAGTTTCCATATTGTATGATTTTCTTGTAAAGGTTCTTTTCATCAGCTAAAAATAGAGCTTCACTCTTCCCCCAAATAATTTTATAGCCTGATACTTTTCCAAAATCTTTAAATAAATCCAAAAATCGTAAAAGGTTTTTTACAGTTCATTTATAAATAATATAATGTCATCTGTGGATAATGACAGTTTATGTACTTGATTAAGAATTTGAAAACCTTTTATGTCTTGATTTTCTCTAATCATAATTGCTAAGGGTTCAATACACATGGAAAACAATAATGGAGACAGGGGGCACCCTTGACTGGTGCTCCTTGTTAAATTAAAATAATCTGATATGTTTTGATTGGTTTTGAATCTTGCCTTTGGTTTCCTGTATATAGTTTTTATCCAATTCATGAACTTTCCCTCGATGCTGAAAGACCCCAACACTTCAAACAAAAATTCCCACTGAACTCTGTCAAAGGCCTTTTTGGCATTGAGGGAAAGGATAACTGCATCAGATCCCTCAAAGGTTTCCATAAGATTCACACAACCCTTCTAATATTATGCTGTAACCTTCTGCCCAAGACAAACCCCATTTGATCCCTGTGTATTAATTTAGGGGTAATTAATGTTAGTCTGTTTGCAAACATTTTTGTCAATATTCTATAATCATTGTTCAGCAATGAAATTGGTCTAAATGATGAAAACTGATCAGGAGGGTTGTCATTTTTTAATAACAATGTGATATGGGCTTCATAAAAAGATGGTAGCAAGCTACCCGAACTTTCAATTTCTCTGAAACCCTGCACTAAGATTGGAACCAATGCCTGACTTAAGTTTTTATAAAATTCAATTGAGAAACCATTGGGGCCTGGAGTTTTTCCCTTATCCATTTAATTACTTCAAAACTTTCTTTATTCAGAAAATTTTTATCTTGTTCTATGACCTGTGGAAATGTTAAGTTACTCAAATATGATATGACATCCTGTGTTGAACTAGGATTATCTGATTGATATAGTTTAGTATAATAATCCTTAAATTCCCTATTTATCTCTTCCAGATTAATTACCACAGTTCCATTTAATAATGTCATTTTATCTATCCTATTTTGATTTTATTCAGTTTTTAACTGATATGCCAACAATTGACTTGGGGTGTCAGCAAAAAAAATATATTTCACCCTTGCCCTACACATTTGTTTTTCTGTTGTAATGTTCAATGTACTTTCTAGCTTTTCATTTAAATACATAACCTTAATTCTGTTTTCTTCAGCACTGACTTGGTCTCTTATAGCTTCAGCTGCCATTAATTCCATTTCCATCCCGTTCAAATTTTCCCTATACTTTTTTGTTTATTATTTTTATAAGAAGTTATACAATCTAGCAAAAACATTTTTATTGTTTCCCAAATTATGCACCAAAAGAACTTTTCAGGAGTATTTTTTTTTTTGCAGTAGAAAAGATATATCCCTAAAGAGCATTAACCCAAACTGCTCATCCAGCCACAAAGAGTTGTCCAGATACCAGCTTCTAGCTTGTACTCTGGTACACGTTAGAGCTACTTCCATATAACAAGATGCTTGGTCAGATATAATGATTGCATTATATCTGATAAATCTAACCTTATGTAATAATCCATGTATAACCATAAAAAACTATTCTAGATAAAGTATTATACATTTTTGAAAATTTTAATAAATTTAGATGAAAAAAACAAAAGGAGTTCACCAAAGCAAGCTCTTCCATGTAATCCTTTATCAGTTCAAGCGTTCTTTTTTTTCTTTCCAGGGCCAAATGTGTTCTATTTAAATAAGATAAAGTGATATTGAAGTCCTCTCCAATGATACACGGGATATCACATGCTGCAATCTGCATAAAAAGATCTGTGAAAAACCTTGGATCTTCCTCGTTTGGTGCATATATGCTGAATACTGTGCCATTTTTACCTTTACCCACCTGCCCTGAGAATCAACATGTGAATTCAGGATATGAGGTTTTAAGTTTTTTTATATAAAAATGGCCACCCTCTGGCATTGCTGGTGTATTCATTATAAACCCTAAAGCCTTGAAACAAATCAGTAAAGTAAATAGCATCTTTTTTTTTTCAAAATTTGTTTCCTGCAGTGATAAAAACCCTATTTTCTTCTTATTAATGTAATACACCAGTTTTTTCATTTTTACTCTATCTTTGGCCAGTTTATATTCCAGCTCAGAAATCTAATTTTACCCATAATTATATTTTGTAACTCTATTAATATCTCTTATAATGCATTCCATAACCCTCAGATCCTTATTTAGGGACAGCAGACTCTTTATCCTTATTGTTCTTGTATTTCTGTAGAGTCTTGATTTTCTATTGTCATAAGCAAAGACTTTATCTTTCTTTGTGATGTACCCATGTTCAGTTTTAGGCTTTCTAATTTTTTATAAAAGGTAAAAAGTGTACCTTTTCGGCCAGACTGTTTACCTCTTTTACTTGCAGCCAAACTGGCTATTGAAGATTGTCAATGGCACCAATTTCACCTTTTGTCTGCTTCCCCTGCCATGCTCCTTGTTTAGATTCCAGCGTTGTCTTAATTTGTGGCGCTTCAGCAGCTTTACATACTTTTATCTCCTTTGTCCTTCAATATTGTTTGAACATAATCAGCAAATTTTCTACCGAATTCTGAAATCTACAAAAAAAAAAGCATTCAAAGTTCAAATCTCCTTGGCATTGAAACATAGAGTCGGAGTGGGTGCAGCTCTCTCTGCAGAGAAGAAAGGATCACTCAGCCATCTTGCCATGATTATGCATTGATTCCTCAGACCACACTGCCTCTCACTCCCATGATATTCTAGATTAATTTCTTCCTAAATATTCATAGTAGCTTGCCTTTTAATGGCAAACAGCATATTTTCCTTAGTGGCAGCACTATAAAAAAAATAGCACATAAAGTCTTTACACAACCATCTTATGGGGAAGTTTTGATGACTCAAATAATAATAAATTTAATTTCAAACAAAAAGAAGACAGGGTAGGAACACAATAAAAGGTGCTTGTCCCTAGCAACCACCACATTTTCCTAGCAACAACACTTAATATTTATGAGATATTGCAAGCACAGCAGTGACATTGTCAACCATGCAGATTTTCAGGAAGTGACATTAATTCAGTCTCTGTAAGATGAACTTTTTTCATGACTTCAATGTTGTCTCCTAAACCTTGTTTTTTTTTTGTTACTTTTCAGCATCCAGTATGCAAGTATTGAAAAGTTAATCCAGTATTGAGCCAGTCACTTGCAGCTCATAAAAAGGGACAGTAGTAAAGCATGGTGGCTTTTGATTTGACCAGTCAACACGTGTATTCATGCATAACCAATATGGCCATGCTCAAGGATGGTGATGAAGAGCAGGAAAGCCCTTGTCAATCATCTACAATTCACAAGAAATCCAGTTTTAGAACTAATTTGCATTGTTGTATGCATCTAGACTCAATCAAGAAGGTGTTCACTCAACCATTTACACATGTCAGGTGGGATAAATACCATGAATGTGCTCAAGCATGGTTGGATTTGCATGGTGATGATCGATACATTGCTGAATCATTTCAACAGCACCTGTCAAAAGAATTTGATGACATCCCCAGTGATGCAGGGTTTCATCCCACTGGTTCCATGTCAATTGCACACATGCAATAAAAGCACAGTAGAATAAAGCGTGACAATATCATCGCAAAACAAAACCGTGCTCTGAATTCTCAGTGCAGTCAGTATCAATGCTTGATGTCTAATGAAAATGTGATACTTGCTATTTGCTGCAAGAAGACATAACCCAGATACCCAGATAAGACTCAGGGGAAGGGTGCTACTGCTACCTAATGCCTGTGCCAGAATGCCTCTGCAACAATACATTATGGTATGAAAACCACAGTTAAAACTTCAGTTTTATAGTCTGGTTCTTAATATTCAAAGATCTCCACTTTGTCATATAATCATTCAATAAAATCCTTACCATAGCCAGTTAGATGCCATCGGGATCTGGTATCATCAGATGTAATGTGCAGTGATCTGGCTAAACTGTTAAAAACATAACTTTATTAGTACTTCTTTCAGTCGTGTTCATTATGGAATTGTCCAGTGAAATGTTCTTCTGCTAAAAGCATCTTTCTTCACTACTTTTTACACTTTTTACACCTGAAGTTGGAAATTATGCGCTATCATTCGCAGGCAGTCAAGCTTGGAGCAGGAGCCAAAATTGGCTACCACTGCTGTGAGACATTTAGCGTTATCTCTGTACTTTCTCCATGGTGCCGGGGGTTTCTGGCCCACTAGGTACTGCTCCAGTCTAATTTTGTTCGGGTTCTGCTCCATTTTGATAGCCTGAATGAATTTACTGATATTGGGGTGGTACGATCCCAGTAAGTTGTTAAAACTTTGGTGCCATCCCTCAACAGAATTTATAGTGTGAGGGAGTCTCTCAGTAACTGCGCCATGGCAGTTCCAGAAATAAATTGCAAATATGGGTCCTCCAAGCCAATTGGTCGACCAAGCCAAGTATCTTAAAAATAGTCTATTAAATCCAATAGTTGGTCTTCATGCATGATGTAAAAAGAACAGCACCACAGTGATTCAAAAGTGGACAGTACATTTTGTGTAGGCACATATGCCAAAGCAGGTAGCATCCGAATATGGACTGCGAAATTTTCATCCCACATGTAATTTTTCAAACTCACAGGCAAATCCTGCACATTGCACCACACCACCTGGCAAAGGTGAAAAAAACAGTCTCTTATTGCAGTTTCGGGGAATTCTGAGGTGAAGGCTTTTGCAGCGGCCAATTCAAAATTCATCATCACAGACATTGGTGCTAGGTCCGGACTAAGTGTTTTTATTGCTGACAGTACACCCGACATAGGCAGTATTTGGACCTGAAGACATCAGAATGAAAACAGTTGGGATCACTGCTGTTTGTTCAACCCCATGGATTGTATATAACTGTGAGAACACTGGTGGTGTACACTTAAATGTTCCGTCTGTGTACCATTGCTTACACCTAGCCATGCATTGTAGATTTCTATGTGTGCCAAAAATCAAAAATTTATCACTGTCCTCACTACCACTGTCATGCAGCAGAAATTTATCCCCACAATCAGATACACTGTAAGAGGGAGGAATTTGGAGTTCAGAGAGGCATGCAGGCAACACTGGAGCTACCGAAGCAGTTTGCCTCACTCTCTGTGTGGTGCATTTTAGGCTGGAAATTGATGGTAGTTTGCAAGCTGTTGCTGTGTCTAGACCACTTGCTACTCCTGCCACAAGCTGGTGCTTCCCCTCTTGTGATGACATAGCCTTCTCTTTTAAATGATATCAAACCCTTCAAACTAAAACTGCACCAGAATCAGGGGTATGATTATGTTCGTTTATGAATTTTGTAATACTGTCATTGCTGGTGTGGCAGTGGGTGGGACACCTAATCAAATCATACTTGCTGCATTTCCAGCAAATGGTCTCTCCATGCTTCCTCTGCTTGTGATACAAATATCCATTGTGTGCAAACTGCTGCTGCCCTCTTTGGCTAGTCATGCATTCCAAAGCCATGGTGAAAGTTGACAAATGGAGTTATGACAACCTGCTATACTTAAATAGCTGTAATTGAAATCTGCCAAACAGCATTGCTTGTTCTAATTGACCAATGATGATTGCACTACCTGTCAGCACCTGGTACATTACTGTGCAATAGTTTTCTTTGGCAATGTAGTAGGAGTTTACCATGGCTAAGTTTACTACGCATTGTGCAATGGATTTGTTTGCACGTATTTGAAAGTCGCGCTTAAATTGTATACACGTTAATTGATGCGCTGTAATGCTCACGTTGAAATGTATGTGCAGTATTGATGGGCACAAGCCTGGGTGCAGCGCAACTTGGATGCGCAGGGGTGTTGACAGGGTGATATTCAATGGAGCTGCACCATGGCACAGCATCGTTGAATATCGCTCCTTGGCCACCCGCAGTGTGCATGGTGCAGTGGCACTGCACCAGCGCAAGTGGTCAGAATGGAGCAGGGGGATGCACAAGTGCAAGTGCCATTGGGATATGCGCAACCACCGCGATATTCAAAAATGCACATGCAAATGTGGCCATTATGTATGCAAGGTGCAAATGGGTCAATTTGCATGTCATTATGGCCCCATTTGCATGCAAGTGCGCTGATCCCCAGCGACTTGCGCCTGGTGCCCTGCCAGGCTGCAGCTTGTTGGGGACCGACGCCCCCTGCACACCATGGCAAAGTGCCCCAATGCTCGATCGCAGGCATGTGTAAATGTAAGAACACATCTAATATCCCTGGTGGTCCAGTGGACTGCTTGCAGCCCGATCACGGGCATATGTAGAAAAAGTATTGGTCCTATAGCCCTAGTGGTCCAGTGGACCACTCACAGCGCAATCGTGGGCATATGTAGAAAATATTAGTCCTATATCCCTGGTGGTCCAATGGACCGCTCGCAGCCCGATCATGGGCATATGTAGTAAATATTAACAGTCCTACATGCCTAGTGGTCCAGAGGACCATTCGCAGCCCGATCGTGGGCATCAGTAATATCCCATGACGAACCAATCCAACCCTGGTGGTCCATCAGTACCCCCTCACCACCCACTGGGCCCACCGCCCTGCTCCCCTGGTCAGTGGCGGGTGGCGCTCCACCCGCTTGCCGCCCCTGCCACCGCTGACTGACTCCATACAAGTGGGCTGCCGCCCGATTGGTCCTGGCGTGAGCCAATGGGTATGCAACGCCATACTGTGCTACACATTCCAGATATATGAATGGATCCATTCACATATCTGGACGCATCATATAGTACAGAGCTGCATGCCCATTGGCTCATGCTGTGGACCAGTGGGCATACAACCCTACCATATGGAGTCAGTCGGCGGGTGGCAGGGCAGCAAGCGGGTGGGGAGCTGTCGCCTGCCGCTGACCAGGGGGAGCGGGGTGGTGGGGCTCAGTGGGGGGGTACCGCTGGACCACCAGGGTTGGATTGGTTCATCATGGGATATTACTGATGCCTGCGATCAGGCTTCGAGCGGTCCACTGGACCACCAGGGATATAGGACTGTTAATAATTTCTACATATGCCTGTGATCGGCCTGCAAGTGGTCCACTGGACCACCAAGGATATAGGACTATTACATTTACAACTTATGCCCGCGATAGGGCTGCGAGCGGTACACTGGACCACCATGGACATGGGACTATCCTTTTGCTACGTATGCCCATGATCGGGCATGGGGGGGCACCGCCATGAAGGTGCAGCCAGAGCTTGGGTGGCCACCCACAGGTGGAAGCTGCAGTGTTGCATCCTGCAACACGGTAGCTCACCTGTGGGTGACCAACTGTTTCTCCTTTTTTTTTTGGCTCACCTGTGTGCAGCGCAGGTAGATGTTGTGCATGCATGGGCTTAGCACATCCCAGGCTGAATATCGGGATGTGTGGAGTATGCATGGACACACACCCTTACCTGCGCTGCATACATTACTGATGCGCTCCGGTGCATCGGGATTTGTGCCAGGCTCAATCCCCTCTTGAATATCATGCCAGGGCACATCAGTGGGTTGTGCATGGTGCAACTGTGTTGCGCCATGCGCAACCCTTCTGAATATCCCGCCCAGAGAGTGCAAGAAAATGCTGTACTCAGCAATCAATATTACAGGGGAAACAGGATGATGGACAGTTTACCTCTTCTATCACCAATTCCACACCTTTGTCCAGCCCCAGGAAGAAACTTCAGTCAAGATCTGGCTGCCCTGTCCATGCATCTGGATCTGTCCTTCCTGCCATCTGCATCATACGCAAGAAGAAGGACCAATACATCACTGTGGCCCATAAATGCCAGAAGAATCAACTAGTCCAAGCAGAAACCATAGATGCAGGACAATTAAAAAGAGCTGCAGAGTTGAAAGAGGATCAAAGCATTGTCATTCACATACAAGGACAGAACTGTGTATAAGTGGAAGTCCGGTACCACAAAACATGTTACAGAGACTACACAAGAATTTTGACAAAGTCATCAGATAAGGATAAGCCTACTTGTGTTGAGCACATGTACAGCACAGCCTACAAGATTTTCTGTGCCACTGTCATCCACCAGAGGCTCATAGTGGACCAGGAGATATTGCAGTTGACAAGACTTACCCAGATTTTCATTGAACTTATAAAAAAGCATGAATGTCTTGATGCTTCATAGTACAGGTAAGTGATACATTTTATAAGCAGACATTTTTATAAACATTTAGACACAATCAACGTAGACACAACTGAAAATTTAAATATCACATCATTTTTCTAACATTTAAGTTTGTAGTAAGTCTTGAATACAATAGTAAAATCTAAACTTAAAGGATAGTAGCCAGACTCATGCCTTACAACTACAATTAATGTCCCTGTGGAGAATCCTGTTTTTAGAAATGATGCATGTTTTTGTGTTACAGAGTTGACAGACTGAAATATCACCTGAAACATGATTTCCCTCAGCTCACCTTTCATACACCACACCGCAGGAATATTAATGAGATGGTGTTTGTTGACATACTGTCAACAAGCACACTTATTGACAGATTTCCTTATCAGTCAGAGGTAGGAATAGAAACAGACACTACAGAGACAACTCAGAGTGAAGAGGAGCGAATTCATCCTCAACCACAAGCTGATTTGCCATCTCACAGATCATCAACAGTAAGTACACCAGCTCCTGATGTGCATTTATCTAGGACTCTGTACAATGCCACATTGATCATCAAGAGCACATTGAACGACAGTCCTGGACTGAGTTGTCCCTAGCCACCAATATCAATTGATTTAACTGTTGATGCTGCAAAATCTGTCATGCCAGTTGAACTTTATAATTTGATGGCCTGGATTATTGGGGCATCAGAGGCACCAACACTGGCTGGCTATGTTGATCTTCCAGATGATGTGGACCTTAAACTGATATCACTTTGTCAAGACATTGTTTTCCTTGCATCCAAGGGTAAAAACAGACACCTAAATCCTTTTGCCTTGGATTGACAATTCGACACTTGACAGGGTCATCTCAAGTGGTCTCATACTAAACAAACTGGGACATTGTGCATCTTGGAATACAGTGATTAGCCATGACACAAGCCTTGCTCAGCTACAGCATGTTAAAGGTCCTGATAAGGTCCCACCAGACTTTGCAAAGAAGACTCCAGTAGTTCTAGTCTGGGACATTATTGATTTCAGAGAAGAAACCCCATCCGAGCATGCACCACCCAGCAAACAAATGGAATAATGCTGCAGAGCCACATCACTGAATGTACACCAACACCAGGCAGAGTGTCACTGCCAAAAGGAATCTGTTTTCTTAAAGCACCCCCTAGTTTTATGATAGAGCAGTGCAATCAATGCAAGAGGCAAGGTCAGCAAAACCTGAGTCATGATGCAAGTGCCCCTTTAGAGGCTGACAAGTACAGATCAAACCTGGCACCAGTGCTTAGAACCGAATTGGCATACATTTTTATGAAGGCTCTCAATGCTGACTCAAGTACACTTCCTGGCTGGACAGGTTTTCATATTGCTCTTCAACGTGATCGTGCTCTCAGAAATCAGCTATCCATTATCTTCTGGTCATTGAGGCATCACCAACAGAGATGTCTACTTTCAACACTGTTCTGAAACTAAGCATTTTTATAGCTGATCAGCTTGAACTTGAGCATGTAGTCTTGGTCTTTGACCAAGCAATATGTGCTAAAGCACAACAAATCCACTGGAAAGATGATGACTATGCCAGATGTTTGATAGTGCAGCTCAGTGAATTCCAAACCTGCATGTCATTTTTAGGTGTCCTTGGCAAGAGATTTGGGGATGCAGGACTTCATGATATCTTGATAGAGTCAGATGTTGTTGCCCAAGGATCAAACAGTGGTGTTCTGAATGGTCACCATTATAACCGGAGTATGAGAGCACACACATGTCTGTATGAAAGCATGCAGCATCTGAGATTCCAGACTTTCCTTAAATCATTACCACTGGACAAAGCAGATGAGTGCCTAGAGGTCATCAAAAAAATCAAGCTAGTATTCCCCGTTGACTCGTTTTATGTTCTGTGTACAGCTGATGAATTCACCATGGTCATAAAAAAAAAGACTATGTCAAGAGGAAGAGCCAAGAGAACCCAACCTTTGCCTTCTGGAGCTCTTACATCAACATGATGCAAATCTTGCTCCTTTTTGTGAGAGCAACCTGTGAGTCTGACTGGGAGTTGCACCTTTCAGCTATCTGCTTCATGATGCCCTGGTTCTTCTCTTATGATCGGGTGAACTGTGCAGGGTACCTTCCATCATATTGGCTGGAAATGGTGAACCTGCCCATCATACACCCAGAATGTTACACAGAACTCAGCACTCAAGGATAGTGGACAGTCCAACATCAAAGTAAACATGGATTCTCTTCAATCGACGTGACCAGGCAATTGAACAAACCTGCAATAAAGATTCAAAACCAAAAGGTGGCTTGATTGTAGTGACACAAAACCATGCAGCAGTTTGTCACCAGATCTTGTCACAACTTGAGAGAGCTGCTATAATGAGACCGTGATGGCAGGCATGCTTCCAGAGGTAAACAAATGGAAAGGTCTTGATAGCACAAGAATTCAGAATGATGAGACAGTTATAATGAACATTCTGTTCACTATTGAATGCATGATCAATCCCTTTGATGCTCCTCAAGATGGACTAGTGCGTTTAAGTTCAGGTGTTGTTGCTACCAGTGAGATTACAAACGACTTGGTAGCTGCTCAAGAGAAAGGTGAAATTGCACTGATGGACTTCTTGAACCAGCTACTGCTTTCTGCTACTTAGGACATTTTTTCTCCCATTAAAAGCCAGAAACTGAAAACATTCAGTGATCAAGTCAAACCAAAAACAAAAGCAAAAGTAGCTGGCAAAGACATGATTCTTCAGAGTGACAAGAAACTCTTTGCAAGACTTCTTGTATTAGGTCAAAGTAGGAAAACTGATCTCTGAGAAATCTTCTCCTACTCTTTGGGAGCAGTTTCCTACCCTCTTGCTAGTGCTGGTGTTACTCTGGCAAAAATCTACAAATCAGCTCTGTTCGATCATGTGCAATCCAAAGGTCGAGACTGCCTTGTTGACCATGTTCCAGAGAATGACGCAATAATCTTTGATGGAATGGCTGTCATCCAAACACTACGTGTTGTTCCTTCAACATTTGGTGAGCTTGCAGACACCATTTTAGTGTGCATGGTTAAGCTTGCAACAAAGTACAAGTGTAGTTGTTTGGACTTTGTCACAGATCAGTATCCCGATGTAAGCATAAAAAATTTGGAATGGTCCTGTCCAGCAGCTGGTGGCTCACAAACTGTACAAATTTATGGAAAGGAGCAAAAAAAAAAAACAGTCAGTGGAAGAAGTTTCTTTCTGATGGCAATAATAAGGAAACACTTCAGACATTCTTGTACACCATGTAGAGGGATGCAGATTTGCAAGCTGTAGGCAAGGACATCACTCTTTACATAGCTCATGGAGAGGAGAATCACTGCCTAGCTGTGCAGAAGGGTTCAGTGACAGTCAGTGCTGTTGATGAATTAAGATGTGACCATGAAGAATGTGACACATGTATATTTCTTCATGTGAAACATGCTGCCAAGGACTACCAGAATGTGATAATTAGGAGCCCAGACACAGATGTTGCTGTCAAATGCATCAGTCTGAAGTCACAACTGCCAATCAATTAATATTTTTCACTGATGTTGGGAATCAAAGCCACATTATTGACTTGGAGAAAGTCACTTTAGCTCTAGGCCCGAAGGTATGTGCCTCCCTTATTGGACTCCATACATTCATAGGCTATGATTCTACAAGTTCCTTTTATGGGAAGAGAAAGAGAAAGGCATTTGCTGTGGCCTCTGAGAGTGAAGAGGTCTTTGATACTTTAACAGACCATGGGAAAGACTTCACACTGCAAGACTCAACATTCCTTGTGCTTGAGAAATCTGTGTACCATCTGTATGGCTGAGCTTCATCACAGGATGTCTATGATGCCCAATACAAGGTGTTCTGCCTGACAGCATCTTCATTGCATGAGCAGAGCATGCCACCAACATGTGATGCTCTACACCAACACAGCAAGCAGGCAAATTACCAGGCTGCTATAATGAGGCACTCTCTTGTTAACAGGATGAATGCTCCTTCCCCTGTTGAACATGGATATTATTTAGAAAACAAGGAGCTTGCCACCATCTGGATGACAAGAAGTCCAACATCAGATAATATTTTACAGGCAGTACATTGTGCCAGCCAACATGTGAAATGTCAAACAGAGAGGTGTTCCTGTCTTGTTGCTGGGATATCCTGCACAGACTTGTGTAAATGTCAGAAGTGCGAGAACATTGACAAAAAAACTACTGAATCTGTCATTCGCAATGATGACATGCCATGATTTTCAGACTGGGAAACAAAATGTATTTTCCTCGGGGAATAAGCACTACAGTGCCAACAGCAAAACACATGATTCAAAATGAACACTGGATTTCAAGAAGAAAATAAAATCATGATTTATATCAATAATTATGTCAACTCATATCAATCCAAATAAGCAGTCACTTATAATTACTGGAGAAATAAATCACATATACAAGGGGATTCCAGTAAAAAAGTTTGTGTTTTACTTTT
Organism: Neoceratodus forsteri; assembly: GCA_016271365.2. Classification (NCBI taxonomy): domain Eukaryota; kingdom Metazoa; phylum Chordata; order Ceratodontiformes; family Ceratodontidae; genus Neoceratodus; species Neoceratodus forsteri. The sequence goes on along the minus strand of CM057456.1, from coordinate 755,040,364 downwards.
TTTCAGTGCTGTTGCTGAGAAAAATATGCTGGTTGTCAAGGAAAATAGTAATATTTTAGGTATTTACATAGAAAAATGCATCAGATGTATTACTTTTATCATTTCATGTAGTTAGGCTGGTGTACAAACACTTCTCTTGAGGGTAAATAGCAAAATATTTCATCCTATAGTGAAAGGCGAGTATTGCCAAGAAAAACAAATTATGGGTATGGGGAAATACCTTAACCTATAGTTACTACCAAAAGATAGATATGGTAATTTATTGCACATTATCTGTTAGACTAATGATTGTAGAAAATGTTGATGTATAAAACACCCCAGTAGGGCAAGAATGTTTAGTTCTTAAGCACATTTTATTGACAATAAATACTTAAAAGAATTTTCACACAAATTTGCTATAATTTTCAATATTTTGTTTCTTGTGTATGACTTCTAAGTTCCTAAATCTACTCATTCTTGCCTTAAATATATTTCCTTATACATTTCAATCATTTTTAGCCAATGTGGGCCTTTGCAGAGCAAATATGAATGGAGTTATAGACAAGAACCCTTCATCGGTATGGTGTCAAAACTCATTGACTGCCAGGTAACTTTGGATGTGCCGTGACAGAAAACTGCAGGGTTTCTTGTGGAAAAATTTAACACAAGGTCTGTCAGGTTATTGGCTATATGAATCTATAGAAAGCAGTGCCCCTGTTGCCAGAATAAAAATAATTTTCTAGGCACATATCTCAGTTCAGCAAATGGCCTAGTACTGTCCATTTCCTCTGCAGCTGCTACCATCAGTACATTACCTGAGTGTGGGATCTTGCTCCCTGACTGGTAGCAGTATAGGAGGATCATATCAAAAATGGCTCAGTTTCAATCAAAGAGGTACTCATTCCTCACAGAGTCAAACTACTACATACTTTTCTGGAGATTTGACAGAGTGACCTCTGTCAGGAGAAGGTGCCTGGTGATGGGATAGGTGTCTCTGGTCCCCTTGTTCACCTTTTTCCCAAAAATATAAAATGAAGCACCAGTGAGCCTTAAAATGAAGAAAATGTGCACCTTTGGGATTTAATAGGTGTTTTCATAAAATATGTATGTTTCTATTGTGCAGTAGCTCTAAAGGTATCACGAATACCCCTGGTTTAGGTAGTGAAAGTAAAAGGGAAGCTGCACAGAAGTATAACATGATCCGTATATGGGGTGTACTTAAAAAGTTTCCCGGCTACTGAAAATGAAAGGACTTTAAAACTCCTTGGCCAGCCAAGCTGCGGAGGAGTCAGTAAAATATGCAGCCAAACCAGGCTGTTATACATGGGGTCAAAATCCTGCTTCGATACATGATTTCCATACAGAGCACCAGTAATAGTGAGCAGTCAGCAGGCTGTCAGAAAGTAAAAGCAGCTGTCCCACTCTTTAGAAAAAGGAGAAAAATGCCTAGGGGTATAGAGAGACAGAAGAGAGATAAATGGTGGTGGAAACCATAGGGTCCCTTAACTCCCCCCAATATGTTATGTCACGGCCTGTGGAAACTCCCCATTATGTAATGCCACAGCAAATGAGAATTCCCCCCAAAAGTGTGATGTAATCCCTAGGGTATAAATAGGGCTCACCACTAGGGAAATGTTAGATAGAGAGTCAGTCTAGAGCTGGCTGTGGAGGACGAAGGACCTCTGGAGAGAGAGAGAGTGGGCTCACACAAACTAGTTAAATAAGCTAAAGGAAATGCCTGGTGACCCTGCTGGGAAAAGCAGTGGTTTTGTTTATTTGAATGCATTGAATAATCTTCTTTATTTTTCTGTATATATTTTTCTTTCCATTTTAAAGAAAAGAAAATAACAAATGCTTTCGAGTGTTTCTTATCCACCAAATATCTTGTCTGCCTGTTCCTGTTTTTTGAAATCCCACGTCCTCCGCTACACTTTTGAAATCCCACTTCTCACATCAAGTGTAACGGAGGACATGGGATTTCAAACACAGGAACAGGCAGACAAGATTTTTGGTGGATAAAAAACACTCAAAAGCATTTGTTATTTTCTTTTCTTTAAAACTGAAAGAAAAATATATACAGAAAAATAAAGATTATTCAATGCATCCAAATAAACAAAACCATTGCTTTACCCAGCAGGGTCACCAGGCATTTCCTTCAGCCTGTTTAGCAAGTTTGTGTGAGCCCACACTTTCCAGAGGTCCTTCTTCCTCCACAGCCAGCTCTAGTCTGACTCCCTATCTAACATTCTCCTAGTGGTGAGCCCTATTTATACCCTAGGGATTACATCACACTTTTGGGGGGAATTCCCATTTGCTGTTGCATAACATAATGGGGAGTTTCCACAGGCTGTGACATAACATAATGGGGGAGTTAAGGGACCCTATGGTTTCCACCACCATTTATCTCTCTTCTGTCTCTCTATACCCCTGGGCATTTTTCTCCTTTTCCTAAAGAGGGGGACAGCTGCTTTTACTTTCTGACAGCCTGCCAACTGTTCACTATTACTGGTGCTCAGTGTGGAAATCCTGTATCAAAGCAGGATTTTGACCCCATGTGTAACAGCCTAGTTTGGCTGCATATTTTACCAGCTCCTCCACAGCTTGGCCGGCCAAGGAGTTTTAAAGTCCTTTCATTGCTAGTAGCCAGGAACCTTTTTAAGTTCACCCCAGATATGGATCATGTTATACTTCTGTACAGCTTCCCTTTTACTTTCACTACCTAAACCAGGGGGATTCATGCTACCTTTAAAGCTACTGCACAGTAGAAACATGCATATTTTATGAAAACACCTATTAAATCCCAAAGGTGCACATTTTCTTCATTTTAAGGCTCACTGGTGCTTTACTTTACACTTTGGAGAAAAAGGTGAACAAGGCAACCAAGGATACCTATCCCATCACCAGGCACCTTCTCCTGACAGAGGTCACTCTGTCACAGGGGAATAGCATCTAGAGTCAAGGTTTTCTATGGAGATCATCCTGTCATTTTCCGCCATGTAACAGTTGTGTTTTTTATCAACTATACAGTACTTATTGCACTGCAAGCAAAAATTTGGCATTGACAAATGATTGTTTTATCTAGCACATAGAGACACAAGGCAGCTATCGAGAATGACCTGCTTCCAGCTCATTTAGGCAGTAGATCATTTAGGTCAGCAAACACTTTGGGAAAATTAGTCTTTGCTTAACCCCTAAAATACCCAACATAGACCTCTTACTGAAATCTACTCAAGTTATAACAACATGCTTTCTGAATACCTGAATTAGTCACTCAAAGGTTTTGTTTTTAAGTTATATTGTTGAAACATGGAAGGAAACTTAGAAGCACTCAGTACAATCTGCCTTTAAATAATTTTGCATTTGGCTGGTAATGAGCGGTGATTTGAGTTGCAAATGTAACCTTAGGAGTAAGGATAAGCTGAAGCTGAATTTGCATTTGGCACAGTAGCAGCAGGCAATTTACAGTAGCTAGTTATCTCCTATGTTTCCTGGGAGGCAACTACAAAATAATATCAGATTTGTTTCACTTTCCTGTGTTGCAGTACAAGACATAATCTTATAAAAATCTTATTGGAGGTGTTCAGAGATTTCTGGAAATAACTTAGCAAATCAAGTGCTGCCACTGCAAATTAACACAAATTCTGCCCTTTTACCTTCGATTCAACCCAGCTGAACTTTTGGGCCACTTCAGGATCATATCAACTTTCGGACAGTTAATAAAAAAAACACTTTAACCCTTCCCCGGTGGCCAGGGCTAGTCCCATGACCACTCCTTCATGCACCTCATTCATTTCCCACCCTGCTCCTCACTCTCCAGACACTTTTTTTTCATTTTTTTATTTAGTGAATTTGAAAGGAAAACTTACAAACAATCTCCTATGGAGGGATAATAACAGTATAACTGTGAAATAATACAGCTCTCTTACAAAGGAAAATAGATGATACACCCTCATCTGAGTTACTACATGGGAAGGCATATGAAGTAATTAAGACATAACAGCAATTATCCAAATGCACGCAGCCAAAGGAAGAATAAGGGGAATCATAAAAAGGCTGGAAATCCACTATACCATTATTATCAAAATGTTCAGTCAAGAGATTCCCCCAGTACATTAGGATGCGTGTAAGCAATAATTAATCCCCAACTCCCAGGACCAATATCTTGGCTAAATATAAGAAAACAATGGAAAAACTGTCATGACTTTTAAACCGATAATCAGACAGACTTCATATAATAAAGCACAGTCAGAAAGCATAACTAAGTGTGCTAAAAAGTCTGTAAGACAGGATGCATTGTAGCATAACAAACCTGTAGCTTCAGATACTTTTGAAATCAAAAAAAAACTTCCAGCTCCTGGCAACATCCCAAATGCTGATTTATTTTTTTATTTTTTGTTAAATCTGATTGGAGGATCAGGGAGGGTGAAAGAGGTTGGAATTGACTGGGGATGGCGAGGAGTGGGTAATGGGTGCCACTTGCCCCTATTCCATCTTCAAAATATTGCCCAGATTAAACCATACCTGGTGCTGGTGACCTAGTTATGATAGTCCATGCTGTCATCACATCCAGGTTGGTTTATTGTTATGCTTTCTACCAAGGATTGTATGGAAGTTCAATGTGTTGCCTGCAGCTGGCCCAGGACACGGCTGCCTGACTGATATCTGATATTCCTCAGGGGAATCATACCATGATGTGCACTGGCTGCCTACTCAGTAGGGCATCAGCTTCAGGATAGGTTTGCTGTTGTACAGGCCCTCCATTATATGAGGCATACTTGCCCAAAAGATCTGCTGACCCCACATACCTCTGTCCACCTTCTCCACTCCACTGATGCTAGCTTACTTATGGTGCCCTGGTCAAGGCTGAAGTGGTCTGGGGACAGGGCATTTATGGTGGCCACATCACTACTATGGAATGCCTTGCCTTGTTCCATTCAATCTGCCAGAACAGTGGAAGCCTTTAAAGGGGCTCTAAAGTTCAGTCTGTATAAATTGGCATACTGCCCAGCCTGAATTTATTAATTTTTGTCTGTAACTTTTCTACTTATAGGTTGTTCTGTTCGTTGGAACTATTTATGTACTTATATGTCTGTCTGTCTGTATGTCTGTCTATCTATCTATCTATCTATCTATCTATCTATCTATCTATCTATCTATCCATTTGTTGTTTTAGTCTAGTCACTGATTTTGTGTTTTGTGATTTGTATGGCACCCTGAGACCCTGGAAAAGGGCTCTTAAGAATAACAATGCCTTACCTTGCCTATTTGTAATCTGCTAAGTAAACAAAAAGATCTGACAGGGTATGGGGTGTTTGGGGATACCCACATGTCCAAGGCATAGTGAGGCCTGATGCTGCAGGTGGAGGGCCTAACAGTCCCTGGAAGTGTGGGTATCCCACAACACACAACTCCCTGAAGGGTATTATTGCACTTGGAAAATAGGTTTTTACAGTAACAAAATTTTAAAAAATAGTAGTTTAAAACATTTAAGGAACAAGTTTTATACATAAAAGAATCCTCATTCAGGAACAGTGCTTACTAGTTTTTTTGTTACAGGGCTCTCTTGTCTGATGAACATGCTGTATGTCATGTGACTGCTGTCAGTCAAACATGTTTCAGGATTTTTTCAACCTATTTTCAAAATCCCAATACCAAAGACTCCAAGTCTTTTTGACTAAATTATAAAAGCCAAAGTGAAGACAGGAGGTTTGAATCGAAGCTGAACGAAAGTTGTCAATTTCCACATTCACTCATCCTTACTCAGAAGCTGCAGTGAGTTTTAAATGAAGCTGCAGTGAATTTTAAATGAGTTCTGGGTGAATTGTACATAGCATTCCTTGAAGCCAGTGGGCAACAGGATCATAAACAACATGAGTTTTCGACGGGGAGGTCTTGCCAAACTAATCTAATTGAATTTTTCAACTGGGTTACCAAGACAGTGGATAATGGGGGGTGGCAGTGGATGTAGTCTACCTGGACTTTAGCAAAACCTTCAACTCTGTCCCACACAGAAGGCTGGTAAATAAGTTGGACTACATGGGGGTGGGACAGAAAGTAGTGGTGTGGGTGAAAAATTGGCTGCATGATAGAAGGTAGAAGGTACAGGTAAAGAGCACATTATCAGCAGAACAGAGGGTAACCAGTAGGGTAATCCAGGGCTCTGTGTTGGGGCCTCTACTATTCAATGTGTTCATAGCTGACATAGCAGAGGGGCTTGAGGGGAAGGTGTGTCTATCTGCAGATGACACCAAGATAAGCAACAGAGTGGACTCCCGAGCAGGACAAACGAAAATGGAAGCAGATCTAAAGAAACTGGAGGAGTGGTCTATAACATGGCAACTAAATTTTAATGCCAAAAAATACAAAGTCATGCACATAGGGAGAGGAAACTCAAAAAGGGAGTACTTCTTAGGAGTCTTGAGTAAAACTAGCAGCAACCAGCCAAGAGTGTGATCTGGGGGTGTTAATATTGGGTGACTTAAGAATGAGTAGAGAATGCAAGAATGTAGCCCTCAAGGCCAGTGGCATGCTGGGATGCATTGGGAGAGGAATAAAGAGCTGGGGGAGGGAGGTGGTATTGCCGCTGTATAGGACACTTGTCCGTCCGCACCTGGAATACTTTGTCCAGCTCTGGAGACCATACCTTAGAAAGGACATTGACAGAATAGAGACAGTACAAAGGAAGGCAACAAAAATGACACAGGGAGTACACCAATTTGCATATGAGAATAAGTTGAAGGAATTAAACATGTACTCTCTGGAACACAGGAGGTTGGGGGAGGACATGACTGAAACCTTCAAGTAGAGATATTGCGAAATTATATTTCGCCGGCATAATTCTGATGAAATCAGCAATTTTGCTACGTGAAATATTTCATGAAATTCACCCATTACGTGAAATATTTTGCTAGGCGCGAAATTCAGAATTTCGCCTCTGTAATGTGAAATTTCACAAGCAGAAGGTGAAAGTTCGCCTGTGAAAGGCAAAATTTAACTTCTGCAGATGAAATTTGCCCTTTCACAGGTAAAATTTTGCATTACACAGGAGAAATTCTGAATTTCACATCTGCAAAATATTTCGCAAAACGAAATTTGCCAATTTTGCACATCCCTACCTTCAAGTATATTAAGGGTATAAATAAGGTCCGGGTCCAGGAACTTTTCATTCTCCAGAAGGGTAGCAGAACATGGGGTCACGATCTTAGACTAAAAGTGGGTAAATTCAGGATCAATGTGAGAAAGTTCTTCTTCACAGAGAGGGTGGTAGATGCCTGGAACAGCCTACCCTCAGAGACTGTGGGGGCCAGAATGGTAGAGTGGTTAAAAAATGCCTGGGATAAGCACAAAGGAATCATACAAAAGAGGGGGTAACAGGCTAATGGGGTAGTTGGGGTAGTAATCTATGAACCATGGACAGACTAGATGGACCTCAAGGTCCCCTTCTGCCATCACATTCTATGTTTCTGTGCAAGGCATTTTGCAACAGTCATTGCATTAGTGATGTGTCTGAATCGCAGTTGAAACTGAACATTCTAAGCAGCCAGTCTGAGACACATTAGGCAGGATTTTCAATGCATGGTGCAGGGCTTGCATCAAGCTCTGTATTAGACCCTTTCTGTGTTACATACCTGTTTGCCGCAACTGTGCCTGATTTTATAACCACTTACCCAGTTTATGGCATCATGCATCAAATCAAAGGTGCAAGCTCCATGAAAATGGTCCCCAGAATTGACGCAAGCTAGACTACAAAAAGATGGTATGGTAAGCATCACTTGCCACAAAGGATAGAAAATCCCTTTAGATTGCCACAAACCTGGTGTGCCATATCTTTGGTGCGCCATATCTTCAGCGCACCCAGGACATGTGGTAGTCTCCAACATTTGAAAGTCTGGCCATTGTCTCAGCTGGCTGGTAATAAGTTGGGAATAGAATGCAAAGTTACTTAAATGCAAGCTGTATTGTAACTCCAAGCAGATCACATGGGAGAAAGTAATTTTTTTGTGTTGACATTTCAAAATGCCATGTACTGTATCTGTTACTTTGTTCTGGGTTACACAATCCCTGCTCTACAGTTATGAACAAGCATTTGTCAATGCCAAATGTTGCTTGCCTCTTTGTGCTGTTTAGGTATTTGGAAGTCATTGCAGTGCAAATATTGAAAATTCGCGAACTTACGAGCCTGCGTAGGAACTGCATAATGCACGCTCGTAAAACAGTCATTTTTAGGAATTTTTTCACCAAATTTTCAACATAGCCATTTTAAGACCTCTGCTCATGAACAGTGTCACTGTGATTTTCTTAATTTGTCCTGTACATTGATTTCGCACACCGACTGTGCCATTCTGCTACAAGGGCAGAAACACATTTTGGGTGAGATGTGAAAAATGACAGCTATACTACTCATAAGAAGGTGTGGTAAAATGGCAATGTTGAAAATCTGGAGTGAAAATATTGAAATTTCGTGAACTTACCAGCCTGTGTAAGAACTGCGCAACACACGCTCGTAAAACAGTCATTTTTTGGAATTTTGGCACCAAATTTTCAACATGGGGTTTATGGGTCCCCTTCTCATGAATGATTCACTGTCATGGCAGTATTCAGGCCCAAAGATGATTTACGCAGTCACTGCACGGTCACTGCGGCGAAATCACGCCGGTGCCAATAATGCCCATGACAATGTTATCATTCATGAGAAAAAGTCCCAAAACCTCAAGTTGAATACCATTCCCAGAAATACCTGAGATATGCAACAAAGTTGAAACCCCCCATCTAGCCCATTATACAGCTTACCAGTATTTCCTCAGTTCGCAGTCGGCTTTGAAGAGTGCAGGCGTGTTCCAGTAAATCGAAGATCATGCCGGAGTCAGGAGGTAAGTATGGGGTGAGGGGTGTGGGGAGGCTGGGTGCGTAGTGGAGTGGAGTGCGGGTTGTGGGGGGGGTCGGGAGACACACCGCGGGACCGTTTTTGTCTTACAGGTAAAAAAAAAAAAGAGACGTTGTGGGACCATTTGCCACGCTGGGGTGGGCTCCCAGCGTGACACAAGGACGTTGGGGGGGCGTTCAGCCAACAGGGGATTAGGCACCTGTAAGTTACTGTAACCAACAAGTACTGGGTTGATTATATTGGGTTGCAGTTTGTCGTTATGCTACTCTTCTTCACCAGGTGTGTAGCTAGTAATTCTAGCCTGTTTTTTGGGGGGAGGGGGCACCAGAGGGTGGTTCACCATCCTGAGCTGCCTGATCACCAGAATGTCTTGATTTAGCAGTAAAAAATATGTCTACAACTGTCTGGTTTGAGTTCAGTTGGTGGGGGGGGGCCTGCTTTTTAATGCAAATCAGTGTTTCTACAGTATCTTCTGCCAGACATACCCTCCAGTCAGTTTTTACCTTGTTCATACTTGAAAAACACCTTTCTGCTATTGCATTAGACACAGGAAATACTCTTAACACATTGACAAGCTTCAACAGATTTGGATAAGAATTTTGGAAATCACGTGCCAGCTTTGACCAAGCAGCAGAGACAGAAATATTGATGAAATTGATTTCAGCAAGAAGCTTAAACTCTTGCCATTCTGCAAGCAGCAAAGTGCTGTCACAGTCAGGCTGCAAAAGTGCTGAAAAGTGGTCAGCTACTGCAGTAATGTCACTGTTACCATACAGCTCCAGTTCCTTTCAGTCTGCTGGCCAAAGTCTGGTATCTATCAATTTTGCATGGTTATAGATATTACTTTCATCAGTCAAACCGAACCTTTGTTCACAACAGTTCTCAATGTTTGTAATGTATTTCTTACATTGCTGTTTGAAAGTTTTAACAGCTTGGCTACTAAAATGTGTTAATTTCACACCCTTGTAAGTGACTTCAGCACATGCTCCTGAAAGAATGTCAGATCCATTTTTTTAAGGGATTGTTAAGTCCGCTGCCACCTATGGGACCACTCTGCTTAGCATGGTCAAGAGTGTTTCTCAAAGTTTCAACAGAGCTAAGTAGCTCTGGCATTTCAACTACTTATTTTTGAAGTGCTAGTGAGAACCTGGCAAATAGCTGAAGCAACTGTTCAAAATACAAAAAGTATGCCACCATTTGGAATTTAGTCATCATTTGCAACACTCCCTTGGCTTTGGCCCGGTCATGAGTTGGGTCTGTGGCAATAGATTCTTAATGAGCACAAATTACATGGAATGATTTGGTAACAGCCTGGGTGGCAAGAAGTTTATACTGCACCCAACGTGTGCCATGGGCCTTCTTAGGCTTTTCAACTGACATCTCCATGGCCTGGCCAAGGGACCATAACTCTCGGAGTTGCTTAGGACTTTTCTGATAGAGATACAGTAAAATAGTTGGATCAGAAAGTTTGAAACTTCATTGAAATAGGTGTTGTCCCATGATCCCCGCCCAGAAATAAGACACACCACAACATGTTGACTTTTGGCTGCTCATTGGCAATCATTTATTTTTGAGACATAATATAATAATACATCCAACATTTCATCTATCACCATAATTACAATACAACAGACATATCAGTCCTTTTCTTTACAAACAACATATCAGTCCCTTCTCTTCAATCTTGCTCCATCTTCTTTCTTGGTCATCTTCCTATTCTTCAAGGTCTGGACATTCAGATCTGCCCCCATTCCCATTCCATCACCAGAACCAGGTACCAAACTTGCAGACTCCCCCTGCTAGATAAGGTCACAGTGATCTGCCTCTAGCTCTACTCCTCCCCTCCCCCTCCCCAGCTACTCCCATGCCTGGGTTCCTTTGTCCACAGCCTGTGGTACCTACCTCCCCTTACTGCCCCCTTCCCCTGACCACTCTTTTCACCCCTTTTCACTCCCCCTTTTCCTAGGCACCCGCTGCCCACCAACGAGGCCCCTTCAAGCCACTGGCCCCATTGCTGCCCTTCTGCAGCTTGCCCAGCCCCTTGCCGGGCCACCAAGCAGGCAACCACACCATCATTCCTTGACTTCCTGTCTGATGTGCCATGAAAGAAAAACCTTATAGTGTCCTTTTTCTTGCCTGGGTGGGTGGGTGTGGAATTTTATCAGCGAGAAGAGGACTCCCAAAGGTCTGCAAGCACTTATATACCCCTAAAGGCCCCCTGCCCAGGTTACTGCTAGCCATCTCCCCTCGACCAATGGCCAGCAAGCCCTGATCCTAGTCCTAGCCCCTTCCCTGCCCTGTCATCCTGATGTCACTAACCCCTGCCCTCCCTCCCCTCCCTTTGTCTCTTCTGGCTAGGGCCATGAGACACCCTAGCTTGTATTTTATTGTAAGCTTAATTGTCCCATGATCCCCTCCCAGAAATAAGACACACCACAACCTGTTGACCTTTGGCTGCTCATTGGCAATCATTTATTTTTGGCACATAATATAATAATACATCCAACATTTCATCTATCACCATAATAACAATACAACAGACATATCAGTCCTTTTCTTTACAAAAAACATATCAGACCCTTTTCTTCGATCTTGCTCCATCTTCTTTCTTGGTCATCTTCCTGTTCTTCGGGGTCCGGACACTCAGATCTGGCCTTCCCCATTCCATCACTAGAACCAGGTACCAAACTTACCCGGACTCCCCCCTTCCAGGTAAAGACACAGAGATCCATCCCCTAGCTCTATACTCCTCCCTTCCCCCAGTTACTCCCATGCCTGGGTTCCTTTGTCCCTAGTCCAGGGTACCTACCCCTTCCCTTCCTCTTCCTGTCCTCCTTTCCCCCAAACCTCCCTCCTTTTCCACTGACTCATCTCCAGCTTGCGACAGAAGATGGGGCTTCCCCTCTTGTGGGTTAGTATTGGGGGCTTCTCTTAGCAATTTCCCCTACCAGATCCCCAAATGGTCGCAAGAACAGGCACATGCCGAATTCCAACAGGTGGACCCCGTCTGACCTGTACACATCAGTCTGCTCGAATGAAATGTCTCTGTGCTGCATGTGTACCACCCATCTCTATTACTGCCCTCGCTACCTTCCTATTAATGCATTTTCTGGCCTGCTCCACTGCCCTGACACCCTTAGTGCCCCTTTTCACCCACCGAGATGTGATCTCAGACCATCCGATAATCACCCCAGACCACCAACTCTTTATCCTCTCTAACTCCTTCACCATGTCACGTACCAGAGATCCCCATGGCATCTGCCCCCCCGACATCATTGCCCCCAAGATGGATAATCATACAGTCATGCCTGCCCCACAGCACTCGCAGCTTATCCAACAGCGGCAACAGCTGGGCCCACCTCATGCCCCTGATGTCTTTCCACTGCACCTTCATTTGCTGCATGCCTGGTCGCAGCTGCTTCCTTCTGTTCATGGAGGCAACAAACCTTTCAGCCCAATAAATGAAAGAGTGCCCAACAAGCCACACCTGCTGCATGGAGCCTGCCACGAAAATAAAACAGAATGAGTTATCAGCATCAGTACCTTACATATCTCTTATAACTGTTGGACTGCCATCGGCTTCACTTCCTCGACTGTTTCTCCGCTTGCCGCAGCCTCCGACGTTGCCCCTATTCCAAAAGACTGCGGAGCAAACTCCCTGGGATTCTTGCCCATGAATTCCAGGGCTTTCTTAAGGACTGAGCCAATCTGGAAGCCCATCACCAGGGACCTGTCCCCGTGCTGGAAGCATGCTCCCTCACCCATTCCCCTAGCCCTGACATACTCCTCCATGGCTGCCACTGCACACACCTCCTTGAACTGGTGCCTCACCAATGTCACAATGGTCCCTTTCCCTCTCAGGTCCATCTTGGACCTAGGTAGTCAAATGACCACTGTGTCCCTACCCCATACAACACTCCCATATCGTAGCACCTATGCTGCTGCTGCTTTCCTTGGGGCCACTATCTCGCCCACCATAAAGGTGCCCCTGGCCATGACTGCAAAAATACCCCGGAACAAACATGCCTCCTTGGCTGAGGTGCAAACATGCTGTACCACCCTCATTACCCCCTTGATTAAAGGCCCCATTGCGGGTCTTCGCCTGTCCATCCTTGTTCCCTGACCCCTCTACCATCCCGTGACCATGCGCCGGACCGTTCTCCCCCAGCGACATCCAGCGAACCCCTGTCCTGACACATCCAACCTATGCCTGCCAGTTGAACCCCCATAGTGGTGTGTGTCATGCCTCCCTCCCATTTCTCCACCATGTATTGCATCACCTGTTTCTCCCATACTGACTCAGCTATGTCCCAACCCTGATTAGCCCAAAACTCCTGGAAACCTACCCACACCCCTTCGTAAACTTTTAGGGTGTTGGCTGACCAAGAACTTCTATACAATGCCCTGGCTTTCTCCCTCCAATCTCCCTCTGTTGGCCTGGCAACCTGGTCCTGTGTGGCACTGCCTGCGGGGCCAACTCCCGGAATCTTTCCGTCTGAAAACAGGACAAACTGTCAGCCACTTCATTCTTGAGCCCTTCAATATGCTGCGCTTTGAATGACACATTCAGCTGTAAACCCAACAGAACCATGCATTGGAGAACTCTGCCAACAGAGTCTATGCTACCACCTTGCCTGTTCACCACTTCCACCACCCCTTTGTTGTCACACCAAAACAGGATTCGCTTACCTCTCATCCCATGAAAACTTCCCATAACATTTTTGCCCTACGCATTGGGATAGCCCATGGTCCATGCTTCTACAACCCCAAGGATGATGGGTGTGCGAGCCAATGTGCATCCCCACCACCCACCCTTAGCCTTCCCTTCAATTCCAGCCATAGTTAGAGTTATAACCCCCCCACCAGCCCCCCGACCCCTGCCTGGCTCACCACTCCCCGCCCCCCCAAAAGAGCTGGTCCTGGTGCTGTTCCCCAGGTTATACAGCCTTGTCCTCCTCTTGCCTGCAACTTGTTGCTGGGTGTGGCCCCACACACTGTGAGCAGGCATGCCAGAACTTGCAGCTGGGCCCCGTACATGATACCCTGTTAAAAGCCCAGCAGGTCTTCACCCCCGTGGCTGCCACAGCCCGTTTTGCCTGCTCCCCTGATGGCCCACATGAAGGGCCAGAGAGGGTCCTCACCACAGCTCCAAGTGGGTACAGTCCCACCTCAGGTCCCTTTTTGTGGCCATTCATTTCTGAAATGTCTCATTGTACTTCAGCCACCCGTACCCCAGTTTTGCCTCATATGCATCTCTGATAATCACCGTATAAGTCATGAGCAGAATAGCCAGTTCCAGCTGCATCTCTAGCACCAGTGTGCTGTAAACCAAAAGCGCCACCTGCCATGTGTCAGTGCTCTTCCCCTTATACTTAGCCTCTTCCACCTTGTGTCCTACCACTGCCAATGTTACTGCCATTTTCGATTTACCCACAAACTCTTTCTGCTCATACTTAGCTGTGTCTTCGTCCACCAGACTAAAGATATCAACATACTCACCTTTCCATATTTTCTCCTTCAGTGAGGATGGTACATGGTCCCCCAGGGTAAATCCAGGTGGCCCGTCGTATAGTTTCTTATTCTCTTCTTTCCCCTTGGTCCCCATGTCCCCCCTTTTCTCCCCCCACTTTTATGGCTTGCAATGCCTGCTCCATCTTTTTCACCCCTTCCTCTCCCATGTCCCCGAGCAAAACTTCCAAATACTCCTTTAGATCCCCCTCATTATTGGCATCCATGTCTTCCTTACCACCATCTGACCTCTGCCCCCCCCCCACCGGTGCTGGAGCCAGGTCCAGTACCGGCAGTGGGGCTGGCAAGAGGCTTGGTCTCGCTCACCTGGGGCTCTTCCTGGGTTTTCCACCACCTGTCTGGTCACCAAACTTCTTCCTTTTCCTCTGTGCCTCCTCCTCCACCTCTCTCCGCTTGGCCACCTCCACCAGCTCCGTCATCTGGCCCATCAGCTTGGCTGCCTCCTCCAACATTTTGGTGCTGGAAACTGGTGCCTTCGTTGGTGCCAAAATCCTAGTCTTGTCACTACAGGGTGCAAAGAAAAACAGTGAATGCAAGTCAAGGCCTCCCAGAACCACCAACTGGCCTGCCGGACCCAAACATGCCGCACCAGCTCTGCCAGCAGGGTGAAACCTAGACCATGTTCTCCTGGGTTCTCCATGCTAGTCACCACCAGGAGCCCACCTTGTGCTCTCTTCCCAAGGACCCCTGGGGGATAAGCCACTCTCAAGCCCTTCTACCCTTTCCCTGTCTCCCACCTTCACCTTGCCTCCAGGCATTGTAAGGACGCTATTCCAGGTCGCAGGGCCCCAGCTCTCACTTACCACTCATGCTGTAAGCAAAATGGGGGGCCTCATGGCCAACTGATCTCTGAAAGGGGAGCTACCGCAAGGCACACACAACTGCCACCTCTCTCCATGCTCACCCGTCCCCTCAGCATTTCCTTGTCTTTACACCTGTTCAACTGTATATCCAGTGCCCCATGTCATTGATGGGGTCTTCTCCCCCTCATGCCCCTCCACCTCCCCATGCAGGCAGCCAATAAATGTTGCCTTTCCCTTGCTCCACCCAGTCCAGTCCCCACCCCATATTCACCAGGCCGATGTACCGCAGTCTATCTATGACCCCTGCTCCAGCCAATTTGGTCCCCACCCACCTCCTGCAGGCTCCCAACCACTTCCCAGGCCTATGGTTCATATTGCTTGACCTCCTCCCCCCGTTCAGCTGCCTCGGGCCTATGAAAAGAAAATGAGTATCTGGATATGCTTACCAAGAAAACATTATCGCTAATAAAAGAAAACTATATGGTGACTAACAAATATTGCTGCACTAATTCACAGCATAAATAAAATGTCAGTAAATTCAGGAAAAAGGCTGATTACCAGCCCCCACTAGTCGCTCTCAGCAGTCCAAAACACCCTCCTCAACCGTAAAAAAACCTTCTCACACCCCTGGTCTGCTGATTCCCATTTTGTGGGCCATAATACTTGACATGTTATTTCTGTCATTTGAACACCTCCAGCTGCCTGGAACCAAATGGAAGAAACTCCTGTAATCCGTGAACAAACAACAACCATCCTGTTAAAATGCAGGTGCTCCAAGCCTAAACTAGCCCAGCCCACAACTCTTGCATGCCCTGACCTTCCAAACCAGGCCCTTCATGGTTGTTGGATTGGGCCCATTGTTTCCTCATGCAGCCCTCTGTCTGGTGTCTTCCCCTTGACCTACATAATTACCCTGCCCCTGCCTGACTCAGGCCCAGCTGTCTGCTTCCAAGCCCTACTGCCTGAATGGGGCTTAACTGCTCCAGGGGACCCTTCTGTTGCCTACTTCTCACCAGGAGCCACTCCAGCCCCTGAGTTCCTCCGCTGGCCCTCGCCATGCCCCCAGGCCACATCCTTGCTGGCATGCTCTCTGGCTCCCAAGGCTTCACTCATCACCTCCCCCCCAAGCACATCCCCGCCTGTACTCCTTCTCACACAAACACCCACGCTACCTCCCAACCTACCCTTATCACGTTCAGTATCCCTCTGTTTGCTTGTTCTATGGTCAGCCCTGCCCACCACATGGTCCAAGGCCCAAACCAGGGCACGACTCCATTTTTGCCAACTGCGCTGAAACTCTGTGACTATGATCACTGTCCCCCAAACACTACAGAACCTTCATGTCTTGCGACATGCAAGTTCTCCACATGCTCTGCTACCACCAGCTTCCACTACAAACTCCGCAGCTTCCTGTAATCTGGCCCTCTGCTGGTGAGTCCTGCAGAGGCCTATGAATGCTCCAAACCTCATTCTTTACCCCCTGTGGATTCCACAACAAGCCCCCAATGTCGCCAGACCAACAAAAGCCTGACTACTCACAGTGCATTTACTGCCATGTTGTTTACAGGTATAGTGAGACACATTCACTCCTGGATTGCAACCAAACTCCAGCGTACTGCTATAATTGACCACATAATAAAAACCCACCTCAGCTCACAAGAAAATTAGGCCTGGGCTCCACGTAAGCTAGCAGCCCCGAGGTCCCAGGCTGTGCCTTACCTGATTGCCACGATGTACTGATAAGAGATCTGGAATTTTATCAGCAAGAAGAGGGCTCCCAAAGGTCTGCAAGCCCTTATATACCCCTAAAGGCCTCCTACCCAGGCCCCTGCTAGCCCCCTCTTCTTGACCAATGGCCAACAAGCCTTGTTCCTAGTCCTAGCCCCTCTCCTGCCCTGTCATCCTGATGTCTATAACCTCTCCCCCCTTCCCTCCTCCCTTTGTCTCTTCTGGCTGGGGCCATGAGACAACCTGGCTTGCCTTTTATTGGCAAGCTTAATTATCCAAAGCCTCTTTATGGCCAGTTCTAATCTGCGTGAAAAACAATGAATAGCAACAAACCACTGTATGTTTTCCCTTAAAAGTGCAGTAAGACCCCATCTTACACATATGTTGACAGTTGCCCCATCAGCTCCAAACCCAACCATTTTTTAATTACTGTCTGTAAGAATGTCTAAGAGGAGATTTTTCAGTCCCTCACTTGTGACATCTGATACTGCTTTCATTCATAAAAATTTAGTCTCCATGTGCCCATTGATGGGATTTACATAAATTACATAAACCAGTTCCTTTTCAATTACATCACTGTCAGTATTACCATCCATAAGCACTGAAAATTAATTAGCATTCTTGACAGTTACCAGCAGGTTTTCTTCTAGGTTCTTGCCAAAACACATTGTGAATTCTTTCCCACTAACAGCATTAATGTAGTCATTGCCCAAATGAACTCCATGGCACTTCTTATGTTCTGCTATGACTTCAAACTTTTTAATAGGGATGTCCTCTTTGGCCATCATATACAGGATCTCCATCAACCTGCCTAGAATCATTCTGTGCTGTTCCTCTGCATTACTGAAAGCTCTCCCTACAAATAAAACTGTTTTAGCTCTGGGTCCAAACCCCTACTAGGTACCCCCCTCACTATTTTAAACTTAACAATTGTAGCATAGTGATATATATTAAGTGGTGACCTTGTTTTACCAAATTTCAAAATGTTAACAGCTTTCTTGTGCTGCTCTGTCTGAAGATGTTTCCAGACAGTGTCAACTTTTAGCTGGGGGCCTGTTATCCCTCCAATTAATGCCTCACTGAAGTTTCTCAACCCACGTAGCTCATCTCTGTACTCGCACCACAATTTGCAACTAATATACACTGCAAAGTCTCCCTCACTGCATATCTGTATTCAGTTTGTTTCTGGATCATATTTTTGGTGCCATCCTTCTGCAGTTGCTAATTTTACTCTAGCCATGTTGCAGACTGCAATTATTAAAAAGTTTGAAGTTAGCAAAGTGGGTATCTGGGTATGAACTACTTAACACATTTCAGTGGCTTACTGTTACTGAAAAAAGAAATGTCAGCAGATTTGCTTGTGACCCCCAGCTCCCCCCCCCAGGCTGGCATGACTCACAGACATTGTAAATCCCCTACCCCTCCATGTCTAGCTGGGCATCCCTCCCATGTTTGTGATGGGCACGGAGGTCAGTCACTGCTGCAGTGCATAGTAGGACACATTATTTAAGCTTTTCACACTGTGGGCTGCCACATGACAATGTCCACCGTGAGTACAGTGCAATAAAGCAGGGCACAGTTCTCTTTTTCCAGCATGGATCACAGCAATAAAGCAGGACACACACACTTTAAATAGCTCAAAGTCTCTGAAAAAGTAGGGCACAACACACTTTGAATGGTTAAAGTAAAAATCTCTGCAAAGCAGGGCACAACACTTTTAAATGTCTTTTCCCATCACTGCAAAGTATTGCAGGACACAACACTTGTGCTTTAGTTATTGTCTTTCCCATCTCTGCAAAGCAGGGCACACCATTTTTAATTGTTTTTTTCCCATCACTACAAAGTACTGCAGGGCACAGACTTATTTGTGATTTACTTATCTTTGCTTCGCATCTCCATAAAGGAGGGCACAACACTTAAATGTCTTTTCTCAGATCACTGCAAATTTAACTGCACTAGAGGGCACAACAGTTTAGGACTATGTACTTGTCTTTCCTATGATCTGTGCAAAGTAGGGCACAACACTTTTAGATTTTCCTATCACTGTAAACTGCAGGGCACAACACTTCAGTGGTTAAGTAAAATGTCCTTTCCCATCACTGCAAAGCAGGACACAACACTTGTTCACTAGGCTCCTCCCCCATCTGCATTAATCAGGGCACAATAAAGCAGAGCACTCAAAATTGTCTCTTGTTCACTGCAAAGCAGGGAACAAACTTTAGCAGCACAGTAAAGTTAAATGTCAAGTTCGCTGCAAATAAGCAGGACACAACACTTAGTAATCTGTTTAAATAATTTCTGTCTCTTCCCCCATGCAACGAGCAGGGCTGCATATTTATTGTATTTATTTGTCATTTGCTTGGTTCCCTTGGGGCTTCTCTGGCCCTTTGATTCAGCTGTGCACCCCTCAATGTCCTTGCTTTAGTGTTCCAGGCCTTGCCAACTGTGTGCCTTTCTGCCATTTGCACAGCACCATCCCCCCCATTCATTCTACATGCCAAGTCAGTGCAGTGTTTTTTCCCTGCTTCAGGCTCCCCACCCATAAATAAAATGAAAAGTTTCTACTTGTTTTTTGCAGATCCCTGATCCTATGCTGCACTCTCTCCAGCTCAGTTAGTGCCGAAATCTTCATGTCTCACTGCCATGATTCTGCCCTGATCTCTGCTCTGATCCCCAGCCTGCACTCCATCTCATGGTCTCGGCCTCCTCGGCTCCCCTCTGATTCTGCGGTCATGGCCTCTTCTGTGCCACTCCTCTGCTCTTTCTATGGCCCCTGCAAAACAAGAACCAGTATCAGTAACCAGATGCAAAACAAGATGATGGAAACAAGAAAATAAGCTGGAAAAAAAATGTGCTTACCACTTTCTATGGTCTGGAGCTCCTGGACCTGTTTCTTCCATGGGGTGATGATGCACTGGCAAAGGACAGAATCACGTTTCTCCCACACAGAGACCTGGTGATGGGGAGGAGCTGGAGCTTCACTGTCGCCAATAAGGGACATCTCAGGGCTCATGGGGTGGGGTGCAGGGGTCCAGGACAGAAAAAAAGCTACCTTGAAGAAAAGGCATTTTCACAGGACCTGGGACAGTTACCAATGATTAGCAATGGCTGTTAATCATTGACACATTTGACTAGCATTTCCCCGATCTTGGGTCGGAAATTGCAATGTGAACCCACTTATTTTATGCCTTGACAATAATATGACAATACCAAAAGGGAAAAATACATGAATACATTAAAGTGTGAGCAACAGTAAAATAATTGTACAGTATGTGTACACAATACAAATACAATCACTTTGTGAATCAGGGAGTCTCAGATCACAAGAGACAGGTTGACATGGCCACACTAAGCAGTCTATTAGTCTCCATACAGACTGAAGATGGATAAATTCTGTCAGAGCCAATGATGTACCCGCTCTGAGGAAAGAGTTTTGAACATTACTTTGAAACATTAGCATGTAAGCACTGATGCCCACCGGTGTCCAACCTGCTCATGCAAACTGCCCCTAACCTGAGGAGTGCATAAAGGAGAAAGAAGGTCCTTTATTGCATGGGAGCATGTACAGATGCCCGTCAGTGTCAGACCTGCTCATGCAAGCTGTCCCTAGGCTGGGAAGTGCATAAAGGAGAAAAAAGGTGCTTTATTGCATGGGAGCACATACAGATGCCCATTGGTGCCTGACCTGCTCATGCAAGCTGCCCCTAGCCTGGGGAGCATGTGAAGGAAAAGAAGTTTGGTACTGTGATTAGAAAAGCAGTGTTTGCACGCTTCTAAAATCTCCTAAATGGATTAGGCAAGTGAGCCAGGAAATTAAATGAAGCAACCAAGATATGATCCATTTATTTGTAGAACACCAGCACTTTATTGGAACATTTGACACATTTGAATCACAAGTAATAAAGCAGCAACTATGGTAAGCTATAAGTGGTACTTTCTTTGTTGATTAAGTCTGACATATGAATAGACTGTTTTTCAATGCATGTAGAAACACTGCACAATGTACTAGTATTTCATGCGGTGTACCTCTAAGACAGCAAAACATGCACCACCTGCTTGACTCCAGCTCTAAGTATGGGCCATTTGTCCTGTGCATAGTCTCCTGTTTGTTGATACCTCTATGTACACGTTTGGTGCTCCTGGTTCCTATCTACAAAGACATGTGGTGACACAGTGAATAGAGATACTGTTTCTTGCAGTGGGTTCTGTATCCTACCAATGAGAAATGCCTCCGAATACCCCTAGACAAAGGGAGGGGATGAGGGCTCATATGGGCATTTTTTACGTATTTGGAAATGTGTGTGTGTGTGTGTGTGTGTGTGAAGGCTGTTAGCTATCCCCAGTATACTGTTTCATGTGTTTACCTTGACACAGTCATAGTTTTCTTCATTTAGTGTCCCTTGTAGTGCTGTACAGAATTTTCAGATTGCAGAATTTTTGAAAATTCCAACTGATTCTGCAGAATTCAGTTGGAGGCAGAATGGCAGAATTCAAATGCAGAATGATGTTATGTTATGGACTGTGTTATGCAGCTGTAAGCCCCTTTAGGGAGCATACTATTTAATTTATTTGTAGCTTCAGTGTCTGGACTTGGAGCTCTGCCTGCTGGTGGGGGGGGAGCTGCAGCTCAAGGGTATAAGTACAGTAGGTATGGTTTTTGGTGGGAGAGAGTGTACTGGTATAGGAGAGGAGAAGTAGGTGTGTGTTTCAGCCATTAGGGCTGAGGTTTGGGGCCAGGGAAGCCAATTACCACCCTAGTCCATTGCCCTGGTCCTCCACCCTCTAAGATTGGCGTGAGGATACAGCGATCAGGGCCAGGAGGAGTCTGGAGCCATTTGAGGACTGCCTGTGCCAGCAGGAGCCAGAGACCAGGCAGAAGTAAAGTCACCCGCCTTGTGACTTTCTGGCACCATGGTGGAATGGCACAGGTGAGTCCCCCCCGTATCCTCATCTGAGGGCAAGCATGGAGTTAGTTCTGGAGCTAGGTCACTGGGGCAATATGGTGGTGACAGCCTGTGTTTGCAGGGAACACAGTGGTGGCAGCCTGTCTCCCTTTTCTGTGGCATGTTGGCCTGGCCTGAAGGTGCTGGGGAGCCTGTTCTGCCCATGAGCGGAGTGTGAACGGGTCTCCGGGGTGGCCAGGGCTAACAGAAATGCCCTGGGATGCTCAGAGCTGCACAAGGGCTTAGGATAGGTTCTATCATGTTGGTTTCAAATCCAAAAGGTGACCAATATTACAGCAACACCTAAATGCTGACGGAGGCCATGTCATCCAGCAATTGTGCCACCTGACCTCTGTGATGCCCAAAGCACCAATGCACACCCGGGCTGGTCTGTGTCCAGAGTGTTAGGTGTCAATTGGAATATTGATGGACTTTTGAAGTTTTACAGTATGATTTGAAATGGGCCACTATATAGGGCTTCAATTAGTCTTTCTGAGCTTGTTCCAATGATGTAATCATGTCTCGCATTAGCACCATCTTATGGCTAGATTGTGGCACCAACTTTCAAACTCTGCGGATCTCAGTTTACAAACTGAAAACATGCTGAAAATGGGTTAAATGGATATTACAAAGGTTAGGGCAACTATGTTTTAAAATGGCACCCCTGGCTATAGCACACCACAATTTCAGATTTTTCAGTAAGCAGCCCCAAAAATTGCTGTTTAGTTGTCAGTTAAAGTGCAAGAGAAATCTTTAGTGTTTTTTATTGCTATATTTTGTGCTGTTTATTCCAATCTTGCAGGCTGTAGTCACTATAGTGTGGGTGAGGTGAGAGAGTGTGCAGAGCCCTGCACAATCCATAGTATCAGCTAGCATCCATAGAAAAACACAGAAATTAAGACTGTAAAATGGCTTTAGAGCAGTTTATTGCCTCATTGCTTTTGCAGTCTTGGTGGTTGATATTTTTTGTTGTGCTTGCTAATGGCTGTGTTTGTACAGTGGTGTGAGAGTTATAGGGCTCTCTGGACACAGACCAGTAATAGCCACATGAGTGATAAGTACAAGCTGAGGCTCTGAGGGTTACATAAATTTAATTGTCTGCAGTTGGGTGAGTGTGAGAAATTTCTGTAGTGTGCAGTCACTGTTGCAACATTTAATTTTCTGCAGTTGGGTGAGTGTGAGAAATATTTATAGTGTGCCATTACTGCTGCAACAAAATAATTTATTTTTCCAGTGCTGTACAGATGAACAATGGTGTTTGTGGTGGATTGAACTGGGGAGAATTCAAAGAGCACAAAGCCAGGCTCATAGACTGACTGGATGGTTGGTGGCAGAGTAAAAGCTGGATTGTGAAAAAAATACTGTTGCTGTCAGAATACAGAGTAGAGGAGGATAGAAAAAGAAGCAAGAGGTCAAGCACCACCCCACACCACTCCCAGACCTACTGAAAGTGGTGCCATGTTATATAAAATGGCATGTAACCGGACTGTGGAGACTTAGTAAGATGGAACAGCAATTGAAAACCATAACAGCATCTCAAATAACAATTCTCAGAGACAAACAGAAATGGAGAGGCAGCTCTAAGACATTGCCAGACAGCTTGCCAGCAGCTGCACTGCCTTACTTACTTTAGCAGCACCACTCCACCACCACACAATCAGTAGTGCCTCAGTATTCAGTCATTCAATTTTCTTAAATATTACAATGTTTCCTGTTTAATATAACACTAACTAACATCAGTGTGGTGAAATTCCTGTCCTTCTGTCATGGTGACAACACCTTCAAGTGTCCCCAGCATGTGCTGCTCTTGATGTTAACTTTTATCTAATCAACACTGTTACTGCTTCACAGTCCAGGCCTCCCTCTCTCCTACTGTTCACCAAACTGTGGATCTCCTTCCACTCTGCCTCCCATTCTATGTATGGTGACCCATGTTCCACAAAAATGTGGTCAGCATTTTGGTCACTTCTCTGATGCTCATCTCCTCTGGTGAGAAAAGTGCAGCCAGATGCTTCCTTGTATAGTCCTTGTGACAGCAACCTCAGTTTTGAATTTAAACTGTATCACCTTTCTTACACATTTTTTCTCTCTCTCTCTCATCAGCTCTCATATGCTCAGAAGTAAAATTAAACCATGAGCACATGTGTCAAAACTGCAGAATCTAATCTCAATGATTAACTCATATACCATGGTTTACATAGACAACGCCTTCAAAACAGCAGAATGCCATTCCTGCATTTTCAGATCACATCACTTAAAATCCCATGCTGCACAGTAATCCACAGTTGCAATATAAAAACCACAGTAACAAACTGCAGAACAGCCTTTCAAAGGTTTATAATCACATAATCACTAAATTAACAAACTCTGGTCAGATACAATACGGCTACAAAATGACACTATTGATGGTGGCTGTATCCTAGCTGTTATATCCTTTATAGGAACTAATCATAAGGCTATCTTTATCCCACAAACTGCACAGCAAATAAAGGCAGCAACAGAGAATCAGAATTGGCTGGTTCACAGGGACAGAGAAACAGGGCTCAGATATCACTGTATAGATAAGAAAATTAAAGACTGTGGGACTGGACAATGTAGCAACCCTGAGGGTAGCAGAAATATTGCAGCGCATGGCCAGCTGGGTCTGGAGCAAGAAAATAGTGTGGATGGGAGAGGATGCAATGACACTGTACTGACTGGCAAGGACATGGACAGATATGTTTCAATTCCACTCCGGTGGAAGGACACAGCGGTGGTGTATTCTCAGTGACATATCACCAAAGCCTCCCCTTGCATTCATGTGCTACCAAATCCCCCTTCTCAATGTAATTGCAGTATGTCAGCATAGCTCTCACTATGCAGCCATAAAACTAAAAGACAATGTCTGTTTTGGAGACAGGAAAGCAAAGCAAAGTTGTACAGTGGAGGATAAAGGCATTTGTTTCTTATTTTTGTTCAATATTTGGACTGAATATACATATTAAAAACAAACTACAGTGTCTATTTTTGGGACAGTAAAGCAAGGCAGAGTTGCACAGTAGAGTAAATATTCAGACTATTTTTGTTGTTATCTGGCCTGAAAAGGGATTAACATAAAAAATGTAAAAAAAGCTAAAAGGACAGGAGAACTCTCACTGCAAAAAAACACAAAAACAAAAGAGAAGAAATGGGGGGCGTGGTTAACCACTGTTCAAGATGGAGGCGTAATTTCCAAGTGCTGTAAACCTAGAGCTAAGTACCTATCTTTTTCGCTTTTGTCTGGATCCCCATTGAGCCCTTTTTCTATCAACTACAATCGGAAGTCTCCCTCTATACAAGATAAAAATTTGGGAGAAATCCACAGCAGGATTGCAAAGATATTCAATTTGGAGAGTTGGGCCGACCGGGTGTATAAGACAGCATGGCACAGGCAGTTAAAGGTGAGGAAGAACCCTCTATTAGGGAAATGTTTTCATCAATTATTACAAGCATTGACGCTTTAACGTTGGCAGCGAACACTTCAGCAAACTCGATCCAGATATTAGATGCCAGAATTGAGAGGACAGAGCAGAAAGAGACCAGTCAAGAGGATATTTTACAGGGGCACTGTGCTACAATGTGAAATCAAGCGGCACAAATCAGACAAATGCAAGAAAAAATTGACGATCTTGAAAAAGAAGCCACCGTAATAATATACGGCTTCTCGGATTCCCTGAGGGTGCTGAAGGAGGGAAAGCTCTTCCCTTCCTACTACAAGTTCTGCCAGGAATCCTAAAACTGCCACCATCTACCAAAATAATGATTGAGCATGCTCACCGCTCTCTACAACCCAGACTGACACAGGGCGACAGATCAAGGCCTATTATTGCACGGATCCTCAATTTCAACAAAAAAGCGGCTATCCATGCCGGGGCTAGGGAACTGAGTCAGCTATGGTGGGGTCAACACCAGATTATGATTTTTCAAGACTACTCTATAGAACTAGTGAACAGAAGAAAGGCTTTTACGGAGGCTCGTCAGAAACTACATGATCTAAGGATCCCATTTTCCCTGCGCTACCCTGCTTCTCTAAAAGTATCCTTTAATGGTACGTTTCAGTAATTTGACTCCCCGAAGGCCACTATGGCTTTTATTGAAAGAACTTGGCCATCAGATAACTGGCCTACAAAACAGCCGAACCCTGAAATGCCCCAAGAATATCAACCCGATCTACAAGTCCCCGTAGCTGGGATGCCTGAATGGGACCCTCGCAGTTCAAAGATCTGGAAGAGACCTCCTAAATCACCACACGCTAAGCAAGACCATCCCCAGGACCGAGACAGGGCCTCCAATGAACTACAATATATGAGTCCATACTTTGCTAAGAATAGATTCTCTCCCTTTCAGGACTGCCCTGATACTGACTGTCGAGAGGAAATGGAGGTTGCACCTGGCCCCGCATCTAAAGTATTGCCTGAGAACAACAGTTCATGGACCTCAATGTCCAAAAATGCCCTGTCTGTGCAGGGAGCAGACTGGCACACCGTGGCTCCGGGTTTCCCTACAGGCTGCAACCTCACGGCTACCGAGTCGGAACAGCTGGTGCCTCCGCAGGATGATATCCCGAACTGATCAGATGCCGAGTTTCAGATAAGTCAAATAGGCTTTAGCCTGGGACAAATTCTGGATGCTTGGAGGGTAGCGGGGTAATTTGCTAATGACTGAGGGCTATGAGCCCCTGGGTTTGTGTTCTTATCCTTTTGCTGGGCAGACCGGCAACTGTCCTTCACCCCCAATGAGCACTTTTGGGAATTTAAAACATATATTGGGTTATTTCTGTTAGTATTACTGATTTTGGTAGAATAATGGGATCTCTCCCTTCTCAGCCGAAGAGGTTCTTTTTCAGAGAACTCCTTAAGATGAGGTTGATAGTGTTCCCTACCCCCCAGGTTCATCGGATGTTCTCCGTTGTACGGCCTAAGTTAAGCAGGTCTCAGGTTGACATCCTAGACTTACAGGTCTCCCTGGGTTTATTCAGAGGGATCGAAGGCTATTAAAACCCCTGTTTGCTCTAAGCAGGGTGCAGTTTGTTATTGTTGAATTGAAGTGTTGTGTTGTTACTTGGAGAATCAGTGTAAACTACTTATCAACCTTATATTGCCCACCTGATATCTGACCTTCTACCCTCTATCTACACCCCACAGAGGGGTTTGGACATACCATTTGTTGGTATTCCAACTGGTTAAATCCTTCCTCAATTCTCAAACTCTTGTTTAATTTCAAAGGTTATGTTGAATAACAATGTTGGATTAGAATTACAGGACAGTAGTCCGAATTGTATATTGATTTTGATTTAATACAAGGATATATAGGTCTGTGTGTTCCCACATATTAGGGTTTGTAACTTTCAATTAAGCCAATTTTAGTGGCTGGTGGCCATCAATACAAATCCAACAGAACAGAAGGGGAAATCTTGCTGGGGTAATTTTGTTCAGCGGCAGTTTTTTCCAGTTGTTTAGCTTATAAGTAAGGCAAGATGTCAGAAATTGCATTCCACACTTGGAACGTGCGAGGGTTAAACTCTCCAATGAAATGCAAAAAGGTACTGGCATACCTGAAGCGCATTCACTCTAAAATAGCATTCCTACAAGAGACTAAATTAACAGAGGAAGATTATAAATACATGCTAAAGGGTTGGGTAGGGCAACAGGTCCACTCTAATGCCCCCTCCAGGAAGTGCGGGGTAATCATCCTCCTGCACAAATCTCTCCCATGGACCCTGACAAAAACAACTTCGGACTTGGAGGGTAGATGGGTGATGGCGAATTATGAGACCCCTTCTGGACCGGTTTCTCTCTGTAATGTATACACCTCCAATGAAGACACCCCGAGTTTTTTCCATGCTGTTGCAGAGGTGGTTTTGGAATTTCACCCCCCAGATAGCCCTCTTCTTCTTGGAGGTGATTTTAACCTGACATTAATTCCATCAATAGACAGGAATGATGGGAGTAAGGAATCCCATCTCAGAAGTGGGAAGGCATTGAATCAAATGATTCAGGATCAGGGTCTTACAGACATTTGGAGCCTTTTTAACCCCAGAGAGAGGGATTACACCTTTCACTCGTCTCCAAATGACTAATATAGTAGGTTAGACTTCTGACTAGGCTCCCCTTCACTGACATCTAAAACTTTGGATGTAAAAATTCTTCCTTGTATTATTTAGGATCATGCCCCAGTCCAACTTCTGGTTCTATGGGAGCCGGTAGCCCTTCCAACTCAAAATTAGAAACTAGACCCTCTCCTTATGCGAGATCCAGACTTTACTCCATGGGCTCATACTAAGGTCTCTCTATTTATTGATGAGAACCCTGTCACAGATACCTCACCAGGTAACACGTGGGAGGCCTTTAAGGCTACAATGTAAGGGAACATTATAGGGTTCGTAGCAGCCAAGCGTAAAGAACGAGAACACCAGCTACATCAGCTAGAGCAGGAGTTGGCAATAGCTGAAACCAAGTTGAAGGCCCTCCCTCACCCCCTCCACTCATTCCAGCTTAGTTAAGACCATTTTGGGACTCTATTTTGAAATTAACCAGCTGCTTAACAGGAAAGCTGAAGTTGCCATCCTTCGTCTTCGACACTCCTCTTGGGAGGGAGGAGACAAGGGAGGCAAAGTCCTCGCTTACCAACTCCATAAGCAACAAGCCAGTAGGTTCATATACAGCCTAAAAGACAAGCAGGGAGTAATGAGTAACACCCCAAAAACCATGAACTCCATTATGTCGTCCTTTTTTAAATCCCTTTACACCTCTTCGCATAGGTGTATGAATTTGGATACATGTCCCTTCCTAGGCTCTCTTCCACTACCCTGTCTTATGGTGCAGAAGTCACAACTTCTGGAACTCCCTATTTCCCAGACTGAAGTGTGTTCAGCTATTCAAACTATGAAGTTGGGCAAGTCTTCTGGAGCAGATGGCTATACGGCCAACTTCTACCAAGCAATGGCCCCTATTATCTCTCCCCTTCTGACCGAGGTATTTCAAGAGATAGAAATTAAAGGTGCTTTCCTTCCCTCAGTGAGCGAGGCTACCATTGTTCTTTTCTCCAAAAAAGGTAAGGACCTCACTAATCCAGGAAATTACCACCCAATCTCTTTCATTATATCTCAGTGTACCATAGTGGCTGGTGTGGGTTGCAGGATAGCCCTCGTCTACCATCCACCAGGAGACAAGAGGCGATTCCTGCAGGAAGTGGCAGACTTCATCACCGATATGGCATTGGAGTCACCCAGATTGATGGTTCTGGGCGACTTCAATGCATGGGTCGACGACAAACTCTCAGCCTTTGGGCAGCACTTCCTCCAGTTGATGATATCACTGGGCCTTACACAGATTGTTTCTTCAGCCACTCATAATCACGGTCACTCTTTGGATTTAGTTTTCCTCCTGGGGGTTGAGGCCTCTGATTTGGTGGTGAAACCTGTCAGTTGGTCTGATCAGTACACCGTGAGCTTCAATTTTTGTGCTCCCCTTCGTAGGTCTGCCCCTGTGGAGATGGTTCGATATTGCCCTTTACAGGATGTGAGCCCTGAAGACCTGATGGTGGTATTGAACCTCTCAGAGTTTCTGGTTGCCAGCTTGGGTCCTGAATCTCTGGTCTTGGCTCATAATCAGGCAATTTCCTTGGCCCTGGACTCAATTGCTCCTGCCCGTGTTCATCCCCCCTCTGTCTCCGCCCTCGGGCCCTATGGTTTGATGGATCCTTGAGGGAGTTGTGATGTGTGGGATGATGGTTAGAGCATTGTTGGTGGCAATCTGCTTTAGAGGTCGACCGCCTTAGTTTGGAGGAGCATTATTGGCTCTACCAATCAGAGATCTCCCGTAAGAAGGAAGAATTCCTGTCCAGGGAGATCTCTGTCGCTCAGAATCGACTGGCTCAGCTCTTCAGAACTGTGGACAGGCTACACAACCCAGCCTGTCTCCAGCTCCGTCGAGCTTTTTCACAAAAGGCGTGTGATGAGATCGCTCAATTCTTTGCGAATAAGGTTGCCGACATCAGATCAGAGATCCGCCTGACACACTCTAAGGGGGAAGCTGTTGGTCGGCATCTGGCTACAGAATCCTCAGCCTCCTGGTGTTCCTTTGACCTGCCGATGTTCGAGGATATTATGCGGATCATCCAGAGGATGCACCCTACGAGCTGTAGTTTAGATCCAGGTCCTACCTCCCTGATTTTGGGTTGTGTTGAGATCGTGGACCCGTTTCTGTCTCAAATAATCAGGTGCTTCTTAGAATTAGGTGAGTTTCCCAGCTCCCTAAAGGAAGCTGTGGTGCCTCCCCTTTTGAAGAATGCCTCTCTGGACCCAGATATTTTTGCCAACTACAGACCTATCTCTAACCTTCCCTTTATTGGGAAAGTTATTGAGAAGGCAGTGGCAAACCAGCTGGAGGACCATTTGACCATCCATAGTATCTATGAACCTCTCCAGTCTGGTTTTCGTAAGAGGCATAGTACCGAGACTGCTCTGGTTCGGGTGCTCAATGATCTCTTGATGGCGAGAGATCGGAGAAACTGTTCTATCTTGGTTCTCCTTGATATCTCTTCAGCCTTTGACACTGCAGACCATGGAGTTTTGCTCAAGTGTCTGGAGTCCATCTGTGGACTGTCTAGTACAGTGCTCAGATGGTTTTCATCTTTTCTATCTGGGAGAACACAGAGAGTTGTGTCGGGGATTTGTTCCTCTGACCCTTTCCCTCTGAAGCGTGGTGTCCCTCAGGGCTCGGTGCTTTCCCCCATGTTGTTTGCAGTGTACATGCTGCCCCTCAGAGACATTGTAAGATGGTATGGGCTGAGGTTTCACTGTTATGGTGATGATACCCAGCTCTACCTGTCTTTTGCCCCCGACCAGGTTAGTGCTCTCTCTGTATTTAATAGCTGCCTTGCTGAAATCCATGACTGGATGAATGCGAGCTGGTTAAAGTTGAACGCCGGTAAGACTGAGGTTATGGTTGTGGACCCAGGTCATGGGGCAGGGGGGTTGGAGTCTGGCCAAACTTCTGGCTTATTGCTGAGAGGGATCAGATCCCTACTTCTGAATGGGTGCATAACCTGAGAGTGGTACTTGACGATGGGCTGACTCTTCATCATCAGGTGCCAGCAGTCGTTAAGTCTGCATTTTACCATCTTAAGAACATTGCCAGGGTGAAGCACCTTGTTCCATCCAGCAATTTACCCATGTTGGTTCATGCCTTTGTGACCTCACGCCTCGACTGCTGCAACTCCCTGTACTTGGGGATTCCTGGGGTTGATATCCGCCACTTGCAGCTAGTGCAGAACGCTGCTGCAAGGTTGTTGACAGGGGCATCTAGAAGGACACATATTGCCCCTGTGCTGCGCGATCTGCACTGGCTGCCTATACAGTGGCAGATCACCTTTAAAGTAGGTCTTTTGACCTTCAAAGCCCTGCATGGACTGGGCCCTGACTACTTGAAAGAGCTTCTGATTCCTTACCTCCCTGTATGACAACTCCGTTCAGCCGACGAGGGGTTGCTAGAGGTTCTGAGGGTTACATTGAAGTCTTCTGGGGCCAGGGCTTTTGTGTTTGTGGCCCCAACCCTCTGAAATTCTCTGCTTCATCGGCTTAGGGAATGCATGACCATGGAATCCTTTAAGCGTGATTTTAAGACACTTTTGTGGAGTAAGGCTTTTATGAATTGATGTTGCTGAGAAAATTGATTTTATATGTGTATTTTTGTTTTAATATTCATTTGTACAGTGCTTTGGTGCTTGAAAGGCGCTTAATAAATAAAGTTTTAATATTATTATTATTTATTATTATATTATTATTATACTAGTATTATTATATTATTTATTATTATTATTTATTATTATTATTAACCTCGATAGTAAGATGTACGGCAAGCTTCTAGCAGCTAGGCTCTCCCCCCTCCTTCCTCGTCCTATACACCCCACACAAGCAGGTTTCATTCCTGGTAGGCATAGTTCTGATCATCTGAGAACCCTTCTAAACCTCATACACTCTGCTAGATCTCTTCTCTCTCCAGCCGCGGTGCTTGCTGTGAACTTTGAAAAGGCCTTCGACTCCGTAGAGTGGGACTACTTATATCTAGTCCTTGCACACCTCGGAATGGGTGATAATTTTCTATCAAGAATACAAGCTATTTATAATTTACCCACAGCTAGAGTGAATACAAACTCGGTGCTGGCCCCACCCTTTTTATTAGAACGTGGGACAAGACAAGGCTGTCCTCTCTCCTCCTTCCTATTTGTCCTAGCTGTCAAACCCCTGGCCGGTGCAATTCAGAACCATCCTGAAATAATTGGTCTTACGGTAGGTAACACACCGTACAAAAGCCTTATGTATGCAGATGACCTCCTTCTCCTGTTAGCAGATGCCCATCAATCTATTCCTCCTTTATTGACTCTTCTGGAATCCTTTCATGCATATTCAGGTCTCAAATTAAATCAGAACAAGACCAAGTTAATGCCCTTAAACAAACTCTGTACCCAACAGTTGGCCGAAAGATCAGACCTCCTTTGGGCCCCGGATGGGATAACCTATCTGGGGATAATATTATCGCCCTCGTTGGATACAATTTGGCAAATTAATATTCTCCCTTTGCTTTTCTCCATCAAAACAGAGTTTGATAGATGGAAGCTCCTCAAACTGACTTTAGCAGGTAAAATTGCTGCGATTAATATGGTCACAGCTCCAAAACTCTTTTATTTATTGATGCACATCCCTATCCATCTCCCCAAAAACTGGGACTTAGCCATTGATAAAGTAATTGGACACTTTCTATGGGAAGGCACCAAACCTAAATAAAGTTGAACCAAACTCTGGACCCACTGGAAGCATGGAGGCTGGAACCTTCCTTGGCTAGATGGCTACTGTCAGGCCTTTCTTTTGACTCAGAAGACCAAATGGCTGACCTCTCATCTACCCACTTCACCACAGTGGCTCCAAATTGAGTTAGATAGCTCAGGAATTTTTCTTCCCTCCTCTCTCTTACTTGCATGCCCTAATAGCAAAGCCAGACCTCCCAGCAGTTTAAAATCCTCCCTCACCTCCCCTATAATAGAGACTTCGAGAGCCAACTGGCATGCTGTTCATCAGAGGTTGAAGATGGACCCTATTCCGACTTTGCACCTCCCCCCTTTGGCAGAATCCTGCCATTGTTATTGGGGGTTACTGGTTCTGGTGGGAAAATTGGGCTAAGAAGGGGATCTCCACTATTGGAGATGTTGTGGATCCTAGGTATAATACAATACCTTCTTTTCACTACTTTCAGCAGAAATGGGATATCCCCCAGACCGAATTCTGAAGGTATTTACAACTTAGAGAAGCCTTAAGACCTATCCTGAATTCCCCCTCACATACACAAGACAATCCTTCTGTTTTGCAATCATGGATTAAAAACCCGAAAGGCCTAGCAGGATGTATCTATGCCAATATTAGGGAATCTCTGCCCTCTCAGTCTGAAGATGCTAAAAGGAAGTGGGAAAAGATGTTGCACCTAACTATCTCCTCTGATGCCTGGGATCGGGCCTGGAGGGATACACACAAATGGTTGGGAGACGCCAGATCTCATTTAATACAAAATAAAATATCCCACTCATGGTACAAAACCCCTGTGAATCTTTACAAAGCCAAGCTCCTGGACTCCGACAAATGCTGGAGATGTCAGGCAATGTCAGGAGACTTGATGCATATACTGTGGTCCTGCCCCTTAATTCAGCCTTTATGGCACTCAGTCTGAGATGTGGCTTCTAAAGTACTAGAACTCCAAGTCCCTCTCTGCCCTCTTTTTTATCTCTTGGGTATTACCACTGCCCTTCCTAAGCTTACGTACCTGGAATATAAATGGTTAGCTCTTTTAACCATGCAAACCAAGAGAGCCTTGCTTTGTAAATGGAAGTCCTCCATAATTCCTACATTGATGGAAGTATTGGCATCACTCTCAGCAGTGGCTAAGTGGGATAGAATCTCACACCTGCAAAAATACCAACCTTCCAAATTTAGACTCTGTTGGGCCCCTTACTTAACTTATGTTCACCCTAAAACGGGTATGGGATGATTACCCCTTTTACCCTGGAGGTTATAGCTGGCTCAATACTCAAAACAATACCTTGCTAACTAAGAGTGGGACGACTGTGAACTGAGGTTTCTACTCCCCTTAAATATTTTCCTCATAATCTAAGGTGCCTTCTAGTTTCTTCTTACAGAGACACCAAATTAAAGTCTTTGAAGGTCTTATAGTACACATTTATCAGCCTTAGACTGTCAGAATGGTTTTTGATAGTATTGTTATATGGCTACCACTTTTGTTAAGAACCTGAGTCTTTGGGATTGCTTGTTTTCCTCTGTTCTGCCTCTAGGTAATAGCCGGAGATTGCAGAACATATACACTCTTATAGCTCGATTCCTCTCTTGATGCCATGAAAATGATTAGAGAAACTTGCACAGATCAATAGAACTGACTCGTGTGCCTATGTCCAGCAAATCCTGTCCTGCAGCTCATCCCTCTGGTGAGTACAGTTGTTAGCTTAACGAATGCACACTGTTATAAATAATGACAACATACTGATAAACTGAAATGTATAGGTCTCACTTATGTTCTCTGACTTTTCTACTCTAATACCTTATACTTTACCCTCTCCCCTTGCTATCTAATTACAACAGATGGAACACAAGCTCTACTTCTGCTTTAGTAGGTAGATTAGAATGGACAGGGTTCCTATCTGTAATTTTCTGTATGACGATGGTAGGTAACCTACTGATACCTTTCCCTTCCCCTACCCCCAGAGATTACATTTTAACCCCTTCCCCTCCCCTCACCCTTTTTCCTACTCCTTCCCCATAAGATAGGTGTGTCTAA
Organism: Neoceratodus forsteri; assembly: GCA_016271365.2. Classification (NCBI taxonomy): domain Eukaryota; kingdom Metazoa; phylum Chordata; order Ceratodontiformes; family Ceratodontidae; genus Neoceratodus; species Neoceratodus forsteri. The sequence continues at coordinate 755,005,641 of CM057456.1, read as the reverse complement.
TGTTTATGTACATGTATCCAGCTTACTGTCATAGGCTTCGGCCATTTGTATGTATGTCTGTGCATTTCCTTGTCTAAAACTAATAAAAAAGTTACAACAAAAAAGAGAAGAAATGTCCAGGTAATTTCCTTGTCTTTTTAACAGAATTGTTCATAAAGCCATAAATTCAGTTAAAATATATTACACCAAGCAACCACATGCAACATCAGTATTCCTGAATCTTTCATATACCTTTCTGACTATATCGCCTGGTAACGTGAAGGATGGCATCCATCTTTGTTCCCCCTCACCCCACTGATCCCCTCATCATTAATTGGTCCCACACCAGGACCAGGACACAGAGAACTGGGATCAGGACAAAGAGCAACATGGCCAGCATGCAAGCAATTGGTCTGCTGTGGGCAGAGCCAACAAAACAGTGCCAACTTTAAACTGTCTCTGAGTGCAATCAGTGCACCATACCGCCATGACTGTATTGCTAGCAGCTGCCCAGGGTTGCATGGGGTGGGATCTGTCTTTATTCCCCTTCCCACCCACTGAGCACCTCATTGAACATCTCTCCTGCACTTGGACCAGAACACAGAGAACTGTAACCAGGACAAAGAGCACCAGGACCAGCATGTAGTCATTCAGCTGCTGTGGATGGAATTAACAAAACAGTGCTGACTTTAAACTCTGCCTCCAAGTGTGATCAAACTTCCATTCCTCCCTGACTGCTTCCCAGGGTTGAGAGGGTGGGATCTGTCTTCCAGGGTTGCAAGGAGTGGAATCTGTCCTTGTTCCCCATCCCACCCACAGATCACCTCACTGAACATTGCTCCCACACCTGGACCAGGACATAGAGAATTGTGACCAGGACAAAGAGCACTGGGACCAGCATGTAGTCACTTGGGCTGATGTGGACAGAATCAACAAAACAGTGACATGATTGAAGCTCCATACCTCCCTGACTGTTTCCCAAGGTCAAGAGGGATGGAATCTGCCTTACACAGCTGTTGAAGAGGAGGGCAGATTATCAGCAGTCCTGGTGCCATTCCTTCTGCATGTCAGTCCCAGGCCCCAGATCTGGTGAGGCAAGGTGAGTCTTTCTCTCCCTCCCCCAGTAGTTGAGTGACTAAGTGTGTGGTGGTACTAGCTGGCACTGTTTGTGCAGCTTACTGTGGTGGGTGACCAGTGGGGTCAGGAGCAAGAAAATAGTGCTGCAGTGGGGAGGGAGGAAGTAAATGCACTGTAGTGAGGAGAGGACGTGGAGAGACAGCTGTGGTGTATACACAGTGATGTGCTACCAAAGCCCCCCCATTTGCAGTCACATGCTACCAATGCCCCCTTCCCAATGTAATTTCACTACATCAGCATAGCTGTAACTACGTAGCTGTAAAAATGACAATAAGATACAGAAGCCCTGTGGATTCTTTCCTGGGCATGTCATCTGAAAATGTTCAAACCAAGAATAGTTTGCCAGTCTAGTTTGTGAAGGAAAATCAGCAAATGCAATCTGTTCTGTGAGTTACTTTACTAAGAGGATTTCATCCCAAGACTGAAAAATTCATGTGACAAAGTAGACATCTCATCTGCCTCGAGCTGCACCAGTTCGTGGGAGCAAGAGGAAGGCTACATTATACTGTTTATATTATACTATATTGAACTGATGTGATTACAAGTGACACTAATGATAATTGCCCCAATTTTACTTCAGATTAGTTCAGTTTGGAAATATGGAGTCCATAACTCCAGGTGCATGCTTCCCTTCAGAAAGTGCTCAGGATCCTGATGTGGGTTCCAACTCAGTCAGTAAATATGAGTTTAGTCACAGTAAATACTTCTTGTTGGATGTGCAAACTCGTACAGATGGCAGTGAATTCCGAGAACTTTCCAGAGAAAGAAAACATGTAGCACTCACTTCACACAGCTGTTCTCTGTCTATCTTATCATTTACAAACAGCACCCCGGTTCCCTCATTAACCTTCATGTACTGTGTTTTGTTTTCAGACTCAAGGGATGATTCAAAACTTCCTGGATGACAAATGACTGAGATCTAATCCTGTGTTATTCACAAAATGTCCGGCAAAAGCACCTTGCTACATTTCCTCAAGGATAACATATTGAATCTAGCCATAACAGAGGCCCAACATATGAGAAGCACAAAGAAAGAATAGTTTAACTTTAGCACAGTTTTGCACAGTATAATGTAGCCTTCCTCTTGCTTCTAGGAACCAGTGCAGCTTGAGTCAGATGTCCACTTTGTCACATGAATTTTTCAGTCTTGGATGGAAATCCTCTTAGTGAACAGCTCACAGAACAGACTGCATTTGTTGATTTTCCTTCACAAACCAGACTCGCAAATTATTCCCAGATTAAAAACTTTCAGATTACGTGCCCAGGAAAGAATCTGCAGGGCCTCCATGTCATACTGTCATTTTTATGGTGGCATAGTTGTTTTAGTCTTACAGTCATTTTTATGGGTACATAGTTGTTTTTTCTACAGTGTATGTTGTTTGGAAGCCTTTAAGGTTGGAGCTGATAGTGCTCTCAATACATTTCAGGTCTGCAGTGGTAAACAGCAGCACACAGAATTGTTTTACATAGGATGTGCTTTACTGCAATGGAAGAACACAGCTGTGGTATATTTACAGTGACATGCTACCAGTGGCCCCCCCCCCACACTCTCAGTCACAGGCCACTAAAGCCCCTTCTCAAGGTAATTGCTCTCATTATGCAACCATAAAAATGGCATGCAGAATCACAATTAGCCGTTTATTTTTTTTAACTTATTTTTATCAAGCTTTTTCATTTGTTTTTACAGACATAAGCAAAGATCAAGAAAGGAAAATAGCATGTGTAACATTTCAAGTACAGTGTGCAACAGAACCATTTTGACAGTTGACAGTGATGGAGGGAAGAATAAACATGTTATAATCAGCCTTTCAAAGTGACCAATAAGTTGAGAGAGTCTGTGGTTTCACAATAAAAAGAAATTATAGCATATATGTATGTTAGGCCATGTATTGTCCATATAGCCAATGGCTATCCAGTCTTTAGTCCCTTTATTGTTTTCCTGCAATAAAAACTGTGCAACATACAACTTTATCAAAATCTCAGCTTTGTTTGTTCTGGAACAAATTTAACAGTCACATATTCCAAGAACTCCTTCAGGGAAGAAATTCATGGTCTACCTATAGTTGATACATAAGCCATCTCTTCCAGAATTCTTCCCCTTTCTGTACCTGTCCCCTTAGTTTATATGTAATCTGTTCCATGTTGTAAATAGATTTTATTTATTTATTTATTTAAAATGTGGTAACTGGGAAAGGCACACTGAACCGAGACTCATTTCCAGGTGCGACCCAGGGAACAGGATTACATAGGAGACAAACTGTACATAAAGCAATATAAAAGGTTTATGATTACAAGACCCACACATAAGAAAAGATAACACAATTACAGTACAAAAGAAAATGAGCAGAGTGCAACTTATAACATTTTATTTAGGTGTAGGGCAAACAAGTAACATAAGTACTAGAAACGAGCTGACTAATGAAGAATGGGCAGAAAACACAGCTCCAAACTGGGAGCATGGGGAGAGAGCGGAAAGTGACCAGCAAAGTACAGACTTTTAAGGGGGGGGGAGGCTGCTTGGTTAGAGGAAGATGGAGGGGGTTGCAAGCATTGTAAGCACAGATGAGGTGGGAGAAGTCTGAGGAGACATTTGAGGGAGGATAAAGAGGAGGATAAGCAAAGTTCAGAATGAATCTCATTCCATAGTAAAGGGAGATGATAGGAGAAGGAGGACTGGCCAGTGGCAGAGTGAGGGTGAGGGATGGAGAAAGTACGTGGGTCTCTGCGGTGAAGGGTGTAGTTTGATATGGAAACTTGGGAGAGACAAGAGGAGAGATAGGAGGGGAGAGTTCTGAACCAGAATTTGGCAATAAGGGAGGTGCAGTAAACCAACCTCTTGTGAGATAAAGATGCCAGGGAAAGAGCAAAATGGAGGTGGCTGTGGTGGATGAAGGGAGGGGAGGCAGAAATGAAACAGTGGAAAGATTTCAGGAGTGTGTCCAGTCTGGAGAGGGAAGTGACTGGAGCAGTGCTGCAGGTTACGTTGGAATAATCAATGACAGGCAGAATCATTTTGGTTACTAGCTCCCAGTGGGTGGGGAGAGGGAGACTATCTTTGTGGTGGTAGAGGACTGTGAGCTTGGGATGCAGTTTGGTACAGATGGTGTCTACGTTGCTGGAGAAAACCAAGTGGCCATCTCCTAACTATCTGAAAGCTGGAACAGTATCTAAGGGGGAGCTGTCCAAAGTAAAGAAGACTGGGAGAGATTGGAAGGTGGACAATTTTTGTCTAGAGTAGAAAGTCAGGGCCACTGGAATTTTTTTGTATTGAGCTTCAGCTGGTTTGACTGAAACCAGGTCTGAACTCTGTTGAAATCATCCTGAAGAGGAGAATGCACACTGGCTGAAGAGGGGCCAGAGGTGAAGATGATGATGCTGTCTGCATACAGGTGCATATTGGAGGAATTGCAGACTGAGGGGAGGTCATTTATTAACAGAGAGAAGAGGATGGGGCCAAGGATGGTGCCTTGGGAAACCCCAGCAAGAATGGGGAGAAGGGAGGAAAGTACATCACCAATTTGGACCAACTACTGCCTATTGTGAAGATAGGAGCAGAACCAGTTAACACGGGATCCACTAGGCCAACAGATTTGAGTTTTTGTAGCAGGAGGGAATGGGAGATAAAACTGAAAGCCTTAGCCAGCTCTATGAAAATGGTGGCTGTAATGTGACTCTGATCCACTGCAGTGAAAATAGAGTCAGTGATATGAAACAGATAGGAGATGATAGAGTGCTGCTTTCTAAAACCAGATTGCATGGGTGAGAGAGTGTTGTATTTGGCAAGTTATTCAGACAACCTGGAGTGAATGTGGGATTCCTGGAGGTTGGTGAGAGATGGAAGGAGTGAAATGGGACAGTAATCACTGAGTGCAGAAGAGTCACCTCTCTTGTGAAGAGGTAGCATCTTAGCTGTTTTCCAGGCCTTAGAGATGGTGGAGGTAGAGAGGGAGAGATTATGAATGTGGGCTACAGGAGCAGCTATAGCAGGGGCTGAGATGTGGAGGAGCCTAGGGTGGAGACGATATGGGCTGCTTTTGGCTGGGTTTAGGGTGACGAGGGCTGTGCAAACTTCATGTGGGGAGAAAGGGGGGAATTGGGAGTTCAGTAGGGGGAGAGAGTGAATCAGGTGGGGTAGAAGAAGAGGCTGGAGGGATGGGAGGTGGATTGTCAGGGAGATCAAAAGTGGCACAGAATTTATTGAAGATGTCTGCTACAGAAGAAGGGTCCAAGATGGAGGATTTATCAATTCTGAGGACCAGGGAGGCCTGTTGGGCAGTGGGGTCAAGTAGAAATTGTTGTACTTTCCAAAAAGAAGCGGGTGTGTTGTGTCCTTGCTGGAAGTAGGACCTGAAGTACTTTGCCTTAAAGAGTTGGATGGCCTTTGTGTAGCTATTTCTGAGAGCTTTCTAAGCCTGCAGGTCTGCCTGGGTTAATGACACTTTACAGTGGTTCCAAGCTTTGTCCCTGGCTCTGCATTTGGCCAGCAGATCTACTGTATTCCAGGGGTGAGGATGACGTTTAAGTCTAGCTTTCTTAAGTGGGGGGGGTATGGTAGTTCCAAATGTGGTTTAGTATGCTGGAGAAAAGGGATAGGGCACAGTCAGTGTCGCAGGCTGAGAAAATGGGGAGCCAATCAGTCATAGTAAGATCTTGTTCAAGGCTGTGATGTCTACATGTGGAGAGGGTGGGACCATATGTATTTGGGGATGGTGCGGAGAAAGTGTATCTTACGAACGCAATATGTGATTTCATTAGTTCTATGTTGCAAATAGATTTAACTATATTATGCCAATGTTTCAAAATAGGTAGGGTCATGGTTAACCTGTCTTGTTAGATTTTTTTTTGTTAACTGCAGTAATTAAGGTCAGTAGGAGCTTTAACCTATCTCCCCTCATTTCTCTAGGTGCTATTCTAGCCAGAGCTAACTTAGGGGTCAGTGAGCCTAATTCAGTATAAATGTTCCATACAGACCCTTCTATCACTTTTCAGAAGAGTGTTATATGCAGGCAGAACTAGCAAATATGACTATGGTCTGCATGGGGTACTCCATAGTCTCTCCAGCAGCAGCCATATCCAGGGTCTAGATAATGCCACTGTATGGATGGGGTAACAATATACCTCATTCTGCATTTCCATGCAAAATCTCTCCAGTATGTGGAAGGTACGATGCAATTTATTTATTTATTTCAAAAGTTTCACCAGGAAAGGCATACATGGCTGGTAACAGCTCATTTCCAGATGTGTCTTTGGGAGGAGGTAGAGGAAGATAATTAATGACAAATAGAATAACATTAACATATTGTAGTAGGAAGAAACATACGAATCATAGCATAAACATCAAACTGAAAGCAACACTGAGGCATTTAAACAAAATAAGTACATTAACATGGATATAGCAGGATGTAGCTAGAGGGCAGTAAAAGGCTGAAATTAAGTGCAAAGTGAAGATAATGTAGGCGGTGTTAGTGAAGCTAACCAGTAGATCTTCAAGAGGGGGGACAGGGAATTGGCAACAGGAGCTAGGGTGATAGGTTAGATTTAGGAGTTAGGGTGAAAAGTTAGAGTTAGAGGGGGAGGGAGATGAGGCATGGGAGAGTTGGAGGGAGTGGGAAGAGGGGTATATATGTACAGTTGGGGGGTCAGGTGTAGTTGCAGGAATGAGAAGAGAACTTGAGGAAAAGAGAAGAGAGAGAGAGAGAGAGCATGGGGAAGAGGCAGAGATGACAGAGAGAATTCCATAGTTTGGGGATGTGGTAGGAGAAGGCAGCCTGGCCAGCTGAAGATGATCTAGTAGGGTGTGCAAGGGAGCGGTAACTGGAGTTATGGTGGGTGTAGTGAGAAGGATGGGGATGAAAGGGGACAGGTGAGGTAAGGGGGAGAGAGCTAAGCCAGAATTTTGTGATAAAGGAGGCACAATAAGTGAGGCACCTGGCTTCAAGGGAGGTGAGGCACCTGGCTTCAAGGGAGGAAAGAGAGATGGAGGAGTAAAGGGAGCAATGGTGGGTGTAGGGCAGGCAGTCCAAAGTGACTGAAGGAGTGGAAGAGGGAATCCAGTCTGGACAGGGTGGACATAGGAGCAGCACTGTAGAAAATGTCTCCATAGTCAAAATGAGGAGGATCATTTGTTGGACAATGGCTCTAAGAGCCGGCAGGGGGATGCAACCATGGTACCTGTACAAGGCACCCAGTTTAGGGTGTATTTTTTGTGGATGGCATCCACATTTCCAGAAAAGTCAAGGTGTCTATTGAGCCAGACCCCAAGGTACTTAAAGGTGGGAACATCATTGATCATGGTCCCATCTAGGGTGTGGAAGGAGGGGAGGTCAGTAAGCCTTGAGAGTTTCTGTCAAGTGCCAAAGGTCATGGAGACCATTTTTTTGGCATTGAGGGATAGTTGATTTAATCATAACCAGTGCTGGATGTTGTTAAAGTCCAGCTGGAGCTTGGCCATCAGATCAGGGGGAAGGAACTAGAGGCATAAAAAACTATGTCATCTGCATACATATGGATGGATACAGAGATGCATGCAGTGAGAAGGTCATTCAGGAAAATTGAAAAGAGAATTGGGCCAAGGATAGATCATTGGGGGACACCAGTGGTGATAGGGTGAGGAGGAGATAAGGGATCACCAGTTTTAGTAGTAGATGGGGAAAGTCCCGCTACTGTAAGTTTGTCAAGGAGAAGGGGGTGGGCTACGGTGTCGAAGGCTTTGGCCAGGTTGACAAAGATGGTGGAGGTGGTGAGGCCCTGATCCATGCCTAAGAGAATGGAGTCAGTATGCTGTAGGAGGGAGGAGAAAGTGAAGTGAGGGGTTTAGAGAACTGAGACTGGAAAGGGGTGAAGAAGAAGGACAAGTCCAAGAAGGTGGAGAGGAGAAAGTACTAGGTGCTCTTGAAGTTTAGCAAGGGTGGGGAGAAGGAAGATAGGGCGGTAATTGCCAGGCATGGAGGGGTCACCTCCTTTGGGAAGGAGTATAACAGTAGCATGTTTCCAAGCATCAGGGACAGAAGCAAGGGAGATGGAGAGGTTTAGAATGGAGGAGAGTGGTAGAGCAATAGCTAAGGCAGAGAGGAGGAGTTTAGGGTTGAGCTCATCAGGACTCCTGCCCTTGAGAGGGTTTAGGGCCAGTAGGGATGTGAGAGTGCCAGCAGGACAAATAGCAGAAAAGGAGAAAGGGGGAGTCAAGGAGGGAAGGTGGGGGAAGAAGAAAGGGGAAGGGAGGGCAGGATAGAAGAGAGAATGGAGGAGGCATAGGAGATGAAGAAAAAATTGAATTCAGAGGCAACAGAGAAGGGATCAGAAATGGTGACATTGCTTACTTTGAGGACCGGGGCAGAGGACTGGGTTGGCAGGTAGAAGAGGGCATGGATAACCATCCAGAACTTGAAGGGGTGGTTAATGCTGGTTTGGAAAGAGAAGACAAAGTATTCTATCTTGGCAAGCCTAGTGACTTTGCTACAGGTGTTGCAAAGGGTACGGTATTTGACTTAATCAGCAGGGGAGCCAAAGGACTTGTGAGCCTTCCAGGCAAGATCTCGAGCACCGAGCAGATAAGAAATTCAGCAGAGATCCAACAGAGGTGGGCACCACAAACCCTGGCTTTCTGAAGGCAGCATGCAGCTCCCAGATAGACTGACATTTGGACTTAAAATAGCTGAATCAATGGAGCTAGCAGAGGATATGGGTGACCAGCCAGTGGCTGCTAAGTCCAGGTGAAAGGAGGATAAGTCCAGTGACCAGAAGGACTGGATCTGCAGGAACTTGAGAAGGGTCTTGGGGCGGTGTAATTTTCAGATACAGTTGACCAGATGGTGGTCACCGAGGGCATCTGGAAGGATGCCAGCATCAATAATCTGGAGGGGGCGGGAGGCAAGAACTCAGTCCAGTAGGGTGTGGTTGAGGGATTTATGGTTGTGGTAGGTAGGGTCAGTGATCAGTTGAGAAAGATTAAGGGACTTGATGTTGTGGCAGAATTTGGACAGAGAAGGGGAGAGCCAATTTAAATTGAAGTCCCTGAGGATGAGTAATTCACCAGTCAAGGCATGGGTAGAGATAGTAATGAAGAGCTCACTGACAGAAGAGGAGGAGAGGCCTCAGCAGCAGTAGATGCCAGCCACAAAGATAGTAATAGAGAAAGGGAAGGAGGGTTTGTAGAGTAAAATTTCATAGGCACATGGGGAACAGATAGTGAGTATAGAGGTGAACTGGATGGCAGAGGAGAGGTAAATGACAACACCACCACCCCTACTAGCATAATCCTGTTGGGTAATGAAATACCCAGGTATGGCAACCACAGTATCTGGAATCTTGAGGGAAAGCCAGGATTCAGAGATAACTAGCACGTCGGGGTGAAGGTTAACCATGAGCGGTTGTAGCAGGTCTATCTCGGGGGGGGGGAGGCTTTTGACATTAAGATGTGCCACTCTCAACCCTTAAGGGAGACAGGTGGGAAAGGAAAGAACAGGGCCAGGATTGGGCTCAATGTCTCCTGCAACCAACTGCAGCAGCGAGATAAGGAGCTTAACTGGGACAGAGGGGCATCTACATGGCAACTGGGAGTGAGAGTAGAGGTGAGTGGGGGAGGGTGGGTGGGAAGCCAGGATCTAAGAGATACAAGATGGAGGCAGGAGGTAGAGAGGACTGATGGCCCAGGGAGCCAGGGAGAATGGAGGAGAGAGGGAAGACAGGAGGAGCAGAGGATGGGAGAAGGAGAGGGAAGGATGGAAAAGGAGGGGGTGAAGAGGAAAAGTTTGTATGAGGGATGAAAGTAAAGGCAAACAGGAAGGGAAGGAGAGAGAAGGTAATAAGGAATGTATTTGATAGACTGGAAGTTGAGGACAGGGGAAGTTGGTAGAAGGAGAAAGGGGACAGAGTTTATGCCGCGGAGGGGTAGGGTGTTCTCAACAGGAGGAGTAGCGATGGAGTGAGAAAGGGAGTAAGACTAAGCTGTTAAAGGAGGGGAACAAGGAGAAGAGGAGGATTAAGCTGAGGGTGGAGCAAAGGAAGGATGCATTGCAGAAGGAGTAAGTAAGAGCTAGTGGAGGGAAAAGGTCAATCAGGCAGGGATGAGAGTAAGTTGAATAGTACAGTGACAAAGTGAATAATTGGCTATTGCAGATTTATGCTAGAGTTCTGCTGCTATATCCAGCTGGAGCTCTTCAGACCAATTTATTAATATAGATAAAGTGGTATCTAGAGCTGTTGCCAATAAACCTTTGTAATACCCAGATTTTCACTTGGGCTACTAGAATCTTTTGTAGTTAGTGGGTTTTTAGGTAGGCATGCTGGGCAGCAAAGAGTTAATCTTCTAGGGCTCCCTTTGCAGCTTCTGCCAGTTATGCTGAACAGGGGTTCCAAGTGGGAGTGTCTTTCACGCAGTATAAACCATGATAGAATGTTGCTGTGTCAATCAGTTTTCTGCCTCAGAGCAGTACAGTTAGCTGGTGTACTGACTGAGGAGAGCCTCAGGAGAGGTGCCACCTCTCTCCTGAACCTTTTCATCCCCATGTCACTTCACAGAGATACCTGCATCAAGTTGTGGCAGTGGCCTTCTCTTGTGTGGCACCCTTAAGGGGGTGACAAAATGCTGAAAGTCAATAGGTCCTGTAACCATGAGTAAAACTAGGGGTTCTCCCCCATTTCTGAGAAACTTTTGACTAGAAAAGTGCCGCCCAGTTACTGGAATGGCCAGGTTTTGCCATCCCCTGAGGGGATTCCTGCCTTTTGGGACAATTTTACCTCAGAAATGTTGGAGGACTGTTTAAATACTCAAATGGTGCCTTCACAGTGATGAAGTTGCTTGGAAAAGAATTGCCTTCCCTCTTTCCAAAATTGGAACTACCTTCACTTTTGTCTGGTACATTAAAGAGAAAACCTTTTTCTATGTGTTTGGAAATGTTACTGAAACTGTTTCTCATAGTTTTGAGGACATGCACTGTCCTGGAAATTATACTGTGAAGTATGGGACTCTGGTAAATTGAGGGGCCCGGTGTTGCCCACCTACGGGACATGTGAACCCAGCATTGTTCATTTTCTGGAAAAGTATGGAGACTGGTAAATTGTGAGCCCAGCATTTGTTCACACTAATTCTGGACAACCTCTGTCCTATATCCATAGCCTGGAAGACGGACAGATGGGAATGTTGTTTCTTGTACCCTCTAAGGCAAGGGGGGACCTGAACAAAGGAACTTGTAGTAAATCACTAATGTGAATTTGTGGACTTTATTGTACCAGCTTGTGCACCTGCAGCCCCTGTGGGCAAATGTCTGTCAGTTCATTGTGTCAGAATAAAACATATTACTTGGCTCTGGCTCTGTTGTGGACATTTGTCAGTGAGTGGACTGTGTATTTAAATGGTGCCCCCCCCCATGCCATGGTCCATCCCAGTTCCTAGTAAAAATACAAATGTTTTTGTATGCCCTCCCTCCCGAGGACCAAGCCAGGTAACCACCCTAGACAAGGGAGTTTCAGGACTGTCCATACCAAAGTACAAATAAAAAAGGGTTAAACCTTTGTAAAGCACCCTTATAAGATGTTGGCATTGTTCACCTTTCTGGTGACTACTTAGTATTAACCACAATGTGTTTGACTTCTCTGGTAATTTTTTAAAGTCCACTCCCATCCCTAACAGATGAGATCTCAATTATAAATAGTGAAAATGAGTTGTAGTTGGGAGATGAAATTTCTGCTGTAATTATTGAAATGGCTTTATCCCCTGGGTATCATATAGCTGATGCACATATCTTAGGCCTAACCTACCCCAGTAGCAGAGTGTACTATCCAGTGCATTAGGCAGTAAGTAGTGTCATAGGTTATTGCTCTTAACCAGACTAGAAGAGTCTGGGAAAATATATTTCCTACAGCTTCCAATAAGGTTGCTAGTGTGAAGAGAGCTAGCTACATACCAGTCAAAGCAGTGCTGCAGCCCCATATAATTTGGGAGTTTAAGCCCACCTTTTTCTTTTGGGTGCAGTAATGTAAAATAATTTGGGGTCTGCCTCACCCCCACAGGAAAAGAGAAACTATCTTGGCCCAATATTGAAAATATTATTTTTCATGAACAATGGGAAGTGTTTGTAGGAGGTAACGGACCCTAGGGAGGAAATTTTGTCTAATAGCTTCTACTTTAATAAAAATAGTGGGAGCTGGTAGAATGTGGGAATATCTTTCATGATTTTTTGAGGTGAGGGGTCATAATTTAAAAACTCTAAGTGATCTAGTTTTTTTTTTGTTAGATAAATACCCAGGTACTTCACAGCTTCTCTATTCCATCCAGTCAGCATTCATGTTTTGAGAGGTCATAAGGGAATATAGTTGTATGTAAGATCCTCTGTTTTCAGGATGTTGAGCTTAAAACCAGATAATTCAAATTGTCCCACAATTGTCCAGACCTAGGGAATGGAAGTGTCAGGGGGAATCAGGGTAAGAATAATGTCATCCATAAATATTGCAATATGAAAATCTCTGCCCCCACTGGAATTCCTTTAACTCCTGTGGCTTGGCAAATCACCATGTATAGAGGGTCTGTATATAATGCAAATAAAAGGGGTGAAAGTGGGCACCCCTAATAGTCACCTCTTCTCAGTACAATTGGGTCAGACAGTGCTCCATTGACGCAAATGAAAGCTTTTGGTGTTATATAAAGGGCTCCATGCCATTTCAGCGAATTAATTATAGCGACTACAATTTCAACAAATTAAATTTAGCAATGCTATTTTCGGCAACCAGCATTATCAGCGAGGGACATTTCAGTGCAGTTTATTAGATCTGCAATTGCTATCAGATGTGCTCCACGCCCATTCCCTCAAATCATTCATACCATGTCGAGCACCCACCTCAGACACATTCGGCACATGGTTGTGGACACAGGTCATAGCCACCACATGGTCAGCTACTGTTTGTATATGGGCTGGGCACCTGTACTGATGTGAGTCAGCACACTGCCAATATACTTTGTGGCCCACTTCCTTATCCCCCTGGTACACAAATCATCCATGAACAATCATAGGCATCCCTCTTTGACTGCAGACGAACTCAACAGACATCTTGAGAGATCTCACACCATGCACACAGCCACCTATATATGAATTTTCTCTGATTCTGTTATATTTTTACATGTAGATCCTCATCCCTGAAGAAGCCCATGAAGGGTAAAATGTTGGGCTCTGTAATGGGGATCCTGCTGGATATAAATAAAAATTCTTTAATCAAGAATATCTCGAGCATGATGTGGCTGTTTTCTTACAATCTTTATTGCTGGAATTTTTGTATCACCAGCCCTCAAGCTATAGAGATTCTAAGCGAATACAGAAGGGAACCCACCTGAATCTGTTTCTCTTTGCCTGAGTCTAACAAACCCAGCTGGGTCCTTGTTTAACAATGTGAGTAAAATAATATCAAGAAGGGAGGCGTAGATGTTGGTAAATAGCTCATAATCTAGATGCAATATTGATATTGGGTGGTATGAAGAGGGTTGAAATGGATCCTTTCCTGGCTTGAGTATTGTGGAAATGGTGACATACTGCCGAGTTGAAGGAAGGTTGCCCCCTTCATGAACTGTACAGGAGACTCAAGTTAAGAGCAGAAACAAATCCTTTGAAATTTGTTTTTATAAAATTTGGTCAGGAAGCTGTCTGGGCCAGTCCATTTTCCAGTTTCAATTTTTTAATTATCTCTGTGACCTCTTACAATAAAATTGGGGATAGTAATTTATTTTGTTGTTCTGGAAATCATCGTAAGAGTCCCAACAGTGCTAAAGAAGACTGGAACTGTTGCAGGTCAAGGAAAGTGTCCTATGTATATAAACAACTGTAGTACCCTGCCATGCTTTTCCAGAGTCCATTATGATCTATAATCAGACTACCTATCATGGGATCAAGCAACTGCAAGATACATGCCTGTTTTTTGACAATCCTTAATTGTCTGTCAAATCTCCTGACCCCATGTGCCCCCCTTCATAATAAAACTGGGGGAGATAACTTAGCATTTGTTCAACCTGAGTATCAAGTATGGCCTGTATGCCTGCCTTTGTGCAAGAGATATGGTGTTGCACTACTTTATCTCCAGCTGTATATAACATTTGGAGTGTGGTTAATTTTTCATTCAGATTGCATAGTTTGTCATCCCTGGCTTTCTTTAGTTGTAAAGTATAAGTCAGTAGGTGTCCCTGCAGTACTGTTTTCATGGTGTCCCACAAAATGGCTGGGGTGTATGATTGCTATTATTATCTCAGAAAATAGCCAGTAGTGGCTATTCCACCAGTTAAAAGATCTCAACTCAAAGAAGTGAGATGCTAAGTCTCCAAATTGCTTACCAAGTTGGATTTTTAGAATAAAAGGTGAGTAATCAGAGAGGAGAAGAGGGCCATGTGAAATGTCTTGTACAGATTCCATGTGCTCAGTGGTCATAAAATAACCATATAAATGGGCTGAGGTATGGTGACAGGGGAAAAATAAGAATATTTTCTATTTGTTGGGAAGAGCTGCCTCCTGATAGTAACCTGGCCTAGGTGATCTACTGTAGCCTTAAAATATTTTTGAGCTTCACTGGAGCCTCTGTGAGAAGGGTCTAAAGTTGTGTTCACAACCAGGTTAATATCGCCACCCATAATCAATTGCCTCTGAAGGAATGACAGTCTGTCAAAAAATAACCAAATTCATCCAGCCCAGTGACGTGGAGGGCTGAGGCATCCATGCCTCACCTCCTGCCATGCCCACGACCTGTGTTCATGATGCAAGCGGGTTGACAGAAGCCGACTAGGGAGGAGGGGGATCGAGCATCCCCAGGACAGCTCTCCTCCTCCAGGAAGGGGAGATACAGCAGTCAGTGTTAGCCTGGTCCCTGGCAAAAGTTAGGGGTTAGCACACCAACTCTGCCAGAAGGAGGGGCAAAGGTGGGGCAGACACCTGGCATGCCACATATGGGAGCATGCAAGGCACTGCCATTGGGGTCCTTGCACACACACCCTCTGTGGGGAGAAAAACAGTGGGGAAAACTGCCAGTGGTTGGATGATGGCAGGCACTCGCTGGCCCCACCCCTGGCCAGTTGGACCAGCAGAACCAGATCTGTGAGTGGTAGGGGTGAGCACCCCCACTGACCCCACTGGGTGGGCAAGCCCTGGAGGAAGAAAGCTGGTGCCGATGGACATGGCATGAGTCTGGAGTGCCCTCTAGAATGTGGGCCACTGGAGGAGAGAAAGAAAACAAAATAACCAAATTATTTTTTTCATCTGAGCTGGGTGGGGAATATACACTGGTCAGAGTGATCAGGGTGTCATGCAATCTGCCTACCAATACGAAAAACAAGCCCTGTGAATGTACCTGTTTATCATGTATTATAAAATGGACACCCAGTGGTATTAACACTGCAATACTCCTATGCCAGACACTCTTATGTGAGGAAGGTTTGCTGATCAAATGTGGAGTGCTCAGTCATCAAGAGATGTGTCTCCTGCAGTAGCAAAATCTCAGTGCACTCACTTTTAAACATCTGTAGTAACCAGTATCTTTTGATATTTTTTTTGCTGTTAATCTGTTTCTACACTTTCATCCTCTACGGCGCTCCCTCCTGCCAGGGCACCCAGCTCCATCTCCCACTCACAGCATTGCCCCTCTGCTTCCTCCACGGCTTGCCCCCCCCATGGCAGGGCGGCGGGGATCCCCCTCAACCCGCCAGTATGGATCCAGTGAGAGGGGCTGCCACCTGTCGTGGGAGTGGGGCCTGCAGCGCCTGGCAATCATCCTGCCTGAGGGGCCATTTTTTCCATTTTTCTTCCCCCCAAGCTGCTCAGCAACATGCAATGCCACCAATGGCTGAGCTGCAAGCGCTCACGTACACAATACACCAGGCGACTGCCCTGTAACGGCCCCCAATATGTGAGCCACCGGTGTCGACTCCTAGCCTCCTCTAGGGGTCAGGCATGCAGCGGACTCCGTCCCACCCCCTCCCCGGGAGAGGAGACCCGTCCTCCGGACACTCGATCCTCTCACTCCCCAGCCGACCTCCGACGGCCCGCTCACACCGCGAACACGGGTTGCTGGTGTGGCAGGAGGTAAGGCATGATGCCTCAGCCCTCCACACCACTGGGAAGGCTAACCAGTATCTTTTGATAGGATTGTGGACCCCATTTACATTGAAAGACAAGATTTTGGGGGGCTGCCATCATGCCAAGCAAGAATTATTTTGATTCCTGGTGAAACTCAAATATGCATTAATGGAAAACACCTCAAGGGCATACACCTAGCCAATAGGGTAGTTCTCTCTCACTCCAGTCGGTGTGGTTTATGTACCTGAAGCTGCTGCAAAGAACTGGTATAGAAGCCAACTAGGCATAGAAAAACAGTGGCACTATATACTTCCAGTGTTAACAGAATAAGAAAAAAACATCCGCTATACCATCATTAATACAACTAGTGACATAGGAGTTGTGGGGGATCATGGTTAAGTATCTTCCTAGGTAGGAAGAGCCTATCTTAGTACTCTCCTTGCATGTCTGGTGAATGAGCTTTGAGAGGGAAAACTGGGGGTACCCAGGCCCTCTGAGTTCAGGAAAGTAATCCCACCAACAAATAATGAGAATGTACACACCGTGTGGGTCACCAATCAAGAATGATCCAAGTTGTGTGGGTTTTTTTTCACATATAGGGAGCCGATGAGACCTGTTGAAAGCAAATATCTTGATAGAAGTTAAAGGAGGGTAACAATTACATTACATAGTTAGAGGCAGTGTTCCCAATGTTTTCATAACATGCAGAAGGTTTATCATAAAAGACTGTTTGGCTCCTTCATGCAATTAATAATGTGGCTGGAGCTCCACAAAAGAGTTATACAGAGATGGTCAATGCCGGAATGCTGACTTAAGGGGACAGACAAATCCCAATCTATCTGATTCTTAGCCCAAATGATCTTTAAGGCCAAGTGGAGGACCGAGGAAGGTCCTTACCCAAGGTCCATCTGCAATGTCTGATGGTAAATAAGTAACATAGTCACATATAGGTGCTATCACCCCAGCACCTACAGAGAGGGGACCAAAGGTGTACCAACACAGGGGACCCTATGTATCCAGGAATTTTAGTGAAATCATAATTTTAAATGTTGCTGTTCTGTGAGGCTTGGGTTTGGCTGAAATCAATAGTGATTTAATCCTTTCCATATTGTTTTTACTGGCTGGGTGTGCCATCCTCTATAGCAAGGGCTCCCATCCTCCAGCCACCACATCTGTGGAAGACATAATCCATGGATTTTGCCTCAAGCTATGCCCACTGCTAGCTGAGAGTCTGGTGTAATTCAGGCAGGTCCGGGTCAGCACTGTGGACCACTTAAAAGCAGTCCTCGCCCTGGCCTGAATCCTCTTTCCTGACTCATGCAGTAACATTATCAAAGCCCAGTTGAAAATTAAACAAAAAAAATTGACACAAAATGGCCTCCAGGATCATGCATCCTCCCCATCCCACTCCACCCAGCATTAGTCCTTCCCCTCCACCACCAGCAACTTCAATACTTTCTTGGAGAGTTTTATGCTCCCCAGCTCCTGCCCAGAACACATTTTGCTATACGCTGATGATGCTGTAATCTTCACTAGCAACCATGATCCTAAACCTTTCAAGAACCAGCTACAGCGCAGCTTTGCTAGTGTTGAGGACTGGTTTACTAGACATAAGCTCATTCTAAACTACAAGAAGACCAAGGTTATGCTGTTCCACAGCTCCCATAGCAAACATAAAACACACCCCCTGACAATCAATTATAGTGAAGGCTCTCCTCTGGAGCAGATATAACAATTCAAATACCTTGGTGTCACCGTAGACAACACACTATCCTACTCCCACCATATTGACAATGTTGCTAAAACTGTTAACCTACATATCAGATTGCTGCATAGGCATAATCAAAGTCTGACTGCTGATGAATTAAGGTTAGCAATCCAAAGCTCTGTCACTTCTGTCGTTGACTATGGGCTTATAATTTATGGCTCTGCCACATATACGTCCCTTCAACATATCTCCACTGCACTGAATAAGGCCTGTAGGCTTTTAACAGGAGCTATAAGACACACACACACCCCTGTGATCTATATGCACAGGCAAGCTGGCTTCAACTAAAAGATCAAGTAAAATACCATGCTTGCTTACTAGCTAAGAAAGTCAACCTTGGAATCATGCCTCCAGGGGTTCAGGAAATACTAAATCCCTCCTATAATCCCTGGCATACTAGGTGTTCAAGAAACCAGATCTTCCTGGTCTCCTGCTGTCGCGCCTCCCAAGGGCAAAGATCTTTTGCCTATCATGCTCCTCTCTGGCTAAACTCCCTACAGAGTGACGTACCAACTATCGCCAAGTTAGGACCATTTAAAACTAAACTCAGACAATATATAATGACAAATAACTCCTGTGTTTGCAGTCTATAAATATGTCCGACTCCACCCACTACCTTCTCTACTTGCACTTACCTTGCTGACCCACCTACTCAAGCACTTGTTTCACACCCCCGTCACCCAGAATTCTTCTTCCTTAATCTCCCTGTCCTTCCCCCCTTCCAAGATCTCTCCCCTACAGCCTTCTCTATCATTTAGCCACTTCTACACCCCACCCTGCTACCCTTCTACCCCCAAACCCCCTATGCATCCACTTCTCCCTCTCCTCCCTCTTCTCATTATCTAGCACTTTATGACAAGGCCTTGGCTGATTAATTTGTTTATTTACTGTTCTTATTTGTGACCCTAAGACAAGGACTAAGGCTGATTTAATTGTTTACTTATAGGAAGCTAGGTAGAGGAGCTGTAGTTCCCCGGGACTAACTCAGAACTACAACTTGTGTTAGTAGGCATAATATTGTGTTTTTAGTTATTGTAAGCATATTGTGCATCTTAGTTAAGCCACATATAGTGGCGATTTTAACTTTGATTGTGTAATTATATACTTTGCCCATGAGGCTTCTCGTGGCCCCTAGGAGCACTTCCTGGGTCATTCAGGCCCATAAGAACAGGCCCTGTGGTGAGCAGAACTTGCTAAATCACTTGCTGATAACAAAGCACAAATACATGAGTGCTTGGAGCAGGCTCCCATACTTATTTTATGAAACTTAACTGTAAAGGTGATACTTGTATACATTCGCGCTATCGCGAGTCCACTGAGCACTAGCTACCAAGCAGAAAGCTAGGTAGAGGAGCTGTAGTTCCCTGGGACTGACTCAGGAACTACAACTTGTGTTAGTAGGCATAATATTGTGTTTTTAGTTATTGTAAGCACATTGTGCATCTTAGTTAAGCCACATATAGTGGCAATTTTAACTTTGATTGTGTAATTATATACTTTGCCCACAAGGCTCCTCGTGACCCCTAGGAGAACTTCCTGGGTCATTCAGGCCCATAAGAACAGGCCCTGTGGTGAGCAGGGTGGCAAAGACATGAACAAACACACATGCATCTGCACGTATTAGGTTTGTTTGATGGGTGTAGGTCAGGACAGGTGAAGCAATGTTACACAGCAGGCATACATCTGGGGTAGGTACCAGAGCCACTTTTCCTGCTAGAATAATACCTGAAGTCTCCCACTATAATAGTCCAACAATGGCAGAGGTAATCACTGCATTAAATGGCAGGCTAGGCATCTTATGTACATCATGCAGAATGTGTAAGTTTGGATTGACAGATATCACTGGCAATCCATACAAATGCACAAAGTGTGCTCAAAATGAGGCTACAGAAAAAGAGATTAGCATGTTTGATACTAGACTGAGAGCTCTTGGGTTAAGTCAACTTGAGACTTCTAAACATTTTCATATGTCCCTTATACCTGATAAATCTCCACTGACTAATGTGGTCACTGTGGCTGATAGTAATATAACCACTACTTGTCATAAAAAAAGACCAAGAAAGGATGAAGAGTCTGTTGCATTGGAAAATGACTGGTTTATGATCCAGAGTACAAAACCTACACAAAAAGGCAGGAAAGCCAGTCGTTTTCAACTACCTACTCATATTAGTTTTGATCCGTTAATAAATCTGAATGAAGATCAGGGATCTATTCCTACCCTCCCCCACCAAGCTCATTAATCCCCATCAAGGGTCAACTGATCTATCCCAATCTACAGATTCAATCTACAGATTCTACAGATGGTAATAATAATAACATCTTGCCGGATGACATGAACTCCACCAGGGGTCATCTGACCTACTCCTATTTTCAGATTCCATTAGTAATAATGATAACAACTTGTCAAACTATATGGACACTAACATGCCACCCGCTCACTCCAAACAAATATATGTTATCGGGGACTCAATGATTGCATGATTAGACCATCAAGAGTGCAACAAGGATAAGGCTAACTAGAACCTTGTCCTGTTTTTGTGGTACAAAAATACAGGACATTACAAGAATGACCAGACAAATATTAAGCAGCTGTGGGGATGATCCCCTGGTCATCGTCCATGCAGGGGTTAGTAACATCAGGAACCAAAATGTTCAGAAAATTAAGGAAGCATATGTCTGTTTGACAAATACACTCTCTGACATAGAATGTTCTATTGCTCTGTCTGAAATTTTACTGGTACCAAGGGCTGACTCATATACTGAATCCAAAATCAAACATATACATAACTGGCTGAGGGGATGGTGTTGAAACAAAAGCTGACTTGTATAACACATTGGGAGCAATTCCTAAGTAAAAGGGAATTATTTTCCAGGGATGGCCTACATCTGAACAGTAAAGGTTCAGTAATATTGAGAAATCATATTACGTTACATATTGATAGACATTTAAACTAATATATGGGGGGGAGGAGAATGCTGCTTGTTTATCAACCACTTCTCCCAATGCTCCCCCAGTCTCTGACTTAGTTGACCCACAATGTTCTATACTTACCCCCTATCATATGAAAATTGATTCAACTACTTCTTGCTCCAAACTTAAAATATTACTTCTTAATGCTAGGAGCTTAACAAATAAAATCAATGAGCTCCAGCTTGCATTGGATAATAAGAATATTGATGTTTGTGGGGTGACGGAGACCTGGTTCACTGATAATGAGTGGGGCCAGGATATTCTTGGTTATACTTTAATTAAGAAAAATTGTACCATCTCTAGAGGTGGTGGGGTAGCATTATATGTTAAGGAGAGCTTAGACTGTTTTGAAATAGATGATGATGGGAAAGATGGGCAACGTAACGGTTGCTTAGGTGCTTTGCTCTGTGACCTCAGAGTTAAAAAACTGATTCGGGAGTGTTTTAAAGTGAAAACCATAGCCATAATAGACACTGCTTATGTTCACTTTGGATTTTGTTCTGTGATGGATCAGCGTAAGAGTGGAGGTGGTGTTGCAGTTGCGGTTCAGGAGTTTGTCTCTCTGGGCTCGGCCCTGCTGAATCAGCGTTCTCTCCCAGTTAAAAATGGCTCGGAGCATGGAGATCTGGCAGAGCGACTGTTTCTACGCAGCCCCGTTGGCAGCTAATAGGATGACCACGGGAACCCCGACTAAGAAATTAAAAATATTGGGTGAGAAAGGCAAGCGATCCAATTCACAGCCTTCTCAGCAGCAGCAGGAGCAGTCCGATCCTTTTTTGAACCTATCGTCACAGAATCATGCTGATGATTGGGACTGTGGAGATGCTGGCATTTATACCATTGACAAACTTGGTTAAACTTTGGTCGAGATTCTCACATGGACTGAGAGGAGTGATAGGCGATTTGAAGCTCTGTTGAAGAAAAGAGATTTCTTACGATCTGAAGTCAATCAGCTTAAGGAAAATGAAGAGACAACGAGGAAGGTAGTGGCTGAACATGCAAATTCACTCATTAAGCATGAAGGAAAAATTAGCTCAATAGAGGCAAACTGTGCTGCTCTAATGAAAGAAAATTATAACATAAATAGAAAGTTAGAGAATGCAGAGAATATGCTTAGATTTAAGAATATTTGAATATTGGGGATTCCTGACCATTTTGATTCCGATTTCATTAATACCAGGGAGCTTGTGAAAGATATATTGATAAAAACATTTGATTTACCTCGAGAAAATCCTCCTTTGATAGTTAGAGCTTTCAGATTGATGAGGCAACGAAAGCAGGAGATTGGACAAAATAAAATTACAATTTTAGCCACCTTCGGTTTTGACTCAGACAAAGATTATATTTTCAAATTAGCTAAACTCAGAGGCTCCCTGGAGTACAATGACTGCAAATATTATATATATCCAGATTATTGTTTTTCAACACAGCAACGTCGGAGGAGATTTTTGGTGTATCATCAGAAGTGTTTGGAAATGGGTGCACAGTTCTTCTTGTTATCACCAGCTAAAGTTAAAATTGTAAAAGATGGGAAGTCATGTATTTTCTTCAATGTCGATCAGTTAGTTGCTTTTTCGTGTTTGCAGTATTCTGCACAAGAAACTGTGGAATTTCTAACATCCTCAGATCAAGATATTCTCCACAATATGGATAAAATGGACTTTTAAGGTTTTTGGACTGGGAAGGGCTGTGTGGGTTTGTGAAAAAGGTTCTTCCTTTTGTTATTCTTTCTCTTCTTGGCAGATGTTAGATGCTATACCATACAATTAAATTTTTGAGTAAGGGGGAATGCTGGTTCATCTAAAATTATGTGTTTCTTGATAAGGGATGTTAATATACACTGCAAATGTGTATGTCATCTGTTTAAATGTTTGTTTTTTCTTTCTCTTTCCACTTTTTCCAGTTTGAATTGGACCAGTGGTATCTTTATGTTAAAATATATTTACTATTATTATGTATATGCATTTCTTTTTTTTTTTTTTTGGTGATGGAACATAAGTATTTCAAAAAATTCAAAAATAAATATATGATATAAAAAAGAAACAGATGATGATAAATTGTCACCAGATGGTATTGAGATAGTCTGGGTGAAACTTACCCTAAACCAAGGACCTATAACTATGGGGCTCTGTTATCATCCACCATCTTTAGATGCTTCTAATAATAACAATTTCTGGGATATTTACAAAATATCAGTCATCTAGAGAATATTATTCTAATGGGTGACTTTAATTTTCCACATATAAATTGGGATAGCTTGGAAGGTAAAAGTCTCCAGGATATTAAATTCCTCGAAACTACAGTGCAGCTAGGACTAGATCAACTGGTACTAGAACCTACAAGACAAGATAACACTTTGGATTTAATATTTACTGATATCAGTGATCATAGGGAATCTCCTATAATCCATGAACTTTTAGGTGATAGTGACTACTGTATGGTTTTCTGGACCCTTAATTATTATAACCCCTCTGAAAAGGGTGCGACAAAAATAAGAAATTTTGCTAAGGCTAA
Source organism: Neoceratodus forsteri (assembly GCA_016271365.2). Taxonomy (NCBI): domain Eukaryota; kingdom Metazoa; phylum Chordata; order Ceratodontiformes; family Ceratodontidae; genus Neoceratodus; species Neoceratodus forsteri. The sequence goes on along the minus strand of CM057456.1, from coordinate 754,982,228 downwards.
TTATAGAGAGATAAAAACATATTTTGAAAGTTGGAATTGGGAGCAGGACTTGGGGGATCTCACAGTTAGTAAAACCTGGACGAAAATCAAGGAGAAAATTGAATATTGTATAAATACATGGGTTCCTGAGAGCATGAAATATAAAAAATCATAAAAGACTCCCTTTATGGTACTCAACAAAAATTCAAAGATTGGTTAGAAATAAAAAAGGCCTTTAAAAAATATAAAAAACATAAGACTGATTTAAATTGGAATAGGTTTAAAAGTAAAGCAAGTAAAACTAAGTTGTCCATTAGGAAAGCAAAAAAAGATCTAGGGTGGGATATTCAGTAGAGTTGCACATGGCGCAACACAGTTGTGCCATGCGCAACCTACTGATGCACCCTGGCACAATATTCAAAGGGAGAGTGAGCCTGGCACAAATCTTGATGTGCCGGAGCACATCAGTAATGTATGCGGTGCAGGTGGGGGGGCGTGCCCATGCATACTCCACACATCCTGATATTCAGCCCGGGATGTGCTGAGCCCATGCATGCGCAACCCCTACCTGCACTGTACACAGGTGGGCCCCCCAAAAAAGGAGCAACAGCTGGCCACCCACAGGTGAGCTGCCATATTGCAGGGCACAACACAGCAGCTGCCACCTGTGGGTGGCCACCCAAGCTCCAGCTGTACCTTCGTGGTGGCACCTCCCATGCCCAATCACGGGCATACATAAAATAATAATAGTCCCATATCCCTGCTGGTCCAGTGGACCACTCGCAGCCTGATCGCAGGCATATGTTGAAAATATTAATAGTCCTATATCCCTGGTGGTCCAGTGGACTGTTCACAGCCTGATCATGGGCATATGTAGAAAATAGTAACAGTCCTATATCCCTGGTGGTCCAGTGGACTGCTCACAGCCCGATCGCAGGCATAAGTATGTTTAAAACCAGTTAACTTTATCCCTGGTGGTCCAGTGGACCACTTGCAACTCAATCGCGGGCGTCAGTAAAATCTCATGATGAATCAATCCAACCCTAGTGGTCAGTGGTACCTTCCCCCACCCACCCACTGAGCCCCACCGCCCTGCTCCCCACCCAGTCAGCGGCGGGCAGGCAGCTCCCCACCCACTTGCTGCCCCGCCGCCCGCCGACTGACTCCGTATGGTAGGGCTGTACGGCCATTGGTCCAGAGTGTGAGCCAATGGGAATGCAGCCTGTACCGTACTACACAGTCCAGATATGTGAATGGATCCTTGACCCCGATGGCTGCAGCCTAGCAGGGCGCCAGCCACAAGTCGCCAGGGATCGGTGCACCTGCATGCAAATGGGGCCATAGTGACATGCAAATGGCACCATTTGCCCCTTGCATACATATGGCCCAATTTGCATGTGCACTTTTGAATATCGCGGTGGTTGAACCTATCGCATCGGCACTTGCACTTGCGCATCCCCCTGCTCCACTCTGGCCACTTGCGCTGGTGCAGTGCCAGGAGCGGGTTGCTGAGGTTTGCCATGAGATGAGGAGTTCACGCTGGAGCCAGGCACGGAGGAATCAGAGGGTGGAGGTCGCCGTAGACCTACATCAACTGCCGGGGTCCCAGTACCTTTATTCTTCTTAACCCCCCCCCCGAGAGTCTGCTGCACTAGTTTCACTGAGAAATATGATATTGAATTACTAATTTGAGTGTTTTTAGTGTGTTTTGGTAGCAGTCGGGATGGAACTCCGTATGCCTAGTGCATGCCGGTTACATGTCACTGGAAGTCCCACAGTTGGCGGTTTCAATAATGAATCTGAGCAATGCTTTCAGAATTCCATGGAATTATCCTCCAAAATGTGAAATGCACTTCAGAAGCAACATGTGCATTCCACAGGAATACCACCAGCGGAATTTTGCTTTCCACACAGCACTAATCACTTCTAATGTTTCCTTTTCCCACCCAGTAAGGTGATTTCTGGAACCCTGGGATATCTGTTGAGGGGAAGCTTACAAGGAAGTTTTCCATGCAGGCTTCAACTTATCTGATGTGACTATGTTTCTAGAACTGATAAGTAAGTAAACATGCATTGGCCAATGCCAGATGTTTACTTGCTTGTATTTGCTGTGTAGTTGCTGGGCATAGACAGTGCATCAGTTAAAATGAATACATTATGATACAACAGGTATCTCTTGTAATCAAATTAGAACACAGGATAACTGTCATTTAATTCCCCTGACCAAAAACAGCCACATTTTGGACACTTCTACTGTAGTTTATCCACATTCTGGAGATATCCTCAGTAGTTTATCTACATTTCAGACCCACCTACAGCAGGTTTTCCACATTTCAGACACACCCACAGTAGGTTATCCATTTAGTCAACAGACAAAAGTGGGGGAGGCATTTGCCTCTTTAACTACCACAGCACTTTTAAAATCCTGGGTTCAAAATTATTACTCATATAATAGTAATAACATTAATTTAGCCAGAGTATACCTGGAATAACTGGCTTCAGTGGTTGACTATTTCTTTGTATACTCTGGCTAACTGAATGTTATCACTTAACACAAGTTATAATAGTGAAATTGTCATGATTGGGAAACAAAGAGGTTTGCACATAACCATCACACATAATATTGTTGGTTTCTTAAATTGTGACTTGTGTGTCTTGTGATTTGGCAAGGACTTCAAAGCAAAGGAGGAGAAAGACAGAGAGTAGGCAGATATATTCAATAATCTGATGCTGTGATTAGTGAAGAAGGTGTATAGCCCTAAAAGCCCTCAACCAATTCAGACTGATACCAATTTATTTACACTCTTTACAAGCAAATATCATCAGTTTGATTCCTGGAGTGTATCTATTGAGCTTTGTTTAGTTATGCTGTAATGACCTAAATACTTTCATTCACGTGTACAAAGCACAGGTAGCAGAGTAACACAGCTCATAGAAACATAGAAACATAGAAGTTGACAGCAGATAAGGACCTCAAGGCCCATCCAGTCTGCCAATTTTTTTTTCTACCTTAAGAATGTGCCATAGGCCTTTGCTGAAGAAGCCAGAAGGTGAAGGAAGGAAACATATTCAATTCAGTGCTTCAGAGTAACTGGTAACTGGTATTTTTCTTTTAAACTTAGATTGTAGGCTTGTAGTGACACTATACTTTCTTTCTGTGTTGTCTTTACTTATAATTGTTTTTGGGCTGTTGAAAATTTAAAAAATAGTGGTGGTGTAATTCTGTGCTGTCTTTAATTGCTGCAAATTTTATCTTGGCTTGTCTGACTGTCCTGTAGCTGGGTGAAGGGTGTTAATTGTCGGCCTCTGACCTCAGCTACGTGATAACTGAAGGTGGGGCTTAGTCACAGTTAAAGCAGCAAACAGAAGTTCATCTTCTCAGAAGAAGCCAGAAGGTGAAGGAAGGAAACATATTCAATTCAGTGCTTCAGAGTAACTGGTAACTGGTATTTTTCTTTTAAACTTAGATTGTGAGGCTTGTAGTGACACTATACTTTCTTTCTGTGTTGTCTTTACTTATAATTGTTTTGGGCTGTTGAAAATTTAAAAATAGTGGTGGTGTAATTCTGTGCTGTCTTTAATTGCTGCAAATTTTATCTTGGCTTGTCTGACTGTCCTGTAGCTGGGTGAAGGGTGTTAATTGTCTGGCCTCTGACCTCAGCTACGTGATAACTGAAGGTGGGGCTTAGTCACAGTTAAAGCAGCAAACAGAAGTTCATCTTCTCAGAAGAAGCCAGAAGGTGAAGGAAGGAAACATATTCAATTCAGTGCTTCAGAGTAACTGGTATTTTTCTTTTAAACTTAGATTGTAGGCTTGTAGTGACACTATACTTTCTTTCTGTTGTCTTTACTTATAATTGTTTTGGGCTGTTGAAAATTTAAAAATAGTGGTGGTGTAATTCTGTGCTGTCTTTAATTGCTGCAAATTTTCCCCCCACCCCTTCCCCAACTCTTAATTATATGCCCTGATAAATCTGATTGACAGGAGCTAAACACAGGGTATAGTAAGAGGTGTAAGTAGGAGGGCATAAGGAAGAAGACCACCCTCAACACGACAAGTGTTTTGACTCATTATTTATTTATTGGTTTCTTTTTCCTTAAAAATATATATCTGAGGATCAGTTACAGGATTTTAATACTGTAAATAAATAAAAGAGAACTAAGAAAGCTTCAGTAGCAGACAAGTAGTGGAATTGCAGTATAATGTGGGAGTGGTGCAATGCAGTGGCTGTGGGCAGCCATATTCAGGCAGAGACCTTCTGGACACTGAGGTGCTGCCCTGGAGGGTTGAGCTTGGTCAGGCAGAGGCACATCTCAGATCCTATTCCACTCAAGAACTCATATGCCACACTGGCAAACGAGGACAACCAAATAGAGGTACCCAGGGAAGTGGAAGGAAAGGATGTGGAGGTTAGGCAAGGAGGTGACCTCAGTGGGAAAGCAGTGGACCCCAGAGGAGGAGGAAGCGAATCCTGGTGGGGACTCCATCATAAGAGGGATCCAGCTAGGAACACAGGAGGGGAGGACAGGAGGTGAGGTGCCTGCCAGGTGCCACGGCATGGAGGGATGGAAGGAAGATACTGGGGATCACTGGGAAGGCAAGACAGGAGGGTGAGCTGGATGTCATTATCCACCTAGGTACTAATGACTTGGCAAATGGGGAGCCAAAGGAAGTTCAGGAAGAGTTTAGGAAACTGGGGAGGGTCTCAAGCAAGTAGCTATTTCTGTCACTTTCTCAGAAGTACTACCTGTGAGAGGCAAGGAGAGCATGGAGTGCATGCACCAGGAACTTTAACTCATGGTTGAAGAACTGGTGCTGTGAGGAAGGGTTTGGATTCATTGGTGACTGGGGACCCACCTGGAGGGATGGAGGTTTGTTCAAGCCTGATGGCCTGCATCCATCCTGGAGGAATCAAGCACTCAATGATAAGTTTAAATGCTACATTGACAAGCATTTAAACTAGCAAAGGGGTGGCAGGCCAGCAAGGATGGTACCTACTTGCTCACCCCACAGCTAGTAATGGAACCAGTGAACCAGAGGAGTGGCTATCTCTGCAAAGCAGTGTGCAAAAGATGGAGATTAGTGTCCAAAAGGTGGATAAGCAGAAAAGGGCAAAATTCAGCAGAAGGGCAGACAGCAAGGAGAACCAGGGATAAATGACAACCAAGGAAGGGGCTGGAGTAGAACAGTGAAGCAGTCTAGGAGGTCAAATCATGGAAAGCCATGTGTGCAAATGCCAGGAGCCTTAGCAACAAGATGGAAGATCTGGAGGCTGTCATGGTACAGTCAGACCTGGACATTGTGGCCATCACTGAAACCTGGTGTAATGATAACCATGACTGGGAGATGGCCATACCTGGCTACAACATATTCAGAAGAGACAGAGCAGGCAGGAAGGAGGAGGTGGCACTGTATGTGAAAAAATATAAGGCCACACAGATCAGGAGGAACAAAATGGGGGAGAGATACTGTGGGTTAAGCTGGAAAGAAAATGGGCCAGCCATCCGCACGGTGTGATCTATAGACCACCAGCCCAGGAGGAAGAAACAGATAGGGAGCTGATGCTAGCCATCCAAGGATGGCAGACAAAGTGAGTAGTACTGGTTGGAGACTTCAATATACCAGATGTGGACTGGAGCATCCCAGCAGCAGCATCAACTAGGAGCAGATTTATCCTGGACTCCCTTCAGGGTGCCTTCCTCAAGCAACTGGTCATGGAACCAACTCGGCAGAAGGCAATACTGGACCTTGTGCTCACAAACAGGGACAGTGTGATGGGGGTAACAGTGGGGGAGCACCTGGGTAACAGTGACCACCAGTCATTGTGGTTTGAAATCACAGAAAGAGCAGAACCAAACCACACAAAAGCACGTATCCTGGATTTTAGGGGGGCAGACTTTGGGAAAATGCGGAGATGCTTGAAAGAGGCATTAAGGGGAATGGGACAGGAATCAGGGATTGAGGAACAGTGGGCAGTATTTAAAATGGGGATTATAAGAACAACAGAATTATGCATTAAGCAGGTTAGCAAGAGGAAAAGAAAGAGGAGACCATTATGGTTTTCCAAAGAGGTAGCAAAGAAAGTGAAAGCCAAAAGACTGCATTCAGGCAATACAAAAGACACAGGCAGAAGGGGATAGGAGAAGTACCAGGAGAAGCAAAGGGAGGCAGGGAAGGTCAGTAAGGAAGCCAAAGCTCAGACAGAAGAACACATTGCAAAATCAGTGGTTAAAGGGACAAAACTTTTACAGGTACATAAGTGAAAAAAGAAGGACAAAGGGAGGATAGTTAGACTGAAGGGGAGGATGGGAGCAGCGTAGGAGGATGACAACAGTAAAGCTGACATATTGAACAGGTATTTCTGCTCAGTCTTTACTAAGGAAGAGGGGGTAATGGGTCTGAAGGGAGTACAAGGGGTGAGAATGGTGCAGAAATGGACTACAAGTCCCTTTACGAGAAAAGGTCCTGAAGGAACTGGAAGTAATAAGAGTTGATAAAGCAATGGGGCCAGATGGAGTGCACCCCAGGGTCCTTAAAGAACTAAGAGAGGTGGTGGCTGAACCTCTGGCTATCCTGTTCAGCCAATCACTGGAAACAGGGAGGTACCCAAAGACTGGAGGACAGCAGATGTAGTCCCCTTATACAAAAGTGGGAACAAAGAGGAAGCAGGGAACTACAGACAGTCAGCCTCACCTCGTAGTGGGAAGATCATGGAAGCACTACTGAAGGAGAGATTGGTGGAACATCTGGTTGTCAATGGACTACAGGACCCAAAGCATGGTTTCACCAGGGGGAGGTCATGTCAGACCAACCTCATTGAATTTTTTGACTGGGTGACTAGGGAGGTGGATCAGGGGAGGGCAGTGGACATGGCCTATCTGGACTTCAGCAAGGCCTTTGACACTGTGCCACATAGAAGACTATTACACAAACTGGGGAATATGGGTGTGGGCAGGACAGTAGTGTGGTGGGTAGGTAACTGGCTGGGTGGCAGGACACAGAGGGTGGTGGTAAATGGCTGTTACTCCACAGAGGGAAGAGTGACCAGTGGGTACCACAGGGATCAGTGCTGGGACCGGTCCTATTCAACATCTTCATCAGTGACATTGCACAGGATATAGAAGGCAGAATTTCACTGTTGCTGAGGACACAAAGCTCTGTAACAGAGTAGACACACCAGAGGGTGTAGACAGAATGAGAAGGACCTGCAGAAACTTGAAGAATGGTCAAGGGTTTGGCAGTTGAAATTCAATGCAAAGAAGTGCAAGATAATGCATATGGGGCACAAAAACCCTGGCACAATATATCAGTTGGGGGGTGAGGATATAGCATGCACCAAGCAGGAAAGGGATCTTGGGGTTGTCATCTCTGATGACCTCAAGGTAGGGAAACAGTGTGACAAGGCATCAGGTAAAGCAAATAGGATGCTGGGATGTATAGGCAGGGGCATCACCAGCAGGAAAAGGAGGTCATAATTCCACTATACAAGACACTAGTGAGGCCCCACCTGGAGTACAGTGTACAGTTCTGGAGACCATACCTACGTAAGGACATAGACAGGGTAGAGAAGGTTCAGAGGAGGGCAACAAAGATGGTGCATGGGTTGCATCACAAATCCTATGAAGACAGGTTGAAGGAACTGAACATGTACTCCCTGGAGGAGAGGAGGAGAGAGGGATATGATAGAGACATACAAGTATCTTACAGGGAGGAACAGGGTGCAGGAAAACACTATTTTAAGCGAAAAAGATGTTTCAGGACTAGAGGGCATGGGATGAAGTTGGAGGAGGACGATTCAGAGGAAACATGAGAAAGAATTTCTTCACAGAACGGGTGGTGGACAAGTGGAACACCCTGCCAGAGGAAGTGGTGGGGGCTGAAACAATCACGGGATTTAAGAATGCATGGATAGACATAAAGGAATTCTAGAGGTCAGGGGTAAGGGGAAATAGACTTCTAGGAAAACAAACTGAACTTACAAGCTCAAATGGGCAGACTAGGTGGGCCATAGGCCCTTATCTGCCGACACTGTCTATGTATGTATCTATGCTCTGTCAAGGGCCTATCTATTCATACTCATCTGTATTGCTCCCTTATTCCTATCCCACCCCTGTTTGAAGCCCTTCACTGTATTCATATCCACCACTTCCTGAGTTAGGCCATTCCATGCATCCACCACCCTTTCTGTGAAAAAGAACTTCTTCACATCACCCCTTAATCGGCCTCCCTCTAATTTCATGCTGTGTCTTCTTGTCCTGCTATTTTTGTTGTATTTAAACATGTTAGACTCTTTCACCTTGTTAATGCCCTTAAGGTGTTTGAATGTTTCAATCATAACACCTATCTCCCTCCTTTGCTCTAGGGTATACATATTGAATTTAGTTAATCTGTCCTCATATGTTTTCTGAAGCAGCCCCTGCACCATTTTTGGTTGCCCTTCTCTGGACTGCCTCAGATTGGTTAATGTCCTTGTGAAGGTGTGGCATCTAGTACTGCACGCAGTACTCCAGATGGGGCCTAACCAGTGTCTTGTAAAGAGGGATTAATACCTCCCTCTTCCGATTTGTGATACCCCTACTAATACACGTCAACATCCCTCTAGCCTTACCTACTGCTTTAGAGGTCTGCTTGGATGATTTCAGGTCATCAGTGATGATGACGCTCAAGTCTCTTTCTTCCCTTGTGACTGCCAGCAACTCCCCTCCCAGCCTATAGGTGGCTTCAGGGTTTCTCTTCCCTACGTGCATGATCTTGCACTTCTTTGCATTAAACCCCAGCTGCCACTCTTTTGACCATTTTGCTAGTTTATCCAGATCTCTTCTCATTCTGCCCACCCCATCTGGATCATCTAGTCTGTTGCAGATCTTGGTGTCATCTGCAAACAGACAAACCTTACCATCCAGTCCATCTGCAATGTCACTGATGAAGATATTGAAGAGGACTGGCCCCAGGACTCATCCCTGAGGTACCCTACTTGTGACTTGCATCTCTTCTGACTGTATACCGTTTACCACCACTCTCTGTGTTTTCTGCCCATCAACCAGTTTGCCACCCAGTTGACCAATGTCTAACCCACCCTGAGCCTACCCAGCTTATTAATCAATCTTCTATGTGGAACAGTATCGAAAGCTTTGCTGAAGTCTAGGTAGGCAACATCAATTGCTCCCCCTTGGTCCACCACTCTGGTTACCCAGTCAAAGAAATCTATGAGATTAGTTTGACAAGACCTGTTTTTTTTGTAAACCCATGCTGTCTTGGATCCTGTGCTCCTATGGATTCCAGGTGTTGCACTATCCTTTCCTTAAAGAGTGTCTTCATAATCTTGCCCACTACTGAGGTAAGACTGACTAGTCTGTAGTTCCCTGCCTCTTCCCTGCTACCACTCATGTGGAGTGGGATCACATGAGCCCTTCTCCAGTCTTCTGGGACCTCTCCTGTGCTCGGAGACTCACTAAACAGTTCTGATAATGTCTCTGCTAGTTCCACCCTTAGCTCCTTTAGTACCCTGGGATGTATGCCATCAGGTCCCATTGCCTTGCCCACCCTGAGCTTATCAAGCTCTTGTAGGACCCTTTCTTTTGTGCGCACCTCCCTCCCCCCTGTGTCCATGGTGCAGAGCTGTGAGCCCTGCCCTACCTTCTCTTTAGTAAATACTGAGCAGAAGTATCTATTTAGGATAGATGCTTTTACATGGTCCTCCTCTTCACACACCCTCTTATCCCCTTTGATCTTAGCAATACCCACTCTGGACTTTCTCCTTTCACTAATGTATCTATAGCTCCTTACCTAAAGTGATCAATAAGCACAGGAACAACCTAGAACATGTTTTACTTGCTTTTTACCATGTATGAGAATATATTAATTGCATGAGCTGCAAGCACTGCATCAGGGGAATGCAAATGATATGGGTTGTGCAACATCGCATCCATTTCCTGAGAAACAACGTTTTTAACAGTAGCATGTAAGAAAACAGTACAAAGTAGCATATGTGGACTGAAAAGCAAAGGTAAGCTTTCAAGCAGGAATTAGAAGCTGCACAAGAAAACCCTCTACACTGCTTCTTCCATCCTTGTGATTGGGCAAGGACATCAAAGGGAAAAGGAAGAGAAGGGCAGAGAGTGGGTAGAATTAGGGAAGAGATTCAGTATTCTGAAGCTGTGATAGGTGGAAGAGAGTGTGCCACAAAGCCCCCACAGCTCAAACTGATACCAATATGCTTGCCTACTTTGCAAGGAAACATACAAATGAATGTCATCAGGTAGTAAAACAGCAGTTTTAGAAAGGAGCCCTAAGTGAGGAGAATAGATATATTTCAACCCAAGCACATGAAACAAAATGCACTGAGAATTATTAAACAGACTTTACACATATCCACATTTTCAATTACCAGTACATCAAAAATGTACCCAAAAATAGGTTTATGCCCCATTTCAGTTTTGATACCAGAGTGAAAACATATTTTAATAAAGTGAGTAGCAGAACCTCATACATCTATCCAGATATCCTGTTATGCACTCATGAAAGCTTAGGGTAAAACACCAGACCATTATATATACTTCCATCAATAATACTGGCTAAGGCACCAGAATTAAACACAAAATTATCACACAGTCCAGAATCTTTATATGAAATTTGGTCGACCACAAGACAGCTCATGGCTTTCTGAAGCTTGCAATGAAAGTGTTAATGCCCAATGCTAATTTACAATTGCCTTTACTGTTCCCATTTTTCTGAAGCAATATTTATAGCTCTACATGATCAATATTTAGCAGCACATGAATAAAAGCTGATGTGAAAAACTATTGTTTAGTTTTGTTTGGATAAGATTCTGTACATTTCTCCACATGGAATCAATAGTGAGTGTGTTTACTACAAGTAACCCTGCCAAAAAAGCTATGTGGCTTACCTGTGTTCCCTGGCCTGAACGAGACTGCTGCCTTGGATTTGCCCCCTCTGGCCCCCAGGAGCTGAACTATGCTAAGGAGGACTGGAAGGAGAGCTGCAGGGACAGTGATTTCTTTTGCACCTCCTGTGCCGGTGATCAGCATGGATCTGACTGCACACCAAAAGTGAACGCCCACTGGTGATGGAGTGAGAGTCCAACCATGACCACAACGATGATATACACATCAGTAAACCTGCACAACACAAATTAGCAGGCAGGAACTTTGTTAAAGAGTAGGAGTTCTCAGGAAAATGAATTTGGAGTCATTGCTGCAGAATGGCATGGCTGCCCCCATCATGCCATAACCTGATCTTAGATGATAGCCAGTCAGGGGAGTTAGACTGTAAAGTCAAGCTCCAGAGGCCTCTAGGAAGCATCAGAACTGATTCACTCAAGCACTCTTTTGATGGCCAATAGACATTTGTGGTTTGGACCTCCAAGACAGCACGAGGAGCCAATGGGAGCTGACCATTCTCAGGAGAAGAAGCATGGACTGTGCTGACTGTAGTCAGATCTGTGTGAGATCTAAGGGAGATCTGTGAGAGGCATAACTGCTGTCTAGAGGGAGAGTTTAAACTGGGCCACAACAGACTGTGTCAGTGAAAGATGAGCTGTGAGTGAAGTCATCTCCATGCTGAGAAGAAAGAGGAGGTATTTACATGCTAGCCAGCATGGAGGAAGATGCTGAAGGTAACAGTGCACAGCAAGAATAAGAGTGAGAAGAAGCTTCAGCAAGGCTGCTGTAAGGTTTGTTAAAAGACATCACAGCCAAGTATCCAGCTGAGACTACACAAAGGGATCAAAAGTTGTGACATATTGGTCAGTAAGAGCACACATCTGTCAGGGAGTGAGAAAGCCATCTGAATCTCCAGAAGGAACCAGTGAAGCCAGTATTTGAGCGCGAGCTAAGCAAGACTGGCGAGGCAGCTCAGCTGACTAAGACAGACAGCAGAGACTGGAGGTCCAGAGGCCCTGTAGAGCAAGGAAGAAGCCATCTAGCTGGGAACCAGGAGTATGAGCAGGGCTTGCCCTGCACCAAAAGAAGCAAGCTATGTAGTTTGGGAATTTGTTTATTGCATGTGATCATCATGCCAGGATCTTACAGATACCTTACATTCAAGATTTTCACTGCCATTTAAACAACTGCATAGCCTTTGGTTGTGGGGTGCATAATCAAGCACACTGCTCTTTATGCTTAATTAAAGTGCAAAACCACTGGCTAGCCTGCAGCAACATCCATGGGTCTGCAAAGATCAGCTCTGGGTATGCAGGGACAGTGTCTAGAGGCAGCTCCCAGAAGTTAAAAGGGAAAATGTAGTGCCAAAAAGAGGCACTAAAAAAGGAAACATAAAAAACAGAAATGGAGAGTCAGTGTAGCACAGTGGTTTAACCTTCTGAGCTGCAAATCTGGAGACCTGGGTTTGAATCCCACAGCCCCTCTTTGCACACTGTGTGACCCTGAGCAAGTCATTTAACTTCCCTGTGCTCCCAGGTCACACCTGTAAACATGCTTTCAGCTTAGTGTGCCACTCCTGGTTAAACAACTTGAAAAACAAAAAAGGAATATTTAAAAGTGAACAAATGAAGCAGCACAGTAGTAAGATTAAGGAGGCTTCCCACATGCACAAATGTCCAATTACGGTATATCAAAACAATGTATAGCAAGGTCTGTGTTCCCTTTAATTTAATAACCCTTGTGTAGCAGTTCCTTTTTGTTCTTTGGATCATCTATTCCAAATATTTTGCTGCATCCAAGCTGCTTCATTTGAAATGTTCATTTCTTTCTCACTTTAGAGGGGTTAAGGGATTAAACTGCAGCAGAACCTGAATTAATCCTTGTTATTAAATATTTATAAATCATCTTGAGGATATCTTGGCTTTATTGTACAACGGGTTCAGCACCAAGGCCTCTGCTCAGAGATTACTTTGTTGTACCTCCCAGTCCTCATTACGTGCCATTCTCAAGGACAGCATATATAATTAAGGAGAGTTCCCCTCAGGAGACATATTTGTGTACACTGGTAAGAAATTGCTCAGGTACAAACATTATGTGGCTCACGTGGTCCAACAACATCCCCAGCTATGAAAATCATAACAGCCTTTTGCACTGTTTACTAAGACAACCTTGTGTCTATGTGAAGGAAATCGCTGCCTATAAACAGATGTCCCAAGGCAGAAAAACAAACTGAACTGTGCAGAATAAAACCATAATTGGCTTTGGACCAGTAGTTAGACAGCAGCTTGGTTTGCCTGCATGCCCCAGGTCAGAATTAGTAAGCACCTTGCTGTATAATAAAAATGTATATAGATTTGCTACAAACACTTACAAAGGCGGCAGTGGAAATAATTGAAAAACACAAGCTTCAGATTCTCAAAATGACCATTTTTTTCTCAAAGCATATTATTATTAAAAATCTAAAATGACTCTATCCAGTGGCATTCTGTATGTTGGTTATGTTTGTTTCACTAACACTGTATGTTCATAACAAATATAGGACATGAAACATCAGGGTCAGCATGTCGGAAGGGTGAACTACCTTCAGTGGGCGGATGATGCTGTGCTCCATGCCTCTCTGGAGCCAGCATTCCTGCTGCTATCCTACTGCTGTGTCGACTGCTCTCCAAAGGGATTGTATGACCTGCAACCTTACTCCTTGACTCAAAACTGTCTCTAAATGTGGGGAACACCAAAGCAATGGTGTCTAGATGTGCCCCATGACAGAAGAGCTACACCAGCTCTGCCCCTCTGGTCCTTGCTACCACATATTATCACCCCCAGACATGGTTAGTGAATACAGTGTTTGGGTTTCTGGGTCTACTCATTCCTCACAAGGGACACCCATGGGGGGCATGGCTTGGGCACTGACAAGATGGCTGCTTAATTCTGTCAGCTCCATTCCCCTCAGTCTACGTCCATCATAATTTGCCTTCCAACACTGCCATCTGACTTCAAAAAGCCCTTACCTGACAACCACTGACCCAATTACTCCGACTCTGTGTTCCTTTCTTTCATCAGTCCTCCCGTGCCCCTGCTGATTGTCTGTCAAATCTGCCCCTCACAGCCTCAGCAACTCAACGGGAATGGTGCTCTCTGGTGCAGCAGCTCTGGTGGCTTCTGTATACCTGACAAATTAGAACAATGTTAGCCAAAAACTTCCTCCATGAAATGAGCATATGATGCTCTCGGATTTACCCCATTAACAAATTTTAAATAAAATAAAAATAAACAATTACTGGATATTGGGGATCGGAAAACAACAGCCCATTGCACGGCAGAGGACATTGTCAGTCTATCCCAATGAGCCTCCCACACCGAGCAACAAGCGATATACCAGGAAGCCTACGCTGACTGGATCCTGGTCCACCTGAGTGAACAGAACCACACCATAAGACAGCTGTGGGACAAATTGAGGATTTAGAGACTCAGAAGAAGGAAACACTTCCAATTCAAGGGATTTCCTGAGGGAGTGGAGGGAAAGGACTTGAACAGCTTCCTACAAAAAGTTATCCACATTCTCTTAAACAGCAATGGCTGGCCCACTTGAAACTGAGCAGTTCCACCACTCCCTCACACTACCCTGAAATCTGGACAGAAGCCAAGGCCTATTCTAGCTAGATTCTAGAGGTTTCTGTTTGAAGAAAAAATCATGCTGCTTGTAAGGGAGCGAGGGCTGCTAAACAGGCAAGGACACTTCATCCAAATCTTCTCTGATTTCTCTCCTGCCTTAACAGTAAAGAGCAGGGCCTACACTCCAGCCAGCAAGACAGTACAGAAGCTTGAGGTCCCTTACAGTCTGTGCTACCCAGCAACCTTGAGGATCACTAGAAACAGTGTGTACCACTCTTTCCACATCTCAAAATCTGCAGAGGATTTTATTTGCCACTCATGGCAGGGAGCAGTGATTCCAGAACTGCCTCCTCTCTCCTCTGCCTCCAGCATAGATACTACCTAGCCCCCACCCCTCCCAGCTTGACCTCACCCCAGGCTGGCAGACCTTCCATCTCCCAGGACCTGGAGGATGAGGCCTGGTAGCCCACATCTGGGAGAAAGGGACAAGGTTCTGGAGGTAAGAAAGGAAAGGCCATTCACCCATACCCTCCTCACACACTGTGCCTACACAGCAGAAGTAGAAGCTGACAGAGAGAGAGAGAGAGAGAGAGAGAGAGAGAGGCTTTATCTGATGGTTGAAGTGACCAGGTACCTGGGAGTAGATTTGTACCATGGGCAAAAGCAGGAGACACTCCTAGGCTGCAGGAATCTCATCCCAAGCAGAAATGCTCTCCACAGAAGATGGCCACAGCACCCAGGCCACAAGAACTGTACCTGTCACTGATGACCTCAGTTGTAGCCCTCCCAGAAAACATTCCACTACCACTGGGAACTCCTCAAAACACTGAAGCACTGAGCCGCCATACTTATGCATCAGCAGCAAACTGAGCTGATCCTGTTTAAAGTCCCTTACTGGCAAGAGGTTTATTGGCTCATTCCCCCCATACTCAGCTACTCCTTTGTGCCACCTAGTGTTTCCTGTTTCTGTCTAAAGGTTGGCAGTTGGGTTTTATTTGTTGATTATTTATATTTCTATGTCTTTTCCCTATCCCATTGGGCTTGGAAACGTATTAGCCTTTTCTCTCTTTTTCCCTTCTTTGTTCCTCTCCTAGCGAACAGAACTGAAGTGAGTGAGGGAGCTGGCAACAGTTATTGGCTGGCATGCAACACTGTATGGGGATGCATAGCCATTGTACCCGGTAGCTGATGCCAGCTCCCTCCCTGCAAAAAAATGTTTTCCTGCAGGATTGTGGGCAATATAAGAACCAAAGAACATAAGTATGTGTTGGCAGAAGGGGACCGTGAGATCCAGCTAGTCTGCCCAAGTTGCCTACCCCACTACCTCTTTATTTTCCACAGCACTTATCCCAACCTAACTTGAATGCAATGACTGTCTTGGCCTCCACAACCACTGCGGGAAGGCTATTCCAAGGTCCCACCACCCGCTCCATGAAGAAGATCTTTCTAATGTTGGATTTAAATCTACCTCCAATTAAGCTCATGCTGTGCCCCCTTGTTCATGCCATCTTATTTTTGTGAAATATGTTATCCAGATTCACCTGATTTATTCCTTTCATGTATTTAAATGATTCTATCATATCCTCCCTGTTCCTCTACTGCTCAAGGGAGTACATCTGCAGGTGCTTCAGCCTAGATTCATATTGTTCTTGGTGTAAGCCCCGGACTATTTTAGTGGCTCTCTGCTTTACTGCCTCTAGGCAGTCTATGTCCTTTTTAAGGTGTGGCCTCCAGAACTTCATGCAATACTCAAGATGTGGCCTCAACAAGGTCCTGTACAGAGGCAATATCACCTCCTGTTTTCTACTTGATATGCCCCTGCCTATACACCTGAGGATGCCACTAGCTTTCTCTGTTGCTTTTTCACATTGCCTGGCCACTTTTAAGTTATCAGAAATCAGTACTCCGAGGACTCTTTTGAGTTTTGTTACTGTCAATTGCTCCCCGTCTGATGTGTACAATTTGTTTGGGTTCCTTTTCCCCAGGTGCATGACTTTGCATTTTTTGGCATTGAATTTCAACTGCCAGCTTCTAGACCATGCTTCCAAGCATCTTAGATCTGCTTCCGTTGTTGCTGCCCCCTCCATGATGTCCACCCTGTTGCAGAGTTTTGTGTCATCTGCAAAAAGGCATACATTTCCCTGTAGGTCCTCGGCTATGTCGCTGATGAACACATTGAAGAGGACTGGTCACAGGACTGACCTCTGTGGTACCCCACTGGTCATCCTCCCCTCCCTAGACAGATTTCTGTTGACTATAACTCTCTGGATCCTGTCTTGAAGCCAGTTCTGAACCCTCCTGACCATCATTTGCCCTACACCTGTGTGTTCCAGCTTGTTTGCCAGTCTCTTGTGGGGGACAGAGTCAAAAGCTTTGTTGAAATCCAGATATACTAAATCTGCCACCCTTCCCTGGTCCACTATCTTTGAGACCTAGTCAAAGAAATCAATCATATTCATCTGACATGACCATCCTGCTGTCAACCTGTGCTGCTTCACGTACAGCTGCCCAGTTTCTGTTAGGTATTTCACTAGTCTTACCTTAAGTAGAGATTCCATAAGCTTTCCCACCACTGAGGTCTGCAAGTGGGTTTGCAAGTTCCTCTTCAAATTCTTTCAGAATCCTTTGGTGGGTTCCATCTGGTCCCATTGCTTTATTTGTATTTAATTTAAGAAGTTCTTTCAGGACCCTGTCTCTTGTGAAGGGTCCCATGTCTGCCTCCTCAGTGAGTCTTCCTGTGTTCTGTAACTTGGGGCCATTTCCCTTGTCCTTATTTGTGAAGACTGAGCAGAAGAAATTGTTTAGAATCTCAGCCTTGCTGTTGTCTTTCTCCTTGTGATGTCTGTCTTTGGTTGCAAGTCTGATGATGCCGCCTTTTATTTTCCTTTTTTCCCCTAATATATCTATAAAATATTTGTTGCCCTTTTTTATTTCCCTTGCTAGTTTTTCTTCTGTTTGGGATTTGGCCAGTTTGACTGCTTTTCCAGCTTCTTTGAGTTTAGTTGTAGATTTCCATATCAGCTTTTGCTTTTGTCTCCTTGAATCGCTTGAAAGCTTTCCTTTTGTCCTTTATTTTTGATGCTATCTCTTTAGTATACCAGAGAGCCTTTCTTCTTTTTTTAGACTTTGTAATCTGTTTTGTGCATTGGGCCGTTACTGTGAGTAAAGCCTTCTTCAGGGCATTCCACTTCTGCTCTACTGTGTCCCCTGCTTTGTTGTTTAGTAGTAGCTTTAGCTTTTCCTTCATTTGTCTGAAATTGGCCTTTTTGAAGTCCAGGACTGACAGTTTGCTGTGGCTGACTTCCTCTTTAGTGCTGACAGTGAACCAGATGGTCCTGGAACTTAGGTTGCTGCCAACATGTATGTCTGAGATTCTGGTAGTGTTTGAGAGCATGAGGTCCAGGATAGATTGTTCCCTGGTTGGTGAGGTTACCATTTGTACCAGACTTGCCCCCTGTAGTACAAGGGGGGAATTATCTGCTTCTTTCTGAAGAAGCTGAGTATGAGAGCCAGTCTACCTCTGGCAGTTTAAAATCTCCTACCAGCTGCAGTTTTTCCCTATCAGCCATTTGCAGGATGCTTTCAAGGAACTCCATATCTAGGTCCTTATCTTGAGATGGTGGTCTGTATACCACCCTCACATGGATAGGGGTCTTACTCCCTGCTCTGAGGGTGACCCAGAGGACCTCTGTGTTGTTGCTGTGTTCTTGGGTTTCTGTGGCGTTGATACTGTCTTTTACATACAGTGCTACCCCCCACACCTTTTTTTCTTTGCAATCTGTAGCCTGTGATGACTACATCCTATGTGTGGTTCTTGGTGAACCATGTTTCTGTGACTGCAACCCAGTCTATGTTTGCTTCTGCCATTATGGTGGTGAGATCTGAGATTTTGTTAGCTAGGCTGCGAGCATTGATCACATAGCTTGCCATTTCTGCTCTGAGGTATTTGTATTGTAATTTCCCTGCTTCTGTAAAAAATAGAAGGTCATACATTTTCAGGTCAAGTTTGAACTTGAATTATAGACCTGGTTTGCTTATCATAGGAATAATACTAGTTCAACTTTATTCTATTTCTGATTAAAAAAACTGTCATTTTAAAGTTGAAATAACTATATTTATTTATTTATTTAATTTTGGTGACCGGATAGGCCCACTGGGCCCCGAAGGTCCCTTTTTCAGGGGTGACCTGGGATAACAATACATTTCTAATACAGCGGTAAGTCATTTGGTTACAGTATTATTCAGGCATAGTTTTGCAGTTTGATCACATGGTTATCATCATGATACAGTCTTAATTACAATAGTTGTTTTTCTGCTATCTTCTCATATTATCTCTAACTGTTCAAGGATATGTAATGTCTTATCTTCCAATTGAAGCCACAGCTCCCATTACATTGTGTATGTTTAAAATTGAGGCTTCAGTTAGTGGGTGGCTTCAGTTGGAGGCCAGCTTCAATTTAAACCACTGCTCTCCAAATTGTACTTTTCCCACCAGTTTGTATATTCTGTTCCTCTTACAGTAGTTTTAATTTATGGTACCCATGGGGAGAGAGAGAGAGAGAGAGAGAGAGAGAGAGAGAGCAGAGCTGGACAGGGAAACAAGAGAGAGAGAGAGAGAGAGAGAGAGCAGAGCTGGGCAGGGAAATGGGAGAGAGAGAGAGAGAGAGAGAGAGATAATGGGCAGTGGGCAGTGTGTTGAGGAAAAGTGGGAGAGAAGCTCAGTCACACAAAGAGAGAAGGAGAGTGTGCTTGTAGTAAGAGAGTGCAGCATGGTACATTATTGATAAATGAAGTACACATTAAAATATTTTTTTCCTTTTAATGTAATACACGTGTGAGAGGACAAGTGGGACTTTTAAGCGAGAGCAACTGGCTGCGGAGAGACAGTGCTCACTGAGAAAACCACGTACTGACTGGTGAGTTAAAACAAACTAAAGCAAAAAAATAATAAAACATACTGATACTGCTTGAAAGTGTTTGAAAATTATCTAACTGCTGTGTGAACTGTACCTAGAAGGAAATGGAGTGCTAGAGCGCAGAATTGCAGACCATGCTAGACCACATGGTAAACATTGAGTCACCCCCTAATACAAGCTGTAGCTTCTATTAGAAGGTGGCTTGTATTACAAACTCAAAACATTCAGTGTGGATTCTAATAGAGGATAGCTTGTATTAGAGGGCAGCTTCAATTAGAAGATATACAGCATGTTATTTTCCTAAGTCTAGTGTAGAGTTTGGTGTCAGTTTGAACTTTGTTTAAAAAAATCATCACACAGGTAGCAATGAGTCAACAGGTATGTCATCTGTGTTAGCTATTTTGGTAAATAAAACACTACTGTCCCCCAGCATTGCTAGTTATAAAACCAATGGGTGTTAAAATCTTCGATCTAGTCAATCACTGCCTTCTCCTTATTAAATTGCATCAATTAGGTCTAAATCACTTAGCACTCACATGGTTCCATGACTACCTCGCTGGAAGATTGCAAAGGGTAAAATGGTCTGGTTCACTCTCCTCTTCAAGGCCTATCTCACATGGAGTACCCCAAGATTCTATTCTTGGCCAGATACTATTCTCGCTTTTTATCAATGAGCTCCCCAACTTCTGTGGTGGTGCATCCGTGCAATTAAATGGTGATGATGCAATCTTATACAGCTCATCTAACAATATAAACTGGCTTAACCAAAGCCTTAACTCTGATTTCATTACGCTTGAGACCTGGTTCTCTGACAATCACCTAATTCTAATTACAAAAAAAAACAAAAGCTATGCTTTTCAAATACCTGTCCCCCAACCCTACCAAACAGCTCCAGATCAGTACATCAGTACACAGTCAGGAGACCCCATAGAGATGGTTAGTACTTTTAAATACATTGGGGTTCACTTAGATGCCTCCTTCTCAATGGAGCATCATGCAACTCAGCTTACCAAAACAGCAAACCAGAAGCTTGGATTATTATACCGCCTCCGCCCTCTTTTATCCAACGCCACCTGTAAAAAGATTGCATCAACATGCCTTCTCCCTATTTTGTTCTATGCTGCCTCTCTACTACTCTCCACCCAATCCTCTTCCCTTGCACAGGTTCATCAACTCTATCATAGGATTGGACGTTTTGCCTTGGAGCGGACTCCAGAAAACACCACTGTGAGGCCCTGCATTCTCTTCAATGGCCTACCTATGACTCAAGGTTACAGTTTCACACCTTATGCCTTGTATTCAAACTTACCAGGCTCTTTAATCCCCCTTGCCTAAGGGAACTTGTTTACAAAAAAGCACCCACACGCACGCTTAGATCTACTTCCTTACCCTTATCCTTATTAGCAATCCAGAAGACGCAACACCTATCGGGTAAGCACTCATTTGCCTTCTCAGCTCCCTCTGCTTGGAATTCCTTCCCCCCTAACTTACTGTCCTGCCCCACTCCCCTCCTCTGCAATTGCTTTAAATAATTCATATAGCATTGTTAATGCCTAGTCTATGTTACTCTGATATACTGTATGTATCTTGTAATCCACCTGCTCTCATGTTCCTGCTATGTATATATTGTATAATATTAGTTATCCCATTTATTTATATATGCTTAATGCCTGATCTGTTTTAAGTTACTTACTTGGCTTTCCACTGTAATAATTTTTGCAACATTGTTAAATCTCACTGTAGCTTGTATATTATTATTGTATTTATCTATTGTGCTGTGTTCACCATTGACACCCAGGTAGTCACTGAAAAAGGGACTGCATGGTTTCAATGGACTTACCCGGTTACAGAAATTCTAATAAAATAAATAAAATGTAATTAATTAGGACAAGGTTCAAACCATGTTTTATTGACTTAGGTGAAAGCATGCATATCAAATGTTTCTAGCTGAAATGTAAGCAAAATTCAGTTTAGCCGTCTTTATGTCTTTATGTCTAATGATGTCAGATGAAAGATTTTTGCTCTGTAAAATGTACTGTATAAAAATACACCATTTATTGAGAGAGAGAGAGATGTGGTATTGCTTAACATTTAATGCCATCAAGAGATGGTATTGGTTAACATCTAATGCCATCAAGAGATGTGGGGCTGGAGTTTCAAATCACTTAGATGGCAACAAGTCCCAGTGCGCCAACAATATGGTGCGTGGGGCTTGCGGCGATCTAATGGGATTTTCCATCCTGTGTGGAAATTGCCACAAGTTAGATCAACTTTTCCTGGTCTAACTTGAGGCACTCTCGAGGGCCTGAGTTATGGAGCTTGTGCCAGATATGTGGCGCAAGCTGCCATAACTCGTGAAAACTGTCACAACTGTGCCTAAGATTACAAAGCTGGGTGCAGTTTCAGCAACGGGGTTGGCACACTGCCAAAACCAAAGTATTGTGGTGCAGGGCTGGACGCAGACCCCACACCATGCTTTGAAAATCCAGCCCGTGGTATTTCTCAACAATGAGATGGTATTGCCCAACACCTAATGCCACCAACTGCAATATTTTTAACATCTGATAAAATACCATCAAGATGGTATTTTCAATATCTGACACCATCACCAAGGCATGCATAGTACCTTTTTAAAGAAAAATTCGGGGTCAAATTAATGGCTGGATCACAGGGGATCTCCTCGCCCAGATGAAGGAAAGGGACAACCTCTGGGAAAAGGCCAGGTCCTCTCACAGCAAACACAACTTCCAGTGTTATACAGCTGCAAGAAACCACTGCACCAACCTTATCCACCAAGCAAAGGCCAACTTCCACAAGGAGCAGCTTAATAAAACTTGGGGCAATGGGAGGAGTTTTTGGGAGAACATCAAAAACCTTCTTGGGAAGGATGAGAAGAAGATCCCCCGCTCACTCAACATCAACAACACCACGATTACTGACCCTCAGCATATCGCGGATTCTCTCAACACAGCGTTTACTGATCTGACTGGTGTGCTAACCCCCCGCCTACTTGCACCCTGCTGGGGAACAAACCAACTGCACACCTCAAAGTGTCAGTGAATGAGGCTTACAAACACATAAAAAAATACTAGGCAAGACCAGAATGTGGAGTGATGGAGTAGATATGAAACTCCTATCCCTAACACTGGATGTCATCATCATGCCAGTCACAAAACTATTTAACAAATTGTTGGTTCTTGCACAGTTCCCCGGGATCTGGAAATAGGCTGTCATGATGCCAGTGCACAAGAACAGTGATATGACATGCACTGCTAATTATAGGCCAATATCCATCCTCTCTCCCTTATCAAAAGCCCTGGAAAAGATTGTGGCCGCCCAACTCACAGATTTCCTCAACAAATACAACCTGTTATGTCCCAACCAGCATGGCTTCAGGCAGAATCATAGTACCTCCACTGCCTTGCTGGACTACACTGACTACTCACACAAGGCACTAGATGAAGGAAAACTGGTGGGGTCAGTTCATAGACCTCACCAAAGCCTTTGACACTGTAAATCACTCTCTCCTCCTGACTCAACTACAGAACCTGGGGGTTGCAACCACGGCTGTCTGCTGTTTCAAGGACTACCTAACATGCAGAAGCCAACGTGTAAAAATTGGGCACACAGTATCTAGCTCCAACGAGGTATCTTTTGAGCCCCACAGGGGTCAATACTGGGGCCCTTACTATTCAGCCTCTTCCTAAATAATCTTCCTGAAGCCTGTGACACTAAACTGATACTTTATGCAGACGACACTGCACTTCTCACCAGCAGTTCATCAATAGTCGCCCTCCACTCCGAGCTGCAGGCATCCTTCTACAAGCTGGAAGACTGGTTCTGTAGCCATAAACTTCTATTAAACTACAAAAAGACCAAGGTGATGCTCACAGCCAGCCCACAGCACAAAAAGAAGCTCCCTCCCCTCACCATCTCCAATAAAATCAGTGAGCCGCTAGAACAAGTTCACTCCTTCAAGTACCTGGGGGTCACCATTGATGACTCCCTCACCTTCACCCAACACATCGACACAGTGGCAAAGGCAGTGAACACCAAGCTGGGTGTATTTTATAGGCATAAAAAGTATTTCACTCCAGAGGCCCTCTGTCTCTCAGTCTCCAGCTCCATCCCTTTTACCATCGACTATGGATTGGTGGTCTACGGTACAGCAACAGACACTGCACTAAAAAGGATTCACATTGCCCTCAACAAGGCATGTAGGCTCACAATGGCTGCAGATCGAAATACCCACACCTGCTCCTTATACAAGGAGACCAATTGGCTGCCACTAAAGAACAGGATTATATTCCAAACATGTCTCCTTGGAAAAAAGACGCTAATGGGTAAACCCCCACCATGCATTTCTAGCATCCTAACAATAAGTGCTACCAGCTATACCACCAGAGGCAGGATGAAGGGGGCCCTATCAACACCTTTCCATCGAACTGTGCAGGGACAACGTGCTTTCAGCTATAGGGCCCCCAATGGCTCAATGAAATCCCTGTATACCTTCTAAACTCCCAATGCATCTTGCAATTCAAAAATGGCCTAAGGCAACACCTTCTTACTAGGACAGTTTGTGACTGCCACTAGACTCTAACACCCATAATGCCCACTCATCCACACTCTCCTTCCCCTTCCTTTTAACCCCACTCTTCCCTCTTGCCCTATCCCTCTGTCTTCCTCTCCCCCCTGTGCCTTTTTCCCCACTGGATCAACCTTAAAACCAACCTACTACCACTACCTCACAACCTCCTAGACAAAGCCACTTCTTTTGGCTGCCCACTCTGCCCCACCAGTCTCCCTTCCCCCTCACCTTGACTCCTCCTCGGACTCTCACACTAGGTGTCACACCTCTTTATCTCCTTCGCTACATATAAACACTGTCCTTTACCCTAGTTGAATGCTCTTGATGCTGTACTATCACCATTGGTACTATGAATGACAATGTAACCTTAGTGTATACTAGCTACCAACTATTCGAGTATTGTATATTAACTGTTCGTTATTGTTGTCATTGTCACTGTTTGACATGGAACCTTTGTAAAAGAGCTCTGAGCTCAAAGATATGATCCGAATCCCTAAATAAATAAAAAAATAAATAAATAACAACAAGGTACTCACCATCATTGCATCATCTACAGCAACAAGTTTATCTGTAGCAGCTTCAAAGTTACGGGACCTTAGGAGAAAGACAAAAGCATGAAGAATTCTTTGCCATCTGCAATGCCTCAAAATCGTGATGCAATACATTGTTCAGCAACAAGACTCCCAGCAACTCCAAACGCCTACACCAGATCAGATCATCAAGAGAAAGAATGCAAGCAAGCATCACTACCCCCCCATGACCAGGTAAAAACAAGTGTTTGACAATGACTGTAAGCCCTTACCAAATAAACTCCCTAGCTAATGTCACATCTTTGGCATGAGAGTAAAAGAGCTGGGAGTGAGATTTTACCTGGGGGAAGGGGGTTGGGTTCATCAAGTGGCTAATGCTTGTGCATGTTTTGTTAGGAACTGTACAAATTGTCATTATTTGGACTGATTATATGCCTTGTTGACTCTTATACTAGGTATCAGCTAAAAAGGAACTGTTAAAAGAACATGCCTTTCCAGCACACACACACATACCACACCCTTCCGGGGGGAAGCAAAAGACTGTCAGCAATGAGAGAGCGTTGGTTCAACTGTATTTGAAAGAGACTGCTGCTTAATTATTTGCTAACTGCTCATATACCATACCCTTTCAAGTCAGTGTTGCTTAAACTAAAACCAATTGAATGGTATAGTACAGGTTTCTTGTTATCTACTTGCCTTGTGAAACTCACAGCATTGTGGGATTTATGTTAGGGCCAGTACATAGAGTTGCTCTTGGGCTAGTATAAAGTAAATTAGGTTGCCTCCTACACATTTGACTTCCAAGCTTGGGTTTGGGTAACAAAAACCAGGTCATAACATTCAAATATATGGCAACCAGTGTGGGGCATGGGATCTTTCACATAACTGATGCCTTAAAGCAGGTCAAATTATATAGAAGATCTGATCTGAAGATATGATTCAAACTATGCCATGCCACAAAATGTAATGTGAGTTAGTTGGAACATTTTTTCTTCCTATCTGGGAGTAACAATTCCAATGCTGCCAAAGATAAGACCTTCAAGCTCTGAATGTTTTTGAAAACAATGTTATCACAGGTAATGAGAGAGAGAGAGAGAGAAACAGACAGAGAGAGAGAGAGGTTACTTTAATCAACTTATGTTGAAATGTTAATTGTTAAAGTGACACTGACTTTATTAAGAAACTGCCCCAACCTCAATGCACACCCATATGTCTGCAAATAGCAAGCTACAGTCCAGAGTTAAGAAGCAACAGGAAAGTTGGGACACAATCTTTTTCACTAAAAAGGAACAGTTTGCAGGCTGAAAGAAAAAAAGGGTTGCTTCACAAATACTTTGCAATCGCTCGCCAAAAGGAGATAATGTTTTTTCTTGAAAATACAGTTGGGAAGGTCCAGGAATTGAATGCATTGTGAGGCACCAAGCCCCCCCCACACACACACACACCAGTATACAAGAAAAGGTTCAGCAATTGTGTCAAGTTTAAGCAGGCTCTGCCTGACCCCTTTTTATGTTGCTTGCACGCATGTGCAAGAAACATAGTGCCTTCATCGGAGATTTCGGAGGTGTGTCACCTCCTCCTCCAATTCAGTCAGTGTGCTGGCAGGCGTGGCCCCTGTAAGCCAATGCATTTTGGAGCTGTGTATGACACGCTCCAAAATGCAGTGGCATACAGTTGAAAGAGGGAGCTACTCTTGAGTGAGCACCGATATCAGCTGCTCATGCGCAGCTCCCCTCCCCCAACACACGCAGCCGTGCGCGCCCCCGCATGCACTGTATAGCCGACAGGGCACCCAATCCCCGTCGGCTGAGCTGCGCCCCCCCCTCCCCACGGGGGTGCCCAATGCCCGTCGGCTGAATGCCCACCAACATCCTTGTGCCACGCTGGGAGCCCACCCCAGCATGGCAAACGGTCCCATGATGTCTTTTTTTTTAACCTGAAACGAAAAACGGTCCCGCTACCCCGTCCTCCGACCCCCTCCCACAACCTGCACCCACCCACTATGCACCCATCCTCCCACACCCCTCACCCCACACTTACCTATGGACCTGTCACGACGATCTTCTCGTGGACCGGGAACACGCTCTGCACTTCTTCAAAGCCAACCTGAACTGAGGGAAATGCCGTAAGCTGTATAATGGGCTAGATCGGGGTTTCAACTTTGTTGCATATCTCAGGAATTTTTGATTTTTGAAATTCAACATAAGTTTGGGACTCTTCTCATGATGATTCACTGTCATGGGATATGAGCTCGAATGGCGATTTCGCACAGTGACTGCGAAATCACCCTTTGGGCCTGAATACTGCCATGACAGTGACATCATTCATGAGAAGGGGTCCCAAAAACCCCATGTTGAAAATTTGGTGCAAAAATTCCAAAAAATGACTGTTTTACGAGCGTGCATTGCGCAGTTCCTACTTAGGCTCGTAAGTTCGCGAAATTTCAATATTTTCACTCCAGATTTTCAACATTGCCATTTTACCACACCTTCTTATGAGTAGTACAGCTGTCATTTTTCACATCTCACCCAAAATGTGTTTCCGCCCATGTAGCGCAGAATGGCGCAGTCGGTGTGCGAAATCAATGTACGGGACAAATTAAGAAAATCACAGTGACACTGTTCATGAGCAGAGGTCTTAAAATGGCTATGTTGAAAATTTGGTGAAAAAATTCCTAAAAATGACTGTTTTACGAGCGTGCATTACGCAGTTCCTACGCAGGCTCGTAAGTTCGCAAATTTTAAATATTTTCACTCCAGATTTTGGGGGTTCAATTTACTTACTGCCCATGATTGAGCATTTCGGTCCACTGGACCACCAGGGAGATGTTCAGGGGGTTTCAGTTTACTTTCTGCCTGCAATCTGGCATTTCGGTCCACAGGACCACTAGGGAGATGTTCGGGGGCCACATTGCTGCCCTATGATCGGGCTGGTGGGGAGAGGGAGTACCTGCCCCACCTCCCCCAGCAGCCGGCAGGTGGCAGCATCCCACACTGCCGCCGCCTGCCGCTTCCGGCCGACTGATCAGCTGCAGGGCTGCACGCCATTGGTGCAGAGCAAGAGCCAATGGGCGGCAGCCCATACCGCATATGACAGTCCAGATTTGTGGCAGTCTGCCGGGGGAGCAGGGGTGGGGCTTCGTGGTGGGTGGGGTGGGGGACACTAGCCACCAGGAGATGTTTGGGGTTCAATTTACTTACTGCCCGCGATCGGGCATTTCGTCCACTGGACCACCAGGGAGATGTCGGGGGTTCAGTTACTTTCTGCCCGCGATCGGGCATTTCGGTCCACAGGACCACCAGGGAGATGTTCGGGGAGCTATATTGCTGCCCATGATCGGGCTGGTGGGGGAGGGAGTACACTATGCCCGCGATCGGGCCGTAGGGGGCACAGGGACTGGGTTGGGGCCAGCCACAGGTGGCAGCTGCTGTGTTGCACCCTGCAATACAGCAGCTCACCTGTGGGTGGCCCTCGACTTAAGCCTTTTTTGGCTCAAAGTTGTGCAGGCGCAGGTTGGGGGTTGCACCTGCACAACTCTGCACAGCCCAGCTGAATATCGAGCTGTGCAGTTTATGCATGGTTCCTCCCCCTCCAGTTGAGCATGCATTCATTTGCATTGTGCTGTTGCTCAGCCTGTTTTCAGTGGCGCAACTGCCTCCTGCTGAATATCGCAGAATGGCGCAATTTCGGACTTGCACATGCGCAACCCTGTTGCACGTGGCGCAACCCTTTTGAATATCTGGCCCCGTATTTCTAAAAGCCTGTTTTTTTAAGTTAATAAGAATCTAGTAACTAATCAGGTGCATAGGAATTGGAATGGTAACACCCTGCTGTAGTACTGACTACACTCAGTACTTTTATTTCTTCAGACTGTGCCTAGAGTATGCATGTCAGAGAAATGAAAAGTTATTATTAAGGCTTTGGAGTTTTGCTAATGGTAACATAATCATGATGCATGTTGTATGTGATCAAAAGGAAAGATGAACCTCTCCATCTAACAAACTCTCATCAGAGACAATGTGCCTGCTGATACAGCAGCCTGATAAAGGATATGGAATAATGTGCACTTAGTTGTAATTTACTTTCTTGTATGATTGTGATGTAAAAAATCTCACATTTGGTTGATAACAAAGATAAAGTTTATGGATTCAGGTACCCTCCAGGAAGTACTTGAAACAGTTTATTCTGTCAGCTAGTATGCAATGGTATAGGTTCCTACACAGGGTATGACATTGCATTGCAACTGTGCTGTGGTTGGCACCCTGTTGACTTTTTCCCACAGAGGGGTTAAAACAGCAAAGTTCATATTTTCTGGTTTTGGCCACACCCAGCAGACCTCTAAGAAGAAGTGTGCTTCTGTGCTGGTAATAAAAAGAATCCACTGAGGGAAACCATCACCTTGGATGTAGTATTAAATGCACTGCACACGTTCAGGGCGCTGGTGTTAGTGTGCCCGTCATTATGGCGCCAAAATCCCAAATTCACCACCCCTTCCCCAAGGTCTGCCCCCCCTGGAGTTGGAATCCTAAGTTGGGGGGGGACAGCCCCCCGCATAAACACCGATCGTTGAATTTGCTGACCAGCACCCTAATGACAGGCACACTATGGATGGCGCATTCTGAGGGTGGAACCTATCAAATGTACCTGATAGGGCTTTGATTCTGTTTTTTTTTTTTTGCAACTATTCTTTTTTTAATACCCATGACATATTGATGATATCACAGAGACATTTTGATATCAATTTTGAAAAAAAAAAAATGCTTTATAATCTTACCTGTAGGTTTTCATTGTCTTAGTGACTCCATGTGAGTGGGTTTTGTCAAGTTTTTGTTATGCCAGAGGCTTCAGTTTTACAAGAGAAACCAGAAATATTGCAGTTGGCATCCAAGCTAACAAAAAAAAGAGGAAGCAGCCCCTAAAATGTGAGCAGAAAGCTCAGAAAAAGCATAAAAAAGCCGAATTTTCTCCCACAGTTTTAGAAAATCCAGACAAGAAAATGTGAAATATCTTGCTAGTCTCACAAGTAGTCCTGCTGCTGTGGTGTGTAAGTTGGAGGGAGAGAGAGACCCATCTCAAGCGTTGCAGGTCCTGCTAGGGAAGTAACAGTAATGGAACCCCAAGATTCACTGACATCTGGCATACAGGGTTCTGGATAATAATATCGCCTGAAAAACAAAGCTGGACATAATATCACAGCAGGTCATCATGGGCAGTAACAACACCTGACAACAACATCGGTGAACAGAATAATGTGGGCCTTCAGCCCGTGGTGTGTCCCTGACACCTCAGAGCCCCCCCCAGTCATGGGAGGAGGGAAGCAACACACAGAAAGACTGATGGTGTGGGCACACGGGCACAGTGGGAACACCACAGCCACCAATGGGGCAGAACCCCATACCTGCACCCCCAAGTGCAAATGCCTGTGGCACACCTGCATCACCCCGCAGCCACCCCACTGGCCCCCAACACAGCCACACACAGCCACCAACAACCACTAGTCAGCCACACAGCACGGCGCCTTGTGAATCTCTCCCCCCCACCTGCTGACCCAACCCAGTAATACAGCCATCGGGCCACAGCCTACCATGGGTAAGTCACGAATGGGCTGCCACACTTGCCCATTCCTTGTCTGTGGTCTGAGGTGACGCATTTCCAGGGCACTGTGGTATCCTATGGCAGCCCCATGGCAGGCGACAGGATATGGCAACATAGCTGGCAGAGCAGGCATCACCGTGCAAGGGCATGGGCAGGCACAGTGCAGTACTGCAAGGGGTGGTCATTTGTAGCCCCTCTGGCTGCTGCTCCTGTGGACTCCACCTGGTCTGCACCATTATGGCATGTTTTCTGTTGTGGCTGCTTTGGTTTGCCAACCGTTATTGCATCCTGCTTTCATTTGCCCCGCTTTCTTTTGCCCACATTTTATTTTGCCCGCGATGTTCTGTTCGGCGATGTTGTGTTCCGCATTATTAACACCCAGAACCGGCATGGAGATTCGGTCCAAATTACTAAAAACAATAATAGGATCCTTTCAGGATGTAAATCAT
Organism: Neoceratodus forsteri; assembly: GCA_016271365.2. NCBI lineage: Eukaryota > Metazoa > Chordata > Ceratodontiformes > Ceratodontidae > Neoceratodus > Neoceratodus forsteri. The sequence goes on along the minus strand of CM057456.1, from coordinate 754,951,657 downwards.
GCTTTTAGTTTATTGACCCAAGTAATCCTTTTGTCTGGAAAGAAAGCTGGATTTGAACTTAAAGTCCCAGCTCCCGGAGGAGAAAGTAAACTCTGTTGAAACCATGCAAAAAGAAACTTGTAAACAAGTGACTGAATTGAAACAAAAATGAAACAAAACGTGGAAACCCAAAGAGCCCTTGATATCACTTTACTTTGAGACAATCTTCATTAGAAAACATTGCAAGTCATAATAATTTGTGCTTTACTGGAGTACCTTTATTTGAAGTGGATGGGATTTTAAACACTTGGAACACTGTTAAAAAAATAATCTCTGAAAAATTGAACTTAACTCCTACAATTGTTCGTGCTTTTTGGATTCCATCAAGAGTTAAAGCCAAAAAGTCAATGACCCAGAAGTTGGACTGGCCTGCCACAGTGCTTGTAACTTTTGAGATGGAAGCAGATTGCAAAATGGTGTTAAAATAGGCCAGAGCAAGGGGACCAATATTGTACAAAAATAACAAAATCTACATATACCTCGATGTATCAGAACAAGTCCAAGCCAGATGTTTTATGCATTTCTGTGAGGTGGTACAGGAGATTGGAGGAACATTTGCCATCCTATATCCAAGCAAAGCTCGATTTATATTTAAAGCTACTAAAAGAACTTCCTTTGATACAGACTAGTTAAAATAATTTTTTCAAGAGTCATGCTATACAAAAAGCATATGACATGTCTGAACACAAACACTCAGACTCTGATATAGAATCAAATGAAACAGACCTGTCAGTAATAACAACGGTGACTAGGCAAGTCTCCAGTCTTGAGGTCTTTCCTGATAAAATACAAGTCCATGATTCTACTACTCTCAAGATTTCTACTGCAAAGCCTGCTTTGTCAAACGTGGGACAAGCTATGTCTGCTATTAAAAATTAAACTTTGCCAGTCTGAACAAGTTTGACAAATTTCTGCCTCTCAGTCCAGTAACTAAAATATGTGCAGTACCGTCTCAGTATTTATATTCTAATTGTGAAATCAATGAGGCACATCAATAATGGGGACAAATAAAATATAATGAAGAAAGTTAAAAGGAGAAAACAAGGACTTTTTATCATTCTAGTAACTTAATATGAACTGCATTTAAGTATCTCTGTACTGAATATACTAAATAATAATGAGGGCAATTTTCCCTTTTTTATCTTTCATGTTTATTTTCCCTTTAATTTTTTCAGACTCAAGTTACTTCAGTAACTAAATGCAGGTTCAAGGATTGGATACTAATTTCTGAGAATTAATGATTAAGATGTTTGGCTTATCTAAGTGGACATACTTTCTTTATTTAGGATCAGTTTTGCTTGATTATTACACTACAATTATGTGCTGTGGACAAAATTATTACAGTATTTTTTACAAGGTAGAAAGGAGGTATTTACTTTGTAATAAGCAGTGTTATAAAGCAATATTTCTTGTAGTAGGTAACAGATAGTATTGCAGAACAGCAATATATATATATATATATATATATATATACACACACATATATACTGTATATATATTTTGTATATTTACTTACTTTAAAATGTTAATTTATGTATGTCAGATATGTCAGCCTGATCCTCCTGGAAGTGACACAACATCCCAACCAGTTGAGGATGTGCTGCCACTGCAGCACTCCTCGATCAACAGTCACCCTGTTGTAAGTGTCTCTGGCTCCTCCCCAAAGACAGGTCACAGGCATGGGTGCACGACATGCTACCCACTACACCATCAGGTGACACTGCAAAATGTATGTTTTCCCCCACCCTGTGTTATACCCTTCACTGCCAACCTGCTACGATTTAACCAGCTCCCTCAGTCCCATGTACCGCCTTCACTAGGTGCCTAACTCAGTCATCTTGTTTCCCCATGGCATGCCCGCCATGGTGGGGTCTCTGGAGATCACAACTTCCCCAACATGATAGAGATCCAGTGTGGAGGTGGGTGCCTAGTTGGCAGTGCAGGGCATGCAGAGAACTGGACATCATGCTGCTGTTTGGCATGTTCTGTCATGGTTGCCAGTATGCAATTGCACACACATATGTGTACGTTAGTATGCAGATGTGTTATCAGCACTGAGTGGCAGCCGTTCCACAAAGTCTGCCCTTGCTGCCTACCACCTGACTTCTGCTAGGTGGCAGGCAAACAGCAAAGGATGGAATCTCTCCTTCCTCTGCCTGGACCCCAGCAAACCCAATCCATATCTGAACCTAAGTCACTGGAGTAGTGAGTGGAAATGCTACCGCTCCAGTACCTGGCTGGTGAGATTTTCTTTTAGACCATTATTATATACCTTTAGTTCATGCTTTCAAATGTCTCCTCAGAATCGAGGGGCATACACCCATTCTTAATCTAGAATGCAGAGAATGTGTGGTTCCAAATTCACATCACTGAAAATAAGGAACAGTTGAGAGGTATGCTTGTTACACAAGGAACAATACATGATTGAGTGGCCAGTAACTCAAAACTGTGATTGCAGCATGTCTGAGGTGTCAGCATGGCTCAGTTGGTAGCACATCAGCCTCTGGACCGAAAGGTTGTGGGTTCCATTTCCATGCCTGGATTAAGCAAATACTATAAACGCTGGCACCAGATTGCAGTACTAGAGGGATGCTTTACTGTCAGGTTACACTTCTTTTGGATGAGATGTTAAAACAAGATCCTGTCTGCCTCTTCTGCTGGTTTTTCAAGTGTGCATTAAAGATCCCATGGCACTTCTCAAAGGGAGCAGGGGAATTTCAATGGTGTCTTGGCTAAATTTCCTCATTCATAAAAATACCAACAGTTTAATCTGCTTCAGTTTTAGTTGCTTTGAATCTGTGCTCACTCCACCCTCACCTCCCAGGACAAGGCTGAAAATAGGCACTTTTGTCTAGCCCTCCTTTCCTGATTGACAAAACAAAACAAATAGTAAATAATTGTCAGAACCCTAGCAAGGAATTGTACCAGTTCAAGACCAAAATACAAGTAATTTCATTGCTTTACATCAGAATAGGTGAGAACACTATTTATTTATTGATTATAATTATAATAAACAATAACATGAACATTCCATACATTAAGTACAACTTCAATACATTGCTCACACACAGGCAATATATACAAGAAAGAATACAAAAAAGCAATTACATATAGACAGCACTAATACTATTCAAATTAATCACTATTCTAGAGCAAGAAGTCCCATTGAAGGGGAATCCTCATGTAGTCACAGTTAAAACTATTGGTTCCTTGTGTACCCATCTGCAGAATAGCACATAGATATATATTTTTTGTATATTACTTACTTTAAGTTTTAATTTATGTATGTCAGCCTGAGTGTCCTCCATGTCATGCTCCAAGCTCTCTGACCTGCACAGGAAGTGATGTGAGTGAGGGACACACTTGTTGTACTCCTGGTGCATCTTTAGGCTAATTTGCTTGCTTTGTGCTGCTAACATTCCCTCGCTGAAAAAGGAAGATTTCATGAAAGACAGGCCTTCTTGTAGCAGCACCATAACATTCAGGTCAGCTGAATTTTTTTTGTGTCTGTACCTGTAAATTGAAGCTGTTTCTGTGGGTCTGTCTTCCCTTCAGGCATGCAGACAAGTAGAAGTGTAAGTTTTACATTCCCCAGTGTCTCACTCAGTCTCCTCAGTACTTATAAGTGTGGTTTATTGCACACTGATGGCATTATTGTGACAGGGTAGCATTACTCAGTCTATTTACATAATTAGTTAACTGCAGAAATGGTAGTTGAATGACAGCCCATTTGCCATATGCACCAACTTGCCTGCCAAACAACAGGAGTACAGTTGTCTATGAGCATGTTTCCCTCCCTAAGACCAAGGTTTGAACTTTAGTAAAAGATATGGGGCCAGATATGCAGAGCATTGCACCTGGCGCAAACCATTGCGCCAAGATTGCACCACATTAATTACATGATGCAATGTTCAAAGGGTGAAATAGCACCAGTGCAAGGCCATAGCACCGGCACAAAAAGATAATGTATGCAAGATGCAAACTGAGGGGCAGGAACCTGCATACTGGCACTAAGCTATATTCAAAAGAATGGTGCCACACAAGGCCAATTAGTGCCACCCATAGCGTGGTGCAAGTTACTGCCTATACAAGGCAGGTCTTAACTCAAGGCAAATCACAGAGAGGGCATGGACACACACCAGGAAGAGGATGGCTATGGCAAACAATGCTGTGCTGGCCATACTAATGGCTGAAGTGCTGGAAGAGGAAGAGAGGGAGCAGGCCCACCTTGGCCCACACCACAGACCAAGGAGAAGATCGCTGCACACAGGCTGTACCCACCCAGAGTGTCTTCTGAGACACTCCCAGATGACTACCTTGTGGGCCGGTACAGGATGGACTGGGTCATGTTGAGGCAGCTATGTGAGCTCCTCCATGATCAGCTGCAGAGTACCACAAGATGCAGCCATGCAATGACCATGGAGGAAAAGGTGACAGCTGCAATATGTGTCCTCTCCACTGGAACCTTCCAGACACTGGTGGGTGATACCATCAGTGTATCACAATCTGCCACCTCGTGCCTCCTGGCCCAGTTTCTAGATGCTCTCCTGCCACATGCTGGCGAATTCATTATATGCCCCAGCATGGCAGAGTAGCACAGAGAAACCATGCAGCAATTATATCGGGTTGCGCACCTACCAGCTGTACTTGGTGCCATTGACTGCACCCATGTTGCAATCTGAGCACCACCTGGTGATGGTGGAGATGTGTACCTGAACAGGAAGGGCTACTACTCCATCAATTGCCAGGTGATGTGTGATGCAACTGGGTGCATAATCAATGTCTTTGCACAGTACCCCAGCAGTGCCCAGGACGCATTCATCTGGTACCAATCCAGGCTGTGCCAGGCATTTGAGGATGGCAACATACTCAGTGGGTACATTGTCAGTGAGTACAACCAGCAAGCATGACACAGCCCAGCCCTGTAGTGAGACAGTGCAATGAGAATGCACACATGGGTGGTGGGGAGAGGGGGGGGAGTGTGATAGGCAGCCAGCACAGTAGCACAGCAGGCAGTCATGGTGTGTCAGTAACAGTAGGTTATTGTTGCTAACACAATGTAATGTGTTCATAGGGGACAGTGCCTATGCCCTGAGACCCTGGCTCCTAACACCGGTCCTCCATCCCACAACAGTGGCCAAGGAGCAGTACAATGAGGCACATGCTGCTACTAGGAATGTCATTGAGAGGGACTATGGCATGCTCAAGATGCATTTCCGCTTGCTGGACCAGTCCGCCAGAGCCCTACAGTATCATCCTCAGAAAGGTCTGTTGCATATTCCTTGCATGTTGTATGTTGCACAACATGGCACTGAACTGTAGAATACATGCTCCTGAACCAGAGGAACATCCAGACAGTGACACGGAACCAGGGGTCCAGTGGATGACAGAGTAACTCGAGAGATGGGACCCCAACATGACCAAGAGGGTGCAGGAGCACTGTACCTACATCATTGGAACACTACCATGGATGGACGGGTGAGTGGTGACAAATAAGACAACAAACATGCATGCAATGACTAATGTAGATCCTTCAACATGTGCAACACACAGTAATGTGCAACTGGTGACCAACAATGAACATAGATGCAAACAAAGGTGCAATAATGAAGGGGGTGCTATGTGTGTGGTGTAGCAGAGGTGTATGTGGGTGGTGTGCGACTGTACTGTGAGTGTCAGTGAGTGGTGGTGACATGCCCTCAGTACCATCTCCCACCATGGGCCCTGACAGAGTCACCACGGCGAACACTGTAGGGGGGGTGTACTGTGGGTAGACGATGTAGCAGGCAATTACACCAGTGTGGATGTGGCTCTATGCAACCACGTCCATGGCTTGGGCTTGCCAATGCCAGTGACCCATGACGGACAGTCCTCCATGCACATGCCTCAGTGGAGGCTGTGCTTGATGACTCCGACCGCCTACCACGTGCCATGGAGGCATGCTGCAGAGGACCACTGGTGCGGCACTGGCCTGCACTACCTGTCTGCAGCTGTGCTCCCAGTATCACCTCACTAACAGTGACAGTGAGGTCCCTCACAGCCCTGGTGAGTGCACTAAACCCAGGGTCAAGGGACATGTGGTGCCATGCAGCACGGTCCTCTGCCCGCTACTCAGCCCGCAGGAGGGCAGTAACAAATGCATCATGGAACAGAGACAGTTTTTGCCACACCTCCCGCCTGAACACATGTAGCTCCTGCTGTGTGGCTGACTGTGGGTCCACGGCACTGCGAAGGAGCACTCAGGTATCGGTGTTGTCATGCCCTTCCTGTGGCTGAGCACCCTGGATGGGGGGGCTGGGGTAGATGCATCGCCTGTGTTTGTCGTGCAACTGGCTCGGCCACCTGCTGGCCTGCAACGGCCTCAGACCTCTCACAAAATGCTTGTGGAGGCCACCTGGGCCACTGCATGTGTGCTGGTGTGTCAGTAGTACTATTCGAATGCCGCCTGCCCACTGACCATCCCCGGTGGCATTGGCAGTGCTGTTTGTGTTGGTGACGATTGCTGTGTTGCTGTTACCCGATGCCACCAAATAGTACCGGGGACCCTGGCAGGACAACAGACATGGCCCTCCTAGCAGGTGATGTGTGTGTGTGTGTGTGTGTGTGTGTGTGTGTGTGGCAGCTCTCTGGCCACTGCTGGTGGCCATAGAGGGGTCCTCAGGTCCAATGCTGAATCCCAATGGTGAGTCCCTATTCCTAAATTCAATGTCCACTAGGCAATCCAAGCCTGGTACAAAGGTCTCATCATCATCTTTAAATTTGTCATTCTCATCATAGGCCATGGCTGCAGCAAACCCCCTCCAAGTGTGGCCCATAGCCATAGCGTCCCATCTGGTATGCACCTGCAGGCCTGAACACGATAGTCTTGGATGGCCATCATCACCTCCCTCCACCGCATGTGCCACTGTTGCCTGTCCAATGGTCTTGGCTGTGGAGCAAGAGTAAGATATTGAGTCCACTGTACATGGCACTGGGTGCCCACACCACCACCACCACATGCACAACACCAGGGTGCTCCCAATATCACACAGTGCCAGCCCCAATCCAGTGTACCATGCCCACACACCACCACAGGCAAGGTGCACAGGGACCCCACCCACACCATGTAGCACAGGGTGTATGTGAAGTCCTGTTCCCACTATGTGACACACACACACACACACACATGCTACACATAATGGCTGCCACATGCCACCTGCAGGACCTGCACTACAGACTGTACCCCATGTGGCATACTGTGGCACAGCATAGTGCATAGGCACAACTGCACGAGGCATGCATGCCATGCGGCACAGCCCGCTTGTGTGTTTATCATGGCCTACAGTGACAGACACATGCAGTGCAAAGACCCACACACTGTAGTAATGAGCCACAGCATGCATGGCACCACAGGGACAGGCACATGCACACAGGTTTGCATGCCACAAGCACATGACATGCCCCAACACAGGTGTGGGTCCTACAGGACACCCAGATGTCGATGCGCAACACTAGCCACAGGGCCTGACACTCACATGCCCTGTGCAGCTCCAGTGGTGTCTCGCATCCCCCACCCTCCACACCCACCAGGGCCACTAGCCTAAGTGTGGATACAATGGTATCCATTATTGGGTCTGCCCTTCTAAACTCGGCCTGCATGGGGCCACTGCCCATCCCTGTCTGCAGCCTCAGCCACTGTGTCTGTTCCTCCTTGGCATGCCTCTGATGATCGTGCCATCACTTCCTGCAGGCATCCACACTTTGTCCACGGCCACCCATCGCATTGACCTCTGCTGTGATCTCAACCCACATTTGGCAGATGTTGGCATCGGTGTTCTTATATCTCCACATCGGGGCCAGTCTGTTATGGTATGCAGTCACTAGGGCCTTCAGTTCCTCATCTGAAAACTTGTATGCCCATAGGTGTACATGTCCATCAGTAGCACCTGTGTGAGAAGGAGAACTGTTGTGAGTGACTGCCGGTTCCATGGCATGCATATGCGTGTATCTCTGCATGTGTCTACCACAGCCTCTGTGCGGCCCCCCATACGTGTGTTCCACAATGTGTGTGTGCCACCAGGCAGGCAGAACACAGTGGTAGGGTGCACAGCTGTCCCTGTGGTACCATGACACAGGCACCAGGCATGAACACATCCCACAACTGACAGTCAGTACCACAGGACAGCAAGACCATGTCAATGTCCCGAAGACGCTGCACACATGCAGCAGCTGTGGGATCCCTCACATGGCTGTTGACCATGGGTGGCATCGCCTTGCTGTGCCCAGTTGACCCTGTCATGCTGTGAGAGTAGCATGCTGCAGACATTCAGGCACTGGTGGGTGCCCAGGTGTGGGCCGCTGTGTGCCTGTCAACCCAGCACAGCATGTAGTGCCTGTGGCATGTCAGTCCGTACCACTGAACCCACCAATGTGTGCAGTCCCTACCAAAATGATCACTGAGAGTCACAGCATGTGGGCAGGGCCAGTTGATAAGGGCCAGTTGGCTGATACACAGTCCATGAGCATGACAGCCATCACACAGTGCATGGTGATGCTTGTGCAGTGGACTGTGTCCTGGACATGTCACAGCATGTGTGTAGCCAGTGACACACAAATGGTGTACCCATGCTGCACAACAGCATACCACAGTGCCTGTGATGCACGCATTGCTGTGTGAATGTGATGCCCCACCCCCACCCCGTAGCATTACCCAGTTGCTGTGGTACTGCTGCCATGTTCACTGGGCTGTATGTGCAGTCAGCACCACATGCAGACAGGCCAACAGACATGGGCCTGTCCCCATGCTGTACCATACCTCCAAACTGTCCCTGATATTCAAGTGCGTTCCTGATTTTGCCTCAGAGCTGTACTCTGTCCCTCCTACAATATGTGTTTCTGTAACATAACAGTGGTGGTGGTTCTTAGCCTACATGAATGTCAAACATTATAGTTCCAGACATGGTCATCCTTAGGGAATGCATTTTCCACTAAGTCCCTTATCTTACCTGCTTTCTGAGTGGATAGCATCACATATGAAGATGTGTTCCTGATTCTGGCCCTTTGTCCATGATTGTTTGCCCCTTGTCCCTGATATATGAGGCAGGTGTTTGGGAGGTATGCACTGCACTTGGGATGTATGTGCTTGTATGCAGGCCCTGCAGCACTCAGGCATGCTGTGTTAGGGGGGTTTTGCATCACTTGGGGCACAGCTGGTCCTCATCACACGGTTACAGTTCACTGACATGTATCTGCGGGCACACTGTCCTGCCATGCAGTACATCATTGTGTTCACAGTGTTCTACATACCTGGATCGGCCTGCTCATCCTGCTGTGACTTGCTGTGGTGGTTGTTAACCTCTGTTAGACTTCCTCCATACACCTGCTATACCTCACATACCTGCAGGTGGAGCCCTGTGAGACCCTAAATAGCCTGGCTGGGCAATCCACATGCAATTGTGTTTGCAGATGAGCCTATAATGAGGTGCTCAATCGGTAGTTTACCCTGTGAATGACTAAGTAGGGTAATTTGCATACGGCCTTTGAATATGGCACAATTTAGCCACTGGTAAAAGCATTATTGCCGGCAAATGGTTGCACAGTTCTACACGACCAGCACCACACAAGTTCGCTTTGTGCCATGTCAACTGCACATGCACAATGATGTGGTGGCGTGGGGGTCACACAGGGGTCGTGCATACACAGTGGTGCACGTTTGGGCTTGCGTGTGCTAGAGCCACTTTAGTGCCACATACAGCTGTGTAGTGCGGCGCAATTGAACGAGTCCCCTATTTCCTGTACCACTGTGTGTGCTGTCAGTCTGCGAGGGAGTTGTCAGTGATAGCCATAGCAGCAGGGTACAATGCCTGAGTCTAGGAGATGAAGGGCTGTGGTGCAGAGGGATCACAGATGGGGATGAGGCTGAACTTGCCAACCTTGTACAGCTGGTAGTGCAGAGGGACCGCCAGCTGTTTGGGAGGCAAGGGAGGGGGACAGGCCTAGGCGACAGGTCTGGGTCTCCATTGCCCGACACCTGTCACAGAGGACAGCTGTTACACAGAATGGGGAGCAGTGCAGGCACAGGTACATAGACTTGCAGCACCTGGAGAGGTTCAGGAGGATGACTCGGGAGGGGACCGTGCCTGCACCAGGTAGGTGTCCTTCATTGTCATAGCAATGCTGTTTACATGTCACACAGGTGCATTTGTTGAGTGGGGGTACATCTGTGTTGTGCTGCCACACAATGGGGGGGGGGGGCACCTGGACCAAGCCTCTGTGTTGTACAGTGCGACCAGTGCAGTGTCTCTGTGGTGACATGTGTTCCATGTCTGGGGGGGAGTGCTGTCATGGTGTGTGCTGTGTGCACACACCGCACAGCATGGCCTGCCGCTGGTGCATGTATCACTGCTGCGCACAACTCAGTCAGGCATCCCATGCACCAGGGGGTGTGTGGCAGTGTGGCATTCAGAGCTGTAGTGGCCTAGTGGTTTTTTGAGGGTTGATGATATCCATGCTGTTATAACCACTGTGTTCTCCCTTCCCTCTGCAGAGTGCAGCACAGACCGAACTAGCCAGCACAGCGGCCATAGGGAGACAGGCACAAGTGATGGGCAGCAGAATACTGCACATGAGTGCACCTACAAGCAATTTATATGTATTGCTGCTGCAGGGTGGTGGGTCATGGGTATTGTGGGGGGATTTATAGAGGCCACTGTCAGCTGCCATGTGTGCACGTGGGCATGGTGCCACACTACAGTCTCGGTCAGGATGTTGGGGGGTGGGCTGTGCCTTGGCTGCACAGGCTGTAGGTGACATTGTTGCTGGTTTCTGTTGGCTTGGCCTGTGTGCCTAGTGCTGGTATTGTTGTGTGGCATAGTGTCTGTACCTGCATTACAGTGGGCATCATGTCCCAACCATTGCATTGCAGTCCTGTACTGTTTGTGCTGCAGGCCGGGGGGAGGGGGGGCTTGTTCGGCTGTATGGCAGCCACTATCTTGCTCAGCCATGGTGCATGTTCCTGGACATGTGGGTGTTGGCAGGACCCTTCTGTCCCTTCATTTGTTCTTTGCATGGCTGTATGTCCATGTTGTATTCCGCTGTAGCTTACATGCACAGTGCTTGTGGCACATGCATTGCTTTCCCTTGGGTACATGGCCATGGTTGTTGGGACATATTGTCCTCCCCTGGGGCATCATACTGGGGGGTTGCTGTGCTTCACATTGCCAGTGTACCAGCCTTACATGGTCATCTTTTCACCCATGGGTCCACGGAGGAACTCATTCTGGGTCACCAGGCCAGAAGAGGATGAGGGGCGGGATGATCTGTTGCGGAGGATAGTGTGTGGCAGCAGAGAACTTTGATAGATTAGCAGGCTGTCATGATTGCCGAGATGAGGAGGGTGGCCAGGATATTGGAGGAGTGTCTCCCTGCACCTGCACAGCTCCAGCCAGCAGGCCATAAATGACACTTCCCCTGTTTTGCACCCTTCCCTGCCCCCCCACCTTTGTAGCTGATTTTCGGCTGTGCCTTACAGTTTGTTGTTTTGTTTGTGTAGCATTCCAGATTTGTGTGGTGTAGATATTGTTACCCTTTTGGATATTTCCCCCTACCCAGTTTATAGCTCGTTGTACATAGTGTTGCTTGTTGCAGTTGTGGTCATTGTTTTTGTTGTTGCACTTTTGAATACAACTTTTCTGCTTTTGCATATCTGTGTCCTGTGTCTTTATTGGCTGTCTGTTATATCATTCAGGTTGCTGTTCTTGTCTTCGGGTTGTGGTTCTTGTCACATGCGTGGTTTCATGCCACTGCCTTTGGTTGCTAGCTTGCCACTGTTTGTTGTCTCCACTGCTGTATGCACCAGTGTACACTTTTGAGGCTGCACATACATCTTTGCCTGCACACCCAGTGGCCATTTGTGCTGCTGTTGCTGTTTGCAGTTCCTCCCTGCTATATTCAGAGCTGTCTTTGTTGTTATATTCAATGCTGTCTTCTTTGCTGGGCTATTTTGCACTGCACTCACAGCCCTGTTTGTATGACTTGCTTTGCACACTATATTCATCAGGTTTAGCCCCGGGGCAATTCCTTTGAATATAGCAGGCTATTGGTTTCAGGTTAATTTAGCATGCCAGGCAGTGCTAATTCAGCCCTGGGGCAAAGTTTTGAATATCTGGCCTTGGGTGACCAAAACCAAAATCAGTCATCAGGTGCAGAACACTGCGTGATAAACAAGCTGAGTACAGTAGTGTAGCACCTTCCTGGTATTGCCACCCTAGAATGTGTGTATATATGACAATGTACTCCTATGATCCAGCCTGAAATTGCAAATAACCACCAGGGCATGGCTACGCCACCATCCTGTAGTGTACGTTCCTGTTAGCTGCTACTCTGCTCCTCTGCTCCTATTCCGGTAACTCTATGTACCATTGTATTACTAACTGTAGTGTTTCGACCACCTGTAGCCATGTTTGATACTGTACTGATTGTAGTACTTGTTACTTTTGTTACCTCTGCTCACACTGTTGCCATTGTATATGTTGAACTATTTGTTGTTTGCTTCTGTACTCAATTGACGTGGAACCTTTGTAAAGGAGTCTTTGACCCAAAGGTATGTCTCCGATATTCATCAATAAATTAAAAAATAAAAATAAGCACCATGTGACCCACACCAACAAAACCGAGGAGTAGATTTTTTGGAGCAGAAATGGTGCTCATTCTGTCACTTAGCCTCATCTGCATGTTTGGGCTGAATATCACCCATGGGGGATGCAACGCTAACCAGTTTGCACCGAGCTTGACCCCTAAGGGTGGTCTTCAGCCTAGCCCTCGGGTAGCATTGAGCCAAGCATGGCAGCAGCTTGATGTGCACCACACTACCAATGCCCCACATTCAGACAGTTAGTGCAGTCAGTTTGGATCATGCTATCTGTGTGGATATGGTGCCAGAGTCGGCCAGTCCTATTTTTCCATGAAGCACACCTGTTTGCACGTGCAACCAGCCAGATCTCTGTTTAAGGATATGCATATTGTTTTCCTAAGTCTAGTGTAAGATTTAATCATCACACAGAGAGCAACACTGAATGTGCATCAACAAGTACATCACATGTGTTAGCCATTTTGGCAAGTGAAACGCTAGTGCCCCCTAACGTTTCTTGCTATAAAACCAATGTGTGTTAAAATGTAGTGAATTAAGAAAGGTTCAAACCATGTTTTGCTGATTTAAGCAAAAACATGCATATAAAATGTTTCTAGCTGAAATGTAAACAAAATTCAATTTAACCGTCTTTATGTCTGGTGACGCGAGATGAAAAATGTTCTGTATAAAAATACCACCGTTTCTCAAGAGCGATGTGGGATTGCTTAGTATATAATGCCATCAAGAGATGTGCTATTGTTCAACATCTACCGCCATTAACTATGGTATTTTTGACACCTGATACAATACCATCAAGATGGTGTTTTCAACATCTGATACCATCATCAAGGTGTTCATAGTACCTTTTAACATCCAGGTACTCACCATCATTGCACCATCTACAACAACAAGTTTATCTGCAGCAGCTTCACATTTACAGAACATTAGGTAAAGACAACAACATGCAGAACCCTATGCCATATACCATGCCTCAAAATAACAACGCAACAAGTCACTCAAGAACAAGACTTCCACCTGCTCCAAACATCTACACTGGATTGGACCATCAAGGGACAGAATGCCAGCACGCATCACCACTACCCCCATTGACTTGGAAAAAACAAGTGTTTGTCACTGGCTGTAAGTCCCTGACAAATAAACTCCCTCGCTATGTCTCATCTTTGGCAACAGACTAAAAGGGCTGGGAGTGAGATTTTACCTGGAGGGGCGCAGATTCATCAAGTGGCTATAGTGTGTGTATGCTTTGCTAAGAACTGTATAAACGGTCATCATCTGGACTGGTTACATGCCAAGGTAAAACTGGGACTCTTGTACAAAGGATATCAGCTAAAAATGAACTGTTTAAAAAATATACCTTTCCAGTACCCCCCCCGGAGGAAAGCCAAAGACTGTCAACAATGTAAAGTTCTTCTAATGACAGTGCGCTGGTGCAGATGTATTTAAAAAAAAACTGTTGCTGGATTACTTACTAATTGCTCATATACCTTCTTTTTTTAATTCAAATTTGTGTTGCTTAAAATAAAACCTATTGAATGGTGTAGTATGGGTTTATTGTTATCTACTTGTCCTGAGAAATGACCAACATTCTGAGATTTATGTGAGGTCCACTACATTGGGATTATGATTTGCTCTTGGGCTAGTATAAAGTAAATCAGATTGCCTCCCACACATTTGGCTTCCAAGTTTGGGTTTGGGTAACAAAACTGAGTCATAACCCTCACAGGGTCTTAGTGCCTCTGGTCTCAGACCCATAAGTTGTAATCAGTGGTGAAAATATTCTTGAAGATCAACAATTACGGTACACAAGTAATGTTAATTTTTAATTTTAAAAAAATTCATGGCCGGCTCTGTGACACCAGGCAAAGGAGTTCACCTGGCACGCTGGTGACCTGGGTTTGCTTCCAACCCCAGGACTACAGAAGCGGAGGCTTGCAGGGAGGGCTCCAGAGCATCCTTTGGACACCCTTCTACCAAGGGGTGGGTCGCGAACACACCATCCTTTGGCGGCTCCTGGCGGCTGGCATCAGCATTGTGCTTTGTGGTGTGGGTGACCACACACTCCATGTGCGATCATGCCAGGACACCGCGACATGTGTTGCAGGGGGTGTGGAAACCAGAAAACAGAAAATAGCATTCAGCCAATTGATTGATGGTGACCCACTCTCCTGGTGCCGTGAAGCCAGGGATCGCCTTGTGCTGCACCCTCACTACCCCTTCAGCATAGATGGCGAAAGGTGCTGGCAGACACTGAAGTTTCCCATCCTGGTTCCCCCACCACAGGAGGGCCCCCCCCAGTAAAAGGATACATTGAGTCAACTGGAGGAGTGGCAAATGAGTGACAATGGATGGCGGTCAGGAGGGAGCGGTGCACAGCAGAGCTTGGTCACCCAAAGGAGTGGGTGGCTGACCTGGACAAAGGGGGCATAAAGAGCATTACACAAAAAAAATCATTTTTTTTTTACTGCTTTTGTGACTGGACATCGAATATTTAAATCTTAGGTCATGTCAGTGTTTAGCATAATTTATAGGCATAAAAAGAGAACAGGGCCCACAGGTTTTAGAAACTGTGTTTCTTGTTTTCAGCTCCTGAAAAAGGTAGACTGCAACAAGCTTTGCTTAAAGTGCCTGGGGCTAGATTACAATTTAAAAAAAAGTGTGAACTTTGTAAAATGATCTGCCCTAAAACCCCAAACAAAAGGGCTTTAAAGTGTAAAAGAATTTATGGCTTCTAAATCTGTCTCCATGTCTGTACCCGGGTTAAAAAAGAGAAAGTGAGAATAGCACTGTCAAAATCACGCTGCCAAAATAGTGAAAGACAAAACAGCAACAGGGATAGTGCAGTGCTGATAGGATTAGCACTATCCGTAACTGTTTGCCATAGGAAGGAAGAGCATACAGAGCCTGATGAAGCATTTTCTGCTGAGCAGCTGCCGTGGTGCAGAGGGTAGTGCCATAGCCAGTGGAGGGTGACATAACAGTGGTGGACTAGGGTTTGATTCCTGATCCAAGAAATTGTGTTTGTTTGTTTTTTTCTCCTGGGACTGATTTTGTTTGTTTGTTTGTTTCTCCCCCCTCTCAACCTATGTGGATATGTGGCTCCCCCTTCCCTCCTCAAGGACCCCCCCCCCGAGGTTTCTCCTCTTCCTAGTTGGGGAGGTTCAGGGGTGTGAAGCCCACCACAAAAATGTAATCTACAGTACATGTTATTTCTATTTAGCCATGGTCTCTGTCAGTGTGTGTCTGTGGATTGCTACTATTGGCTCTGTTTTTGCAGGTCGCTGTTTTGGTAGGGTGCTATAATTGCTAGCCCCATTTTGGTTTTGCAGTTCTTGACCACATTGTGCTGCTATTCGCTATTGTGACACTTGGCCATCTGGTTATGATTATTGTATGATATTGATATTATAAATACATGGTCTGTGTATGACATTTCAGTATGTGAGGAACTTGGCCTATAACTTCAAAGTGTCACCAGCTGAAAACCAGGAGGTGATAAAATAGACCAGAAGGAAACAGTTAATCAGAATATCCTTCCAGAGACAGTTACTGCCTGCTGCTGCTTTTGAAGTTAGAATTTAAATACAAATTTTATGATGTTCTAAAAGAGACAGGTAATTGGGCTGGTTACTCTCAAATTTAGTAAATAGCTGTAGTGTCATAAAATTTCTCAGATCTCACTGGCAGGAAATCAGCCAAGGGACATGACAGATGTGGGAATGTTAAGATCAAAGAGAAAAGTTTAATTAAAGGATGCCATATTTAGGAAATGTTTTTTCTTCTGATGAACCATTAATTTTAAAATACCTCCTGGTAGGAAATCATGTTTGTAAGAATTAATTCTAAAAGGAGGAGCTAGAATACTCACCAAGGTGGTGAGGAGATAGAGTTGAAAATGTATCAGTGTGTCTGAAATGTGTGAAATCATATTGGGCTCTGAAAACAGAAACATCTAACTTAAAACACACTTACAGAGGTAATAAATTAGATAGCAAATATCTAAAGTGTTGTGGTAGGAGTTTTGTTCTGTAATTTTCCCATTTTCTTTTTTGACTGTGAGCTCATGCTATTTGTTCTGTATTTTATTGTACTTATTTTACAATTTTTAGTAAATAACCATTTTCTTGAAATACTGCCTGGGTGTCTTCTCAGTTTCTTTTTGCATGTGAAGTGCCTGTATTTTAAATCTGACTGTTTAAAGGGATTGATGGTGTGTTACTAAGCTTGGAAAATATAAGAATATACCTAAGGTCTCTTATAGAGTTTTAAGGGTTCATTTTGGAGACCTGGCTAGGTGCCCTTGGCAAAGGATTGTACCGCAATCCCCGAAGAGGGTACATATCTGAGCCTGTATATTAGGTATGCTAGCATAAGGTTCACAGTTTGAATCCCCCCAAGAATTTGAGGCTAACAGATTATTCAGACCCAAAGCAGACAGGAGGGTCACCCTGTCTGTTACCTCTTCACACTAGTGTGCTCTGAGGTTGGCACTGTGGGAGCAGAGGGCCTGACCTGCACAGTGTGTTTGTGACAGATATTGGTTGTCAGCGGTGTGATTTAAAAAAATTTGGTAACACAAGCTTTAACTGTTCAGTGTGTCAGTTTTATTCTGTATAGCTCACTTGAAAAATAAGGCAATGATTTTTTTTAAAAGAAACAGAACTATATCATTTTGCTTACAGTCAAAGTTCCTACCTATTTTTTTTTTCCAAGTGCAAGTTAGAGTGGTCATAGTTAGGGAAGAAGATGGCTTCCAACTACAGTGAGCACACTGCAGACTACCTGACGCAGTTGTGCAAGGAGAGAGGAGTCCTGCACAAGGGGAGAGTCAACAAGCAGAGCCTTGTGGATGCTGTGATGGCCGTTGATGCCCAGAGTGTTGAGTCACAGTGTGTGACTGTAAAGGAGTGAACCTTGGGTGAGGAGGGGCCAGTGCAGTGTCCAGATCTGATGAAGAGGGCAGCAGAGCCAGTGAAAGACAAGGGCCACAACATCAGGGGAAGGTCACCAGCATTCTGGAGCCAGAAGCCATCAGGCTGCAGATGGAGTTGCGGAGCATGGAGCTAGAGTTCCAGAGAGAAGAGAGGTGAGAGCAGTGAGCTACAGAGGAGAAGAGGGAGTGAGAACAGTGAGTCACAGAGGAGAAGAGGGAGTGTGAACAGCAAGAAGCTGACCATGAAGAGCGTGAGCACCAGAGGCAACATGAACTGGAGAAGCTATGACTCCCACCAGCACTAGAGCAGGTAAGTGGCCTGGGTTTAACTGGAGCTACAGGACTGGGTTACAAATTAAATTCCAAATTAATAGCTGAATTTAAAGAGGTGGAGGATATGGATACCTTTTTAAATTCCTTTGAAAAAGTTTGTGTTCAGACAACTATTCCTAGAGGGTCCTGGAGCTTCCAACTATCCTCGCTACTTACCAGGAAAGCTCGGGATGAATTGGGTCAAATGGACAATGAGGACAGTAATGATTACAGCAAACTTAAAGCTGCACTTTAAAAAAGTTTGATTTAACTGCAGAAGCATACAGAGCTAAATTCCATAAGCTCAGTAGAAGCCCTGACATGAGCTGTGAGGAGCTAGCCATGAAGCAATGTCAGTTTTTGAAACGTTGGTGGGCAGGAATTGAAGCAAACTCCGTAGCTAAAATTGAAAATGCTGTATTGTTAGAGCAGTTTTTTTGGACATGCCCAGCAGACCTGAAAACCTGGCTGGAGGACCGAGATCCCAAAACAGAGCAAGAGGCTGCTGAACTCTCGGACTGCTATACCAAGAGCAGACCTGCTCTGAAAGTGAATGGGGCTGGTGTGGCAGTGCAGAAAGGGAAAAGTGCACCTTCAGGGCAGCTAAAATCCTCACTGCCTCCACTGAAACCAGTTAGCCCCAGGTTTCAAAGAAAAGATTTTTCTGAGAAAAGAAACAAATGTTGGGTTTACAAAGAAACTGGGCATATTGCCAGACAGTGTCCCAAAAGGATGAGCAATTTGCAAAGTGGTGCTAGGAAAGAAGCGGGTTGTTTGTGTGTCCCTGAAAGCATGCCTGTAAACATGAGGGAACACATGCACCCAATCACTGTGAATGGAGTACCGACACAAGGGTTAGGAGACACAAGGGCATCCCTGATGTTGGTAAAAGGGGATCTGGTAGAGCCAGGTCAACTTATACCCAATAAATTTGTAACTGTGCAATGGTTCACTGGGGAGGAGAAAACATTGCCACTCACTAGTGTTCTCCTAGACTGGGGTGAAACAGGAGAGAACTGTGCAACAAGTGGCTGTAGCCAAAACTTTAGCAGTTGACATCATCCTTGGCAACAATCTCAAACAGGGGATGGTGTGCGCAGTTACCCATAGCCAAGAAGCAAGGGAAAATTGTAGTTCCTTGGACCCCATAGAAGACACTGTGGAAACCACTGGGAGGCTGGTTCCCCAGCCTGTGTCTCCTGATATGGAGATTAATGAAACAGGGTAGAAATTTCCTCGGTAGCAGTTAACCCAACAGCTAAGGAGGGTTACTCCAAAGAAGGAGGGGTGACCCATTGTCAGAGGGTTAGGGATGGCAGTGATCCTGAGTGTTATGATGCTAGAGCTAGGGACCCTAGTTTAGAGACTGAAGGGGACCTGTCCCATTCTTTGGGAATGTGTAAGGAGTTTGCAGCTGCTCAGAAAAGTGACCCTAGTCTAGAGAAGCTGAGGGCTTGGGCAGACTCTGATGGAGCACAGAAAGGTGACGGAAAACATAAAGTTTATTGGGACAATGGACTGACGTATATGCAGGATGCTAAGATAGAGGGAGGGGTGATAGACAGGCAGCTTGTTGTTCCCCAGTGGTACCGTGAGCAGTTGCTCAAGATTGCACATGATATTCCCTTGTCTGGTCATCTGGGAATCATGTGCACTATGCAGCGGTTGGCCCAGAATTTCTATTAGCCCAACTTCACCCAGCAGGTGAAGGAGTATTGCAGGTCTTGTCACCAGTGCCAAGAATTAGGGAAGGCAGGTAAGAAAACCCAATCCACCCTAATTCCATTGCCCACAGTGGAGGAGCTATTCCAGAGGGTGGGAATGGATATTGTGGGGCTGATAAATACCAATAGCGTCTCCAGGAAGAGGTTCTTCTTGACTGTGGTGGATTATGCCACCCGGTACCCAGAGGCAGTCACCCTATCCTCACTGAGGACAGACAAAGTGGCAGATGCCTTACTTGGAATTTTCTCCTGTGTTGGGTTTCTGCAGAAAGTCATCACTGACCGAGGGGGTTCCTTCATGTCGGACCTGATGAAATGTTTGTGGAAGAAGTGTGAGGTGGTGCAGAGATGCACAACACCTTATCACCCCCAAGCCAATGGGCTTGTGGAAAGATTTAATGGTACCCTAAAGTCAATGCTCCAAGTGTTTGATGAACAGCATGGGAGGAAGTGGGAGAAATACCTTCTCCACCTGTTGTTCATATACAGGGAGGTGCCCCAAGAGTCAACAGGGTTTTCCCCCCTTCAAGCTCTTATACAGATGCCGGGTATGTGGGCCCCTAGACTTGACCCAGGAGGACTGGGAAGGCAAGCACGCCATCCAGGGAACTCCCATAGTGGATATATGTCCTTAGGTTTAGGAAAAGGCTGAAGGAGCTTATGGGGACAGCCCAGAGCAACCTGGCAGCTGCCCAACAAAAACAAAAAGTGTGGTATGACCACAGAGCCAGAGCTCGCTCGTACATGGTGGGTCAGGTCATGGTCCTCATCCCGGTCCAGAAGGACAAGCTGCAGGCTGAGTGGGCAGGACTGTACAAAGTAGTCAGAAAGGTAAATTACATAAACTATATCATAGAGTTACTTGACAGAAGACATACAGAAAGAATGTACCATGTCAACTTCTCTGCTCACCTCGGGCATTGGAAAGTGCCGAAATTTTACACCTGCCCCCCCTCTTCCCCAACTTTATTAAATAGACCTAAGCACCGCCCACCAGTCCTCTGTTCCACCTTGTCCCTACCTGATTGGACTTCCTTCCAGCTTTCATACGCCCACTCCAGTTCTCTCTAGATCTCCTCCCTTTTCTTCTCACCACCCTCTATGGTTTCTCCCTGTCTGGCTCATCACCCACCCTGCTCTAGCACCTCCCCCCTCACCTTGCTAACATAACCATGTACCTATCCCCTAATCTTCTCACTCACCTCTCTATCCTAGCCTCCCTGTTGCAGCTATCCTACCTTCCTGAATGCTGCTTCCCCTCTCTCCCCACCGCTTACCAAATGATAAATTCTTATTACCACCTAGGCACAGTACACTCCGATTCATGTTCCCTTACTCAGCACCCCTTGGCTCCCGACTTGCAGGTCCTGAGTTTCTCCAGATTCAGACTATGGGCCCGCCTGTCCCCACTATCATATATGTCAACCCTCGGGGATAAACTTCTGCAGCCCTGCCTATGTCACACCAAGGAAAGGTCACTTAACTTATCCTACAAGAAGCTCCATTTGTGCACCTTGAATCTCCTGCTCCTCCTCCTACTGATGTCTGGAAATGTGCACCCTAATCCAGGCCCTACCCCTGCTTGCCTGGCCTGCCATGCTAAACTGGCTGGGGGTCTAACCCTTGCATCCATCAACATCTGCATCTTATTACCTAAGCTAGATGCTGTTCGCATCTTTACAAACCAACACCATCCTGATATCCTATCAGTTGTTGAAACCTGGCTAAATACCCAAAATTCCAGATATGACAATTGAACTACCAGGTTACAATGTGCACAGACTCGATTGCATCTCCAAAAGAGGAGGGGGTTGTGCTATCTACGTCAAGGACTGTCTCATGGGGTTCCCCATCTCCAACCCCCCCCCCACGACTCCACAGCCCAGATTCTCCCAATAAAAATTCTCCTTGGGGCACACAATTAAGCCCTCACTATTGTCTCTGTGTACATCCTCCCTAAAGACTAAGGGAAAAGCCTCAATTCTACTCTAAATTTCATCCTAACCCTACCAATGGGCTCTGAGACAATAATCCTTGGCGGCTTTAATATTAACTGACATGCACCTGATGCCGGGACTTATAGGGATGCCATCTCGGCTGCAAAGCTCACACAGATGGTGCTCTCCCACACAAGAAAAAACTACAAAACAGGCACTTGCACCCTGCTGGATTGGATTCTGACCAGTCATTCCTCCCGTATCTCAAACACCTCCGTACACCCTAACTCTTTTAGTGATCATTCCCCTGTTACCTATCATTGGTCAAACAAATTCTGCAAACCACCGCCTAAGGTCATCACCAGCAGAGTTCTCCCTCGTGGTCAGCTCATCCACCTTAAATTATCCCTTAATCAGTATGATTGGTCACCCATCTACAAAGGCACGGATGTCAACTCAGCTCTCAACTACTTTGTCTCATCATTCAATGCTGCCTGTGACTCCTTCGCCCCCTTCAAAAAATGAAAAGTGAAGGCACTAAAATATCCCTGGTTAAATGATGAGTTCCTGGTGCAGCTCAAATCCAGGGACCACCTCTGGGCCCTTGCTAGGGCCTTTTGTTCTCAAACTGATATTCAAAATTACAAACGTGCACATAACCTCTGTACAAAATCCATCAGACTGAGGAAAAGTATGTACTACAAAGAAGCTCTCTCTAATGCCTGGGGAAATGGCAGTGAATTCTGGAAGAACATTCAAGAAGTCACTGGGAAGTAGCCAAAATCATCTCCAATGATGCTAAAGGTTGATGGGTCCATCACTCTTGATCCACTGGTCATTGCTAACACCTTCAATGATACCTTCACTGACCTTAGTAGTGTTCTCCCCACAAATTTTTTTCTGGAGCCCAACTCCCCTAATCACCATAGCTATCCCACCCCATCAAACCTCCCATCTTTCTACTTCCAAATTGTAAAGAAGCATGCAGCATGCAGCTATATCAACAAATTAATATCCAATCCAAAGCTAGAGGGGACTCGCTCAACCTCAAACTACTATCTCTCACCCTTGACGAGGTCCTTGGTCCACTTACTCATATTTTCAACCTCTCCCTTAGTCTCAGCAAATTCCCAGACCTCTGGAAAGCTACAACTGTTACACCAGTCCACAAAACCAGTGATAAAACATACCATGGTAACTATCGTCCTATCTTCATACTCCCTCCTCTCTCGATGGCACTGGAATGCATTGTGGCAGATCAACTAACTGACTTCTTGGAAAAATACATCTTATGTCCACAACAGCATGGTTTTAGGAAAGGCCACAGTACATCAACAGCCCTACTAGATTTCACTGGTAAACTACATTCTGCTCTGGATAATGGTCAACTAACTGGGGTTGTTTTCATTGATCTGTCAAAAGCGTTTGACACTATACATCATCGTCTGCTGATTGAACACCTCCGGTCAACCGGACTCTCCCCCAGCGCTACCAATTGGTTCAGTAGCTACCTAGAAAATTGGACACAAAGAGTGAAAATCAATGGGGTCCTCTCTGATGCCAGACCAGTTCACTCTGGAGTCCCCAGAGGTCAATTCTGGGCCCCCTACTATTCTGCCTCTTCTTGAACACCCTTCCCCAATCCTGTCCTGAGCAAATAATTCTTTATGCTGACAATGCAGTAATCTTCATCTCTCTCAAGGAACCTGAACCGCTTCAACACAATCTCCAACAAGGCTTTGCCACTGGAGAAAACTGGTTTAGCAAGCACAAGCTTGTCCTAAACCAAAATAAAACCAAGGTTATGCTCTTCAGCAGCCACCGAAACCAGTACAGGCTCTATCCTCTCTCTATCACTACTAGCCACGGAAGCACCCTTGAGCAGGTTCAGTCATTTAAATTTCTCGGGATTCATCTAGACCCAAACCTGTCATATGGTTCCCACATTGACTGTGCTGCCAAAGCCACAAATACTCTGCTTGGCCTGCTTTACCGCCACAGACATCACCTTACATCGGATGCCTTGAGGATCACTGTCCAGAGCTCGGTGGTCTCCATCATTGATTACGGCCTAATCATCTACAGTTCTGCAACAACCACCGCACTCCAACGAATATCAACATCTCTCAACAAGGCTTGTAGGCTCATCACTGGTGCCCACCATCTGACACATACATGTGACCTATATGCTCAAACAGGATGGCTACAACTCTCCAACCGTATAAGGTATCTAACATGCACTATGGTGAAGAAAGCTACCATGGACCTCGCACCTCCTAGTGTCCAAGCTCTACTGCAATCCTGCCTGAATACCCATAACACCAGGAAATCTGAAACTCAACTCCTCCAAGTCCCCCGCTGCTGCATCACACAGGGTCAAAGATCATTTATCCACAGGAGACCTTGCTGGCTTGATGAACTCAGTCTGGACATCTCCTCCATGACAAAACTCGGCCCTTTCAAAGCCACGCTATGTCACCATTTCATTGCTACCAGCTCAGGTGACTGCAACATATAACTGACCCCTTTAGTCCTCTTCAGACCAACACCAGACACTTATCCCGCTGGCCGATCCCACTTTCCTACACTGCCTTCTCATACCCTACCCTACCCCACACATCATACCATACCCCCCTTTTTTCTTTTCCCCTTTCTCCTCCTCCTTTCCCCCTCCACCTCCCCACTCTAGCGCTTACCCTTGTACTGTTCTTTATATGTTCACTCTCTATGCCCTCTGTATGTCTGACAAATGCCATTTTGGCTGCCCCTCACTCCAGTGGTATCCACCATCCCCTCTGTGCACCTTCTGCTCTCCATCTTGTATCCAGCCTTTCCACTCAATTCCTTTGTATTTCCCCTTGTTGTATTGTGATGTATTGCAATTGACTGTAAATGACGTGGAACCTTTGTAAAAGAGCTGTGGCTCAAAGGCATTTGTAATCCTAGACTTAAATAAATAAAATTAAAAAAATAAACATGATGAAGCCATATGCTAATAGGGCTGACATGGTGTTTGCAGTATGTAGTCCTGGGGAGGGGGCGGACAAAGGAGACCCCCTTCTGGACTTGCTGGAAGAAAGCAAGTGGGAGTCCTCTGTGGGGGCAGTTAAATTGTCACCCCAGCTGGCTACCAACCAGATCCAGGAAGTAAGGGAGGTTTTAGCAGACTTTGCCCCATTGCTTAGAGCCAAGCCTGGACTAACCCCCTTAGCAACACACGATGTGGAGACAGGGACGCAGATGCCAGTATGGCAGACAGCATATCAGGTGTCAGAGGCTGTCCAAAAGGACATTAGGAGGGAGGTGGAGGAAATGCTGTATATAGGGGCAATCCAGAGATCCCACAGCCCCTGGGCCTCACCCATGGTCCTTGTGCCCAAGCCAGATGTCTCTACTCATTTTTGTGTGGACTATCATAGACTGAATGCAGTCACAAAGTCAGACGCCCACCTGATGTCAAGGACGGACAAACTCCTGGACAGGTTGGGAGGGGCAACATACCTTATGACTATTGACCTGACAAAGGAGTATTGGCAGGTAGAGTTAACTGCCAGAACTAGGGAGATGTCAGCCTTCATCACTCCGATAGGATTATTTGAATTTAAAGTAATACCTTTCAGAATGAAGAACACCCCGGCCACTTTCCAAAGGTTGGTGAACCAGGTGTTAAATGGTGCTGAGGAGTACGCCATGGCATACCTGGATGAAATTGCCATCTTTGGTGCCAGCTGGGAGGAACACCTGTCCCACCTTAGGGATGTGCTGGGCAGGATACAGAGGGCTGGGCTCACTGTCAAAGCTAAGAAGTGCCAGGTTGCCATGGCTGAAGTGACATACCTCGGGCACGTTGTAGGCTGGGGACAGCTCCATCCTAACCAAGTGAAAATAGATGAGATCAAGGCATGGCCCAGACCAGAAATCTAGAAGCAGGTCAGGAGTTTTCTGGGGACAGCATGGTACTATAGGAAATTTATACCCAATTACAGTGCCCTGGCTGCTCTCCTATCTGACCTGGTAAAGAAAAGGATGCGTAAGAAATTTACCTGGGAACCAGCCTGTGAAAAAGCCTTTACCAGACTGAAGGAGGCACTGTGCAGTGCTCCTGTGTTGACAAGTCCTGACTATAGCAGACCCTTTATAGTCCAGACTGATGCCTCAGATGTGGGTATTGGGGCAGTGCTGAGTCAGACATCCAACCAATGGAAAGATCACCCCATAATGTAACTGAGTAAAAAGTTACCTCCCAGGGAGCAGGCTTACTGTACTGTAGAAAAAGAGTGTCTTGCCATGGTGTGGACCCTAAAGAAGTTAGAGTCATACTTATATGGGCAGCATTTTGAGGTACAAACTGACCACAACCCCCTGGTTTGGCTGACACAAATGGGAAAATTTATGGTAGACTATTAAGATAGAGTCTTGCCTTGCAAGGGTATGACATGATGACCTTACATAGGGCTGGAGCAACCAATCAGAACACAGATGGCTTGTCACATCTATATGAGGAACGAACTTACCTAGGGAGCTTATCCCATGCGGGGGATAGAGCCCCCAAATTCAGTCTAGGTGGGGAGGATTGTGACGCTTGGCCATCTAGTTATAATTATTGTATGATACTGGTATTATAAATACATGGTCTGTGTATGACATTTCATTGTGTGAGGAATTTGGCCTTTAACTTCAAAGTGTCAGTAGCTGAAAACCAGGAGGTAATAAAACAGACCAGAAGGAAACAGTTAATTGGAACATCCTTCTAGAGACAGTTACTGCCTGCTGTTGCTTTTGAAGTTAGAACTTAAATACGAATTTCATGATGTTTTAAAAGGGACAGGTAATTGGGCTGGTTCCTCTCAAATTTAGCAAATAGCTGTAGTGTCATAAAATCTCTCAGATCTCGCTGGCAGGAAATCAGCCAAGGGACATGAGAGATGTAAGAATGTTAAGATCAAAGAGAAAAGTTTAATTAAAGGATGCCATATTTAGGAAATGTTTTTTTTTCTTCTGATGTACCATTAATTTTAAAATACCTCCTGGTAGGAAATTATGTTTGTAAGAATTAATTCTAAAAGGAGGAGCTAGATGACTCACCTAGGGGTGGGGAGATAGAGTTGAAAATGTATCAGTGTGGCTGAAATGTGTGATATCATATTGGGCTCTGAAAACAAACATCTAACTTGCAGAGGTAATACATTAGATAGCAAATATCTAAAGTGTTGTGGGAGGAGTTTTGTTCTGTAATTTTCCCATTTTCTTTTGTGACTGTGAGCTCATGCTATTTGTTCTGTATTTTATTGTACTTATTTTACAATTTTTAGTAAATAACTATTTTCTTGAAATACTGCCTGGGTGTCTTCTCAGTTTCTTTTTGCATGTGAAGTGCCTGTATTTTAAATCTAACAACTGTTTAAAAGGCTTGATGGTGTTACTAAGCTTGGAAAATGTAAGAATATACCTAAGATCTTTTATAGAGTTTTAAGGGTTCATTTTGGAGACCTGGCTAGGTGCCCTTGGCAAAGGATTGTACCACAATCCCCGAAAAGGGTACATATCTGAGCCTGTACATTGGGTATGCTAGCATAAGGTTCACAGTTTGAATCCCCCCAGAACTTGTGATTTAGACCAAAGCAGACAGGAGGGTTACCCTGTCTGTTACCTCTTCACACTATTGCACTCTGAGATTGGCACTGTGGGAGCAGAGGGCCTGACCTGTGGAGTGCGTTTGTGACAGACCACACTGTGCTGGTATTCATTATCTTGACCTACTGCCCTCTGTGTCACCAAAGCACAACAAAAGTGCAGTGAAAGTACCCAGAGGGTTCTACTCACTAGCAGCAGTCCTTGTCAAAGGGTACAGACAAAAAGATAAAGCTCTCAGCCAACTGAAAGGCATGGGGATGATGATAAAAATACCTGTGTGTCAGAAAGGGGGAGCCCTGATTTCAGTGATGGTAATAAATCAAATAAAAGAGTCCCAGAGCTGTTGATGGAACCAGTGTCTGCCAAGAAAAAACAAAAAGAAAAACATATCCCTCTCACTCATTGTGTGAAGGAAAATGAGAAGGCAGAGGAACAGAATCAAATGCCCTTGACAGAGGACATGACAAATGTATGGCATCTTTTTTGGTCCTATGCAAAACATATTCAATGAGCCTACTCCCCCCACCCCCGGCTCTGGCTCCAGACCAACAGCTTGCACACAAGGGGGTAGGTATTATAAAGAGGAGGAGGGTGGTGAACCTATAGAATATGATGGTTCCCCCAGTCAGAAGTTTGGTTCACTTCCTAGGGTTATTGAAGATTGCACTTCTTACTCCTCGTTCATTATACAAATAGTGGATGCTCTCAACTTTCCTTCTCATGA
This sequence comes from Neoceratodus forsteri, assembly GCA_016271365.2. NCBI lineage: Eukaryota > Metazoa > Chordata > Ceratodontiformes > Ceratodontidae > Neoceratodus > Neoceratodus forsteri. Next base: position 754,923,729 of record CM057456.1, on the reverse strand, counting down.
AACACAAGAAGATGAGGAGGAAATGTTCATGGACCTGATAGGATTAGCCCCTACAATGAGGCTAATGGTTTCTATCCACAAATCCCTCAAAAAAGTCACATCAGAAATCATGTCAGCACCTAATTCAGCAGCTAGCATTGATAAGGAAACTGAAAAAAGTATCAGGTGAACAGGCAGGGTTACAAAATAACTGTATGCCCATCCTGATCCTAATGGAGTGGTACAGGCGATTGTCTGTGAGAAGGCTAACATGCCTTTTTCTGCACAGCCTCCTGAAATTGGTGGGTTCGTGGTTCGGGTGGCTCTGGAGGTTCATCCAGCTCAGGTGGTGTTATGCAATGCCAGGTAAATTAAAAATAAGACTGCAATTATTGCAGATCTTGTAGGAATGGTGGACCTGGCTTGCATCACCGAGACCTGGCTGGATGAGAATTCTGGCCCCATTTAGAAGGCTTCAACTCCAGCCTGGTACTTGGTGATTCACCGCCCAAGATTGGATAGTGGGGGGGGAGGGGGCTGTCTGTTTTAAGACCAGACTTAACCATGCAAGTGTACCACTAGAGGAGACCGAGTCATTTCAGTGTACCTTGGTAGCAGGTGTAGGTTGCAGGATCACCCTCATCTACCACCCACCAGGAGATGAGAAGCATTTCCATCAGGAAGTGGTGGACTTTGTCATCGATATGGCATTTGAGTCACCTAGACTGATGGCTCTGGGCGACTTCAATGCCTGGGCCGATGACGGACTCTGACCGTTTGGACAACATTTCCTCCAGTTAATGTCATCTCTGGGCCTTACACAGGTAGTTACCACTGCTACCCATAAATATGGTCACTCTCTTGACTTAGTCTTCCTCCTGGGGATCGAGGCCTCTGACGTGGGGGTGGAACTAGTTGGATGGTCCGACCACTACACCGTGGGGTTTAGTTTTAGTGCCCCCTCTTCGTAGGCCTACCCCTGTGGAGATGGTCAGGTACCACCCTTTGCAGGATATCAGCTCTGAAGGCCTGGCGGTGGTGCTTGACCTATCATCCCTTCCAGTAACAAACAGCAACCCAGAGGCCCTTGTGGTAGCTTATAATACAGCTATATCGGTGGCCCTGGATGTCTTTGCCCTGGTCCGTGTTCGTCCTCTCTCCCTTCACCCTCAGTCTCCTTGGTTTTGTGGGACCTTGAGGGAGATGCGACGACTACGACGAAGGTTAGAGCATTGCTGGCAGAGATCCTCCCTTGATGCCAACCACCTTACATTGATAGAGCATTATCAAGCCTATCAATCTGCAATCTCCCGTAAGAAGGCAGAATTTCTGTCCAGGGAGATTGCTGTTGCTCAGAATTGACCAGCTCAACTTTTTCGCACTGTAGACAGACTGTGCAACCCAGCCTGCCTACAAGTGTGAAAAGCATTTTCGCAAGCTGAGTGCAATCATCTTACTCGATTCTTTGCTAATAAGGTGGCTGACATCAGGGCGACACTCCATCCAGCACACTCTAAAAGGTATTGCTTTGGACCAGCATGTGGCTGCTGCTCCTCAGCTATCCTGGAGTACCTTCAACTGGCCGGAGTTCACAGATGTCATGCGGATTGTCCAGGGTGTGTGCCCTATGTGCTGTAGTTTGGATCCTGGCTGACTTCCCTGATTTTGGGTTGTATTGATATCATTGGTCCAGTCCTTGCACAGATAGTCAGGTGCTCCTTGGAAACAGGTGAGTTTCCTAGCTCCCTGAAGGAGGTGGTGGTAACACCTCTCTTGAAAAAAAGCTTCTTTGGACCCTGACTGCTTGCCAACTACAGACCGATGTCAAACCTTCCCTTTCCAGGGAAGATGATTGCGAAAGTAGTTGCCATACAGCTGGAGAACCATTTGACCATACATGACATCTATGAACCCCTCCAGTCCGGTTTTCAAAAGAGGCGTAGTACTGAGACAGTGCTGTTTTGGGTGTTCAGTGATCTCCTGATGGCTAGCGATCGGAAGAGCCGTTCCATCTTGGTTCTCCTGGATCTCTCATCAGCGTTTGACACTGTGAACCATAAGGTACTGCTCAACTTCCTGAGGTTCATCTGTGGATTATCTGGTGTAGTCCTCAGGTGGTTTACATCTTACCTCATCGGAAGAACACAGAGTGGTGTCTGGGGTTTATTCCTCAGACCCAGTTCCTCTGTCTTGTGGGATCCCTTAGGGTTCAGTATTGTCCCCCATGTTGTTTGCAGTGTATATGCTGCTCCTCGGAGATATTGTAAGAAGGTGTGGGCTGAGGTTTTACTGTTATGCTCATGATACCCAGCTCTACCTTTCTTTTGCACATAACCAGGATGGAGCTCTCTCGGTCTTTAACAACTACCTCACAGAAGTCCAGGCATGGATGGACTCGAGTTGGCTAAAGTTGAACTCGGATAAGACTGAGGTGCTGGTTGTGGATCTGGCACACCGGATAGGGGGTCTGCGGGTTGGGTTGCCCTCGGGGTTATACCTTGGGGGAGTATCACTCCTGACCTCTGAATAAGTGCGGAACCTGGGGGTAATTTTTGATGCAAGGCTTGCTCTGCATTCACAGGTGTCTGTCATCATCAAATCCTCCTTTTATCATCTGAGGAATATCTCCAGGATTAAGCACCTTGTTCCATCCAGCAATCTTCCTACGCTGGTCCATGCCTTTGTGTCCTCACGCTTGGACTATTGCAATTCACTTTACCTAGGGCTACCTGGGGTGGAAATCCACCACCTGCAGCTGGTGCAGAACGTTGCGGCCCGGCTTTTGACAGGAACCTTGCAGTCCAGTCATATATTGCCGGTGCTGTGCGGACTGCTCTGGCTGCCTCTGCAGTGGCAGATCACCTTTAAAGTCGGTCTTCTGACTTTCAAAGCCCCACAGTCTGGGGCCCAGACTACCTGAAAGAGCACCTGGTTCTTACCACATCACCACCAGCCGATAAGGTTGCTAGAGATCCTGAGGGTTTGTTTAAAATCTTCAGGGGCCTGGGCATTTATGTTTGTGGCCCCTACCCTCTGTAATTCTCTACCCTTTCGGTTACGGGAGTCTGCAACCATTGAGGGATTTAAACAGAATTTGAAAACTTATCTGTGGATGCAAGCTTTTGGCAGTTAGGTTTTCATTTGATTACATTATTTGTTTCGTTGATATTTTATATTGTTAAGACACTGAGCTGTATGATCTATTTTAAAAGTTGTGCGGCGCCTTGGTATTTGAAAGGCGCCATAAAAATAAATCTTTAGTATTATTTATTATTCTAAGAAAGACACTATGGCCAGAAAAAAGGTGTGCACAATAGTCTCCATGCTCCATGGATAGGCAGCTTATTTAGCCTACGTAGCTCAGTACTAGAAAGCACTCTGAGATGCAGTACTGGCTATGAGTGAGAAGGCAGATGGACACCACAAAATATCAATTTCACATGTCTGTATTATTTATTTTGTTTCTTGTTCAGCCATGCAGGCCATTACAATTTGAAAACAAAAACATATACAATATAAAACATATACATTTTCAGAAGAGGGATTTCATATTTAAATACTTCCAAGTATCTATTATCTGAACATATTAAAAAATATATACCAATCCACTAATTAATGGCTATATTTAAAAATAACTAGGAAAACTTGGACAGCGTGACAATCCTAACTTTTCATCAGTTGTGTGGCTCAAGGCCTGGAGGATCCTATAAAATTAATAAAGTAATCAGTTCAGATTTACCTTATCATTCTCCTCCTGAACTACTCATATACCAATGCTTTAGGAGACATAATTAAAATCCCTTTGCTCTAATTAACAATCCAAGCTCTGTTATCTATTATAGCCAGCATAAAAAGAATAGTCTATAAAATGAGCACTTAAAAGCTATATAATATTAGCAGGAATACACCTTATCACAAAAATTCCAAGGCTGATGAGCAACATATCAAAACTATTAAAGGCTGCCAGCTAGTATTGTAGTTCCACTTAATATCAGCAATCTAAGTAATTGAGTGTGGGTTACCGTCAACACTGCAGTAATCAGACTATTTTTAAACTGTTTCTATTAAAGGATTAGTAGACGAAACCCCTTTGACTATAAAATAATTAATTCAACATGCTAACAAATGAACAAGGCTCACAAATATTTGTAAGTTATTAACCACATAGATATAAATATTTTAGACCATTCATTCAACATTAGGCATGAAGTAAAATAACTAAGTTTCTGGTGAGCAAAATTCTGACTCCACACATTCGGGAGTCCATTCGTTTTTAAACAGACATTCAAGGCTCCATTATCTCAGGAGTCCGTGATTTAGTATATAGGGCTGACAGGCTCCGTTTATGTTCAGGCGTCCACAAAGGCAAATAAAGGCCATGAAGCACCATTTGAATGATCTCCCTCTATCAGTGAATCAGCGTTTTGACCATTTAACCCCAATACCATTGACGGGTTCATAGCAGCACAGGGGAGCCTCACTCAAAAGTCTTTATTAGGCTTACAAACATGAAAACCATTTACACAAAAAATGTGTTCATCAGGATAAACCATCCTCAATGACTCCACTGCAGTCCGTTGTCCCAAACTCTCTTTTCCTTTTAGTGAATTAATTACAAGATGGCGCAAACAGGGCATTAGCAGGGTCAATAATAGGTCAAATGCCAAGGTAGTCTACTTAAGAGCTATGTTCACTCAAGAAAAGTTTCTGCTCACTGTTTCATAGAGCACCAAAGAATAATCAAACCCTTATCATTCACCACAGCAAATGGATCCGTAACCAGGAGTCCTGTTTCTAATTGTTTAGGTATATGGCTCCATAGTTATGTCCTTAAAACGGTGCCAGGACGTTTGAACCCAGATCCCTTAATTTGTTTGCTAGCCTAGTAAATTAATCACTGGCTGGGACAGAAAGTGAAATTGGTACCTTCTGGGAGACATTACCCCATAACCAGTTTCCGTCTATCATTGAAACAATGACTTTTACACAGAGCATGAACAGTTTTAACTCCTTTTTCTTAAACAGGGAGTCCAGGAGTCCAGTCTCCCAAAGGCTTCTTTTTCAGTAAGCCTTCATTTTAGGCAGTTATCCAGCTTCTAATGTCATATTACTTGTGGTAGTCTGGGGAGAAAAGAAAAGATAATCACTCTACTGAGCACAGTAAATTTCATTCACCTAGTAAATTACTGAAAACCCCCAGCCTTAGGCAACAATGGCATACCTTTTGTAACTGTAACACAGGCATTTCAGCACATTTAGTGCTCCTGTAAATCCCTTTCATTCTCTCTGAAGTTACCCTGGTTCCTGACTCCCTAAGGTGGAATCAAACCACGGATCCTCCAACTTTGCGGTACGGGCATGGTTTGCATGATTCTTAATCAAGTGTCTACGATGGCTCATAGAACAGGAAAATGCCAAAATTATACACAGCTATGGCTCATGTTACTAGTAGCATGGATTTCATTTAGCATGTTAGAACAGCAAAAGAAGTATCAACAACAACTAGAATAACATCAAACACAGTGGAGCAAATGCAAGGTGCAGCAGGGAGCAGAGAAGCACAGTGGCCATCTTGCCTCTTTGCCCCCTCCCTCCACTCTCCCACATGTCTGTAGATATCAGTGACTCTGCTTTAAGATTCTTTGTTCATACAGTGGCATTGAAGAGGTCTGCCTGGCTAAGGCCACCGTTCTTACCCAGGACACTCAAGCAAAAGTCATTGATTTCCCCTTTGAAGGAAACTGGTGACAAAAGACAGGCATACATGAAAAACATGGACAAGTACAGCGCCACTTACAAAATGTCTACTGAGAAAGAAAAGACTTCCACTTCCTAGAGGTTTTATGGAAGGGGAGGCAGGGGCAAGGGTTACTATCCCAGAACCTGTGCTATCTATGAGTACCAGCTACAGAGAGGAAATCATAGGATAGGGGCAGAAGGGGCTCAAGGCATGCTGCAATATTAGTACCTAAGCCACAGCCAAAACAAACCCCAACAATTTTGCCCAGGTTGCCATTCAGCCATTGCCAGTAGAAGGAAGGCTGAGCCACTACTTCCAGGAATAGGAAAAAAAATCAGCACAGACAAGTGAGTCCTGGAAGTAGTGGATCAAGGATTCTCTCTACAATTCCAAAGGTTTTCCAAACTACAGAGACCAAAAAAACTTTCCAGCTCACTCACCAACAGAAAGAATTCTGTGAGAACTGAACATAAAGAAATTACTGCAAGTAAGATCAGTACAAAAGGTCTGTGAATCATGGTAGGGCAGGGACCTCTTTTCATGGTACTTCCTAACCCACAAGAAAAATGGAGAATGGTGACCCATTCTATATCTGAGATATCTGAACAGGCATATCAAGAAAGAAAAATTCAAGATGGTCACACAGGGCACAGTAGTATCATCTCTGCATTAAGGAGACTGGTTGGGGTCACTGCATCTGAAGGATGCTTACTTGCACATTCTAGTCAGACCCAGTCACAGAAAATATCTAAGGTTCAGGCTGGGAAACTGCCAGTATCAGTTTGCAGCCCTTCCCTTTGGTCTCACCTCAGCACCAAGGGAATTCACAAAGTGCTTAGCTGTGGTGGTAGCCAACCTAGGAAGACAAGGTGTGATAGTTTTCCCTTATCTGGTTGGCTGGCTAGTATCAGGAAAAACAAAACAGGAAGCAGTGTGCTCCAGACAGCTTGTAAGAAGCACCTTGGAAAACCTGGAATTCCTAATAATCCTGCAGAAGTCTGAGACAAAACTAGTACAAGTCCTGGACTTCACTGGAGCACAGATGGATACTCTGCAGGGAAAGGCTTTTCTCCCACAGGAAAGGATATCAAATCTAATTTCCAGTGAAAAATAGTTCATCCTAGTCCAGCCAAGGCATGCACAGGATTTTCTGCAGCTGCTAGGCCACATGGCTTCATCCATAGCAGTGGGCCATGGGCCAGATTCCAAATGAGGTACATGCAGTACCACTTAAAAAGTTACTGGTCCCAGTAGTCAGGCTCCATGTCTCAGCTAGTGCCAGTCACAAAAAACTTTACACAAGCACTGGAGTGGTGAAAGGAGGAAATCAACCTCAAAGAGGGCATTCTCTTCCTTCTTTCTCCATTCTCTACTAGGGTCCTCACAACAGGTGCTTCACTCCTAGGGTGGGGTGGGAGCATCTAGAAGACCTTCCAGTAAGTTGCATCTGAAGCCTTTGGGAGACTCAGGAGCACATAAATCTCCTTGCGCTCAGGGCAGTACTGCTGGCAATGCAGTCTTTCTCCTCCCAGTTACAAGGGCAATCAGTCCAAACACAGATAGACAATGCCACAGCAATGTACTACATAAACAAACAGGGAGGAACAAGATCCTTAAAACTGGGCAGAGAAAGAATAAGGATCTGGGACCTAGCTTACTCTCTGGACACAAAGATTTCTACAGTGCATCTGCTAGGCAAGGAGAATGTGCTGACAGACTCCCTAAGCAGAATCAGCCTGGGAAACAATGAGTGGGACTTGAACCAGCAACTGCAGGCTTTAGTCTTCAGAAGATGAGGTACCCCAGTAATAGATCTTTTTGCCTTTTGGTAAAACAATCAACTTCCAAAGTTTAGTTTCGGGCCACAAGTCATGGGCACTGTCCCAGAAGACACCCTACCCTGAACTGTACAGGGAGGTTCCTGTATGCCTTATTACCGTTTCCAGTCACATGGAGAGTGCTCATTTAGTTCAGAAGAGAGCCAGCAACAAAGATCCTGATAGTCCCAGATTGGGCCAGGCAGGCAAGTTACTCAATCCTACTGACCCTCTCTAGTAGGATTCCAGTCAACCTGTCTGTCTGAGGGCAGGATAACGTTCCCATATCTCAGAAGACTGTGTCTGAAGGCAGGATAACCTTCCCATATCTCAGAACACTGTCTGTCTGAGGGCAGGATAACCTTCCCATATCTCAGAACACTGTGGCTGAGGGCAGGATAACCTTCCCATAACTCAGAACACTGTGTCTGAGGGCAGGATACCCTTCCCATATCTCGGAACACTGTGTCTGAGGGCAGGATAACCTTTCCATATCTCAGAACACTGTGGCTGAGGCCAGGATAACCTTCCCATATCTCAGAACACTGTGTCTGAGGGCATGGTTTTTGAACAGCTAGAGTTTTCTGGTTTGAATCTGCCATATGAGGTGCTGAAAGTTTTGAAGGTTTCCAGGAAACCAGCCACAAGAGCATATTCCTCTAAGTGGATGTGAGTCTCATATTAGTGTGCCCCCAGAAAGATAATTCCAAAGCAGGCAGGGCTGTCTACAGTTCTGGACTATGTGGTACACCTGCAGTCCTAAGGTCTGAGACCTTCAACACTGAAAGTATACAGGGAGCTGTGTTGGCATACACATCAGCTGGCAAGGATAGGTCTGTGGCCTCTCAACCTGTTTTTAAAGATTTTTCAAAGACCTCAACCATCTTCGCCCCCTGTAAGGGAAACATTTGTCTTGCTTAGTTGATGGAATCTCCTTTAGAGCCTATGGCTATTAGCTATAGCTGACTTAAAGTATGTCAAATGGAAAACAGTTTCATAATAGCCGTGACACCTGCCAGGAGGGTAAGTGAACTACAAGCCCTTTGTACAGATCCAAACTACATAACATTCCACAAAGATGATGTAGTTCTTAAAACCAATAGGAAATTCCTACTTAAGGTAGTTTCAAAATTATACCTGAATCAGTCAGTTACCCTTCCTGTTCTGTTTCCCAAGCACTTTAGTACAGGTGAAAAAAAACTGCAATGTCTGGACTGAATGGACTTCATTCACATATTTGTGACTGTCTAGTACAGTATGCCCTGCAAGCCCATTGGTCCACAGTGTGGACCAATGGGCTTACAGCTCATACTGTAAGCTCTCTTACGTCAGGCAGCTGGGTGGTATGCAGGCAGGTGGCATCTGCCCTCCGATGATGGGGAGGGGGGAGCTGGGTGGGCAGGGGGTCCTGTGTAGGTGGGGGGTGCCAATAGACTACCATGGATTTATTACTGTATTTTCTACAGGCGATCATGGCTACAGGAAGGGAGGGGGTTACCACTAGACTACCAGGGGTTTATTACTTTATTTTCTACCGGTGATCGCAGCTACGGGGAGGGAAGGGGGTACCACTAGACTATCAGGGATTTATTTCATAATTGTCTCACCGCGATCATGGGGTTAGGGGCAGGGGAGTGCCCCAGGACCCCCTCTGTCTGCACCACATGCTGTGCAGGGTGCCAGTTGCATTTCGCCAGGCTGCCCTGTTCAACTCATGCAAATGGGGCCATATTGACATACAAATGGCTCCATTTGCACTTTGCATACATTATGGCTCCATTTGCATGTCCAGGTCTGAATATCTCAGAAATGCGCCCAGCGCACCTACAGTTGCGCTGGAGCATTCCCAGTCCTATCTGTCTGGGGATGCACTGGACATTGTATATGGGCCTCATGTGATTTGTATTTTACATTCAAAGGTGATGCACCATGGCACATCTCCTTTGAATATCCCCGTCTGGCTACGGCGCACCTCGGTTGTGCTACGCCTGCACTTGGGCCATTGCTGGGTGCAGTCTGAATATCTAGCCCATAGTATAATGTATGGGTATCAGTGTACTTTGAGATTTCTTTATATCACCGAGGTGTGTGCTACTAAACAAACTAAGAGACACCCATTACTTTATTTTTTATAATCTACTTGTAGACGTTGCTCGGGAAGTAAAACTAGAGTCTGTTTTCTGGCAACAAGAAATTGCATGTTTTTACTGATGGCTCTTGGCACAAAAATGCATGGTGTATAGCAGTTGAAACAAACCAAGATATCAGCTAAATATTACAACTAACTACAATTAAGAAATTTCCAGAATTGTGTCACTTCCATTTTTTTCTCCCTTTTCATTGATGGTTTATTTGGTAGGGATAGGGTCGAAAACAACGTCTCTCGGCTGTGAAAACAAACAAATACTGTAGGGATACTTTTTTTTATTCTCAGAGGCAAAATCGATGTGCAGACTTCACAGAGAATTGCAGTCACTCACAGGATTTGTCGGTCAGGTGCCCCAGCTTTCAAAAGCCGAACTTATTAGAACAGCTGACCTAAGTGGCTCACGGTCAGGGTAAGCAGACCCTCTCTGTAATATATGTTTACTATAATCCATCATCAGCGAGCTCCTGGAGGTCCCAAGAGCCCACGGATGGGAGGAAGCATAAACTGTTATTTTTGGCTATCACCCCAGCACCCAGCATTCCCAGTTTTTGGTCACTGTCATCCCCATTTAGCTGATGAGGGGGGGCTCAGGAGCAAGCCAGTAGGTGAGTGGTGGCATGAGTGGATGGGGCTTGTTGGACTGAAAAGCCTGCACTGCCTTGCATCCACCAGTAGAGTCGATCCATCATCTGCCAGCTCCCGGAGGTCGCCAGAGCCCTTGGACAGGAGGTAGCATAAACTACCACTCATGGCTACCTCCTTAGCACCAGCATTCCCAGATTTTGACCACTGTCCTCTCATGTCAGTCAACGAAGGGGCTCAGAGGTGATTCAGTAGCTGGGTAGTGACACGAGGGGGCAGGGATCAATAGTTTCAAAAGCTGCGCCACCTCACAGTTCAAGCACTGTGATGCATGCTCCAGTTGTAAAAGAAAAATGTTCATCTTTGTTTTTTTAAGACAATCAAAGAAACTGCAGCTCTAATTTGAACTCAAGCCCCAAACCTACTAACATTTATCAGACAATTGCTGTTTGTAGACGTAAAGTTAAATGAACAGATTTACCTCTCCTGTTATTAGTGGCTCACCTATGTTTGAAACATATAATTTGAGTAACACAACTGGCATTTACACCTGTAAGCATCCAAGGGAACTCTGTTTCATTAAACTTATGAGGCCCGATATTCAGAACAGTGCAAAGCAGAGCGCAGACTTTTGCGCTGCTCCTTGCAATTGCCCAGGAGCCTGAGGCTGCTATACTCAGTCAGATATCACACCGGCAATATCTGACTGACTATAGGGCCATGTCAACACAGCACTAAGTCAAGTAGCACTGCCCTAACATGGATCCCGAAGTGTGCTGCCAGACTGGATAGCACCGAAGTGTTATCTACAGTTTTCAAAGGGACCCATGCAAATAAGCCTATTGGGCATGCAAGGCACTAAGGAGCCATGTGCATGCCCATTATGGGCTCATTTGCATGGGTAGCAGGGCAGGTTAGTATGGTGCCACCCCCTCAATTGCCTGGTCCCAGAGTTGTGTAAATATCCATGGTGCCTAGTGGTCCCCCCACCCACTGATCACTGGCCAGTAGTATTAAAAACAAATCCTCCCTGGTGCTAGTGGTCCCCCCTCCCTCCAATTGCCAGCCCATAGTAAATAAACACAACCTCCTTGGTACTAGTGATCCCCCTCTCTCCAGTCACCAGCCAGTAGTAAATAAACACACCCTTTCTGATGCCAGTGGTCCCTCACCCCACTATCACCAGCCCTTAGGACAAAAAAACCTTCCTGTTGCCTAGTGTTTCCCCACCCTCCCATCACCGGCTCACACATACATCACCCGATCCCTGATAGCTAGTGGTCCCCCACCCTCGGAGCAACAGACCAACCAAAATATACCCAGTCCCTGGTGCCTAGTGACCCCCTGTTCACCTGTCAGCTACAAAATGAGATACTCCCAGGTGCTCAATGTCCCAAACCTTCCCCTCCAGTCTCGACCTGTGAACAGTGATAGAGATCTCTGGCATCTAGTGGACCCCCCCAGTCACTGATCCCTAGCCCCATAACTGGCACACCAGCCAGTCCCATGGTGATGCACCATGTACACAGTAAGATGCAGGGAGATAAGGAAAAAAGTCCCTGGTATGTCCTGGAATCCCCCCCTTCCTGCCGGTACTGCCCATTGCAATTCCATTATCCCTGTTGTCTAGCAACAGCCCCCACCGAGGCACCAAGCACCCACCCACCCACCCCATTCACTTTACCATTATTTCTGGTGCTGTGGTTGTGCATACAGTGACCAGCACAGTCCTTACACCACATCAGCCAGTCACCGTATGGCTAGGCAGGGAGTGCACATCTTATTTGTAGGACAGGGTGCATAAATAAGACACGCACTCCCTGCATGAGGAATGGGAAAATAGGGGACCACTAGACACCAGGGACTGAGTATATTCTGGTTGGGCTGTTGCTTGGAGAATTGGAGGGACCACTAGGCACCAGGGTCAGGTGATGTCTGTGAGGGTCAGCTATCGGAGGATGGGGGAACACTAGGCGCAAGGGAGGTTGTTTTCTTGTCATATCATGGAGGTTGTGTTTATTTACTACTAACTAGTGATTGGAGGAAGGGGGGACCACTAACACCAGGGAGTTTTTTTGTTTTTTTTAATTTTACGTCTGCAAGCTAATAACCCAATGGGGAGGAAATTGCCACCTCCAATCACTGTACAAGCTTCTTATTCTATTGCTTAAATCCTATTACAGAAAAACTTTATAGTCAATGTCTTCATTTGAACCAGTTGATTTTAATGGTTTTAAACTGTGTATCCATCTTGACTCTTTTTGATTATTAGCATGCAGGTGTAGCTGTTACTGGAAGATAGTTTGAGATGATTAGAATAGCCGTGAGGGACTTCTAGTAGTGGGTTCAGTGTAACATTCCATGTTTATTTTGATGAATGGTAGTGGGTTGCTGTCATGTATAATGAATTAAGTATGTGCTATGGATGAACACATTTCTGAATTTGTCTTGGGGGACTTTGTTTACTTTATAATTTATCACATTGCCAGTCTGTATTACTAAGGGGCATTGTTAACATATTTGGGGTTTATTTTCTTTTTTATGTAGTGTGCATAGTGTTTGTAGTATGTATTATAAAATGTAGTGCAGTATTTAAATGGAGTTGTGTGGGAAACATTTAGCCAATAGGAGAAAATCATGTGATCGCCATTTGGGAGATTCTTTGACTACTGATGTTGTTATAATAACTTGTTCATGATTTAGCCTATAAAATCCAGTTTCCAGCAACATAGAATGTAGTCACGCACCATTGATGAAGAGGTTGTGCAAATCCCTGAGCTTCAAGGATTTGGCTTAATTGGGGACTGGGAGAACACCTGGAGTGATGCAGGCCTATACTGGCATGATGGTCTGCATCTGTCCAGGAGGGGAAACCAGGATCCTAGGCGATAGGTTTAAATGCTTCATTGGCAAACATTTATACTAGCCAAGGGGGGAGGCACTGGAAAGGAGCAGGGAAATCCTAACCCCCCCCCAAAAAAAGTCAGGGTAGTAAGTGAGGTAAACACCAAGCTAGAGATGTCGATAGAGGGAAGGGCAGGGGTAAATGGAGAAAGTGACAGGAATGTAGAAAAAGGGGTAAGGCCATCAGGAAATGAAGGGTAATGAGTACTAATGTCCGTAGTCTGGGCAACAAGCTCCCTGAACTAGTGGCCTTGATGGAAGAGGGATGCCTGGATATCGCAGCAGTCACAGAAACATGGTACGCAGAGAACCATAACTGGGATGTTAACATACCAGGGTACACAACCTACAGGAGAGACAGGGAGGAGAGAAGAGGGGGAGGAGTCACTTTCTATGTAAGGGAAGGGATAAAAGCAACTGAACAAAAGAATAAACAAGGAGGAGAGGAGGCACTGTGGGTCACCTTAGAGACTGGAAATGGCACCACAATCCGCACAGAGGTTGTTTACAAACCCCCATGTCAGGGGGTAGGGAATGGACAAGGAAATGATAGAAGGCATTCTTAGGATGGCAGAGAAAGGGGAGATACTATTGGTGGGAGACCTGAATATGCCAGATGTTAAGTGGAGCACATTTGCTGCAGCCACATCCAAGAGCAGGGCCATTCTTGGTGCCCTACAGGTGGCATGCCTCAGACAGCTAGTTTTGGAACCCACTTGCGAGGGAGCAATCTTAGAACTCATACTCTCAAATGGGGACAGTGAGAGGATCTCAGATCTAGAAGTGGGTAGCCATCTGGGAACAAGTGACCACCAAACAGTATGGTTCATGAAAAAGTCAGCTACAGTCAAGCCATACAAAAGTGAGGGTACTGGACTTCAGAAGGGCTGACTTTGGTAAGATGGGAGAGTGCCTTAAAAAAGCACTAGCAAACAGGCTAGAAGGAGGGGTGAAGCAACAAAAGGGAAACATCAAAACTGCCATCACAGAGGCAACAAGCCTTTGTATGAAGCAAATAATTCAGTACGAAAGACAAAGCCACTATGGTTCTCAAAAGAGGTGGCAGGGAAGGTCAGGGAGAAAAAAATAGCATTCAGGAAGTATAAGGAAACATAGAAGGAGCAGGACAGACAGCTGTACCAGATTAGGCAGAATGAAGCAGGGAGGGAAGTTAGAATAGCAAAGGCCCAAAGTGAGGAAAAGATAGCCAACTCGGTTAAGAAGGGGGATAAAACATTTTATAGGTACATCGGGGAGCTCAGAAAGACAAAGAGAGGGATAGTGAGGCTGAATAGAATGGACGGTGGGTGGGCAGAGAGGGACAGTGAAAAAGCAGGGATGCTGAACAAATATTTTTGCTCAGTATTCACAAAAGAGAAGGAGGGGGAGGTGCCTAATCCAATTAACAGAAGCACTCTGGATGGGGGTCGATCTCAGTCCTTTCACAGAAGAAAGGGTTCTGAAAGAACTCCTAAAACTGAAGGTGGACAAAGCAATGGGGCCTGACAGAATTCACCCCAGAATTCTAAAAGAATTAAGGGGAGAACCAGTGAAACCACTGACTACCCTTTTTAACAAATCATGCAAGGATGTTGTGGTGCGTGAGGAGTGGAGGAAGGCGGATGTGATTCCTCTTCACAAAAGTGGGACCAAGACAGAGGCAGGAAACTACAAACCTGTCAGTTTGACCTCTGTGGTAGGGAAAATGATGGAATCACTTCTGAAGGAAAGAATTGTTGAGTACCTAGAGGCCAGTGGGGCACAGGACCCAAGGTAGCATGTGTCACAGCGGGAAGGTCATGTCAGACAAATCTAATTGATTTCTTTGACTGGGTGACCAAAGTAGTAGACCAGGGAGGGGCTGTGGACATGGCCTACCTAGACTTTAGCAAGGCATTTGACACAGTCCCACAAAAAAGATTAATAGCCAAATTAACCAGCCTGGAAGTGGGTCCCAGGGTGGTAGCCTGGGTAAAACATTGGCTGAACAACAGGACACGGAAGGTAATTGTAAATGGAGTCCACTCTGAAGAAAAAGGGGTTACTAATGGGGTACTGCAGGGTTCAGTACTGGGTCCAGTCCTTTTTAATGACTTTATAAGTGACATTGCAGAGGGACTGTAAGGAAAAGTATGCCTCTTTGCAGATGACACAAAGATCTGCAACAGGGTTGATACACAAGGAGGTGTGGAAAGGATGAGAAGGGACTTGGCAAGGTTGGAGGAATGGTCAGAAGTATGGCAGCTAGGATTCAATACAAAGAAGTGCAAAATAATGCACTTGGGAAACAAAAACAGGGAAGATTACACAATTGGGGGAAGGTAGTAACAACAACAAAATGGAAAGGGACCTGGGGTAATCCTATCAGATGACCTTAGGTTAGCAAGCAATGTGAGAAGGCAGTAGGGAGGGCTGGGGATACTTAGGATGTATAGGGAGAGGCATCACCAGCAGAAAACAAGAAGTTGTTATCCTTCTGTATAGACAGTTGGTGAGACCCCATCTGGAGTACTGCGTCCAGTTCTGGAGACCCCATCTCTGCAAGGACATAGACAGGATAGACGCAGTCCAGAAGAAGGCAACTAAAATGGTGCAGGGTCTGCAAGAGAAGCCATACAAGAAGAGACTAAGGAGCTTAATATGTATACCCTTGAGGAAAGGAGCGAGAGGGAGGACATGATAGAAATGTTTAAGTACCTCAGTGGAATCAGCAAAGTCCAAGAGGGTAGCATCTTTCAGAAAAAGAGATGTGCACGAACAAGGGGATACAATTTGAAGATAGAGAGGGGGCAGTTCAGGGGCAATGTGAGGAAGTATTTTTTCACAGAGAGGGTGGGGAACGTATGGAACAGCCTTCCTGAGGAGGTTGTGGGGTCTAAAACTGTGGGAGAATTCAAGAATGCATGGGACTTTGCTAGTCTTCGGAATAAGTTACCAAAGTTTAATCTGATCTGGAGCCCTTTATATACCTTGCATTCATTACCACCAAGGAGTGACTCTTCCCTATTTCTATAAT
Organism: Neoceratodus forsteri; assembly: GCA_016271365.2. Classification (NCBI taxonomy): domain Eukaryota; kingdom Metazoa; phylum Chordata; order Ceratodontiformes; family Ceratodontidae; genus Neoceratodus; species Neoceratodus forsteri. The sequence goes on along the minus strand of CM057456.1, from coordinate 754,907,542 downwards.
ACAGGCTGAGAACGTGTGCTGTGCGGGGATTCTTGGGGGAGGAGGATGGGGGTGGGATTTGGTGGGTGGTGAACACATCCTGGTAAAGTCATGCTCAAGTATTGATGTAACAACTGCTATATACTTTTATAGATGGATGTATTCCTAGTGTTGGAAAATTTCAATAAAATGTGAATAGAAAAAAAAAAAGAATGCATGGGACAGACATAAGGCAATTTTTGTGGGAGGTAGGAAGAAATAGGCTGTTGGTTAAATAGGATCTGCAGCTTGTCCTGTAGGTAAGGAAATGGGCAGACTAGGTGGGCCAAGCGGTCCTTATCTGCCGTCAGTCTATGTTTCCATGTTTCTATGTTTCTATGAAGCGCTGGGGACTCAGGGCTGTTTTACTGATATAGCTATAAGTGTTAATAAATTTGTCTTTTGCAGCCATGCTTGAGTGTACCTATTTTTGTTTTTTCTGGTCACAGTTTAAGCCTTTTCTCAGCAGCACCACACTGCTTTACGAGCACATCTGTGTTTGTGTTTTTTTTTTTTTATTAATATTACAGGCCCACAATCAGTGGGTGGGGGGAACCACTAGCACCAGGGAGATTGTGTTTCTTTACTATAAGCTGACAATCGTAGGGAGTGGGGACCATTATCACCACTACGGGCTGACAATCAAAGGGGTGTGCCACAAACCACAGGGAGCAGGTGTGCTCCTCCAGTGGCTAACCAGCTAGTTTGCTGCATTACCTCCAGCAGCTGCTAGGGTTGCATGGAGTAAGGGGGGTTTTGTTCGACCATATTTGCACTCTGCAAATTACTGCACAAAACACTTTTGCATGGCGCAGATCTGCTGAATATAGGCTTGCGCTGATATTCCTGTCCCCATCCCCCCATTTGCATACCCTCACACATTGTGGTTTGCACGGGTGTTAACCCTATTTGCCCACACAACCAATCCTTTTCAATATTGGGCTCTGGTGCAACAACCGGTTTATTCAGGCAAACATATTGCATATTGGTCCCAGTGTCTCTTTACTTTTGAGACTACACACTGTCTACATTGCACAACAAATTGTAAACTGCTTCTTTTGCTGCCGTTGCTGCTGCTATAAGTGAGGTGCTGATACAGGCACATTTTTTTCATTTTCCTAGCTCTGTAAAGGTACAATTTCATAGGTGTGGTTATGCTTTGATAAGTAGCATTTAAAGAAAATTGATTGAAGAATAAATCAATTAAACAATTAGATATCTACCAATATCAGATAAAACTAATTTTTGATAGCTGGAGAGGATTAATATTGCTAGGTTGAGGCTCTGACAGGTAGAAGTACGTAGATGAAGTTATATTTGACTGAATGGTTTTAAATTGTGCTTGACATAACCTAAGGTAAAAAAAAAAAAATTGAGGCCTAAAATTAAAAAGTTTGCATGGGTGTTAACCAGTGTTTGCCCACACTATCTGGGTTTTGTGCCGGAGCCCAATATTCAAAAGGTGCAGATGCATGGGAAAACAGGGGTAGCACCTGCGCAAGCCAAAAAAGGGGGGCTATGCAAATGGTGAGGTGGGGATAAGAATATCGGCTCATGCCGATATTCAGTGGGTTTGCACGGTGCAAAAGGTGTTTGCATGGTCCTTTTGTGCTGTGCAAATATCACTGAAAAAAATCCTTTTATTCCACAGAACCCTAGCAGCTGCCAGAGGTAATACAGTTAACCAGCCAGTTGGCCGATGGGGGAGCATACCTGCCCCCATGGTCTGTTCGCAAATACTTCTGAAAAAAAATACTTTTATTCTGTGTAATGCTAGCAGCTGCCAGAGGTAATGCAGCCAACCAGTTGGTTGGCCACTAGGAGAGCATACCCTTCCCCGTGATCCATGCCCCCCTGCCAGCCTCTAATGTAAAACAGAAACACCCAGCTGCTAGTGGTCCCCTTTCCCTATGGTCATTAGCCCCCAAGTAGAAAAAGAATCATCCCTGATGCTAATGGTCCCCTCCACCAATTGCCAGCCCCCAAGTAGAAAAATCTTCTCTGGTGGTAGTGGTCCCCCCTCCCTCTGATCGACAACCCCTGATGTAAAAGAAATAATCCATGGTGGTAGTGGTCCCCCTTCCCTCTGGTCACCAGCCACTAATGTATTCAATGACTCCCTGATGGTAGTGGGTCCCCCCACCCTCCAATAGTGAGCCTCTACTGTAAAAATTAGAGACTCTCTGGTGGTAGTGGTTCCCCCCCCCCACACTCCAATCACCAGCCACTCACTGCAGGAAAGAATCCCTGGTTCTAGTGGTCCCCCCTCCCCCCCAACTGCCAGCCTGGAAGTAAAAAAAAAACCTCCATGGCATCTGGTGGTCCTGCCCCACATTGCACTGGGCATGCCTCCACTCACCTTATCTGTATCTGTGGTGCCATGGGTGCATACAGTGACTGGCAGAGCCCTCCTCACACCTCCTCAGCCAGCCATCATATGTCCAGGCAGGCAGCATTCCTCTTATTTATAGGATAGGGTGCATCACCCTATCCTATAAATAGGAGGCATGCTCCCTGCCCAGACATATGGCGGCCAGCTGAGGAGGTGTGAGGAGGGGTGTTCCAGTTGCCGTATGCACCTGCAGCACCGTGGATACAGATAACATGAGTGGGGGGTGCTCTGTGCTGTGGAGGGGGGTACCACTGGACACAAGGGAGGTTTTTTTATTACTGCTAGGCTGGCGGGTTGGGGGGAGGACCACTAGCACCAGTGATTATTTTTTACCAGAGAGGAGCTGGTGATCAGAAGGCAGGGGGAACCACTACACCAGGGGGTTTCAGATTTTTAAAGTAGGGGCAGGTGATCGGAGGGTGGGGAGATCCACTGCCACCAGGGATTCATTGAATACATTAGTGGCTGGTGATCAGAGGGAGGGGAGACCACTACAACCAGGGAGTCTTTCCTTTACATCAGGGGCTAGTGATTGGAGGGTGGGGGAACCACTATTACCAGGGATTCACTGAATACATCAGTGGCTGGTGATCGGAGGAAGGGGGGGTGACCAGTACTACCAAGGATTCATTAAATACATTAGTGGCTGGCGACTGGGGGAGGAGGACCACTACCACAGGGAATCTTTCTTTTACATCAGGGGTTTGTGCTCAGAGGGTGGGGGAACCACTACCATCAGGGATTCTTTTTTTTTCAGTAGGGGTTGGCAATGGAGGGGGGACCACCAGCACCAGGGATGGCTGGAGATGCCATGGACAGCTTGGGGGCAGTACCGCACTACCTGCCTCTGCTACCCATGCAAATGAGCCCACAATGGGCATGCAAATGGCCCCTTAGTGCCTTGCATGCCCAATGGGCTAATTTGCATGGGTACCTTTGAAAACTGCTAGTAGTGCTCCTGTGTTATCAGCTCTTGAGGCCCACTTTGGGACCCATGTCAGGACAGTGCTACCTAACTTAGCCCTGTGCTGACATGGCCCTATATGTTGTCAGGTAGTGCCTAACTGAATGTACTATCCTGGCATATGCCATCTGAGCAGCGACAATTGCACAGTGAATGACATTACAGCAACAATTCACTGTTGCCACTATAATGTATCCACAGAACCCTGACACTGCTTTAATCGAGTATTGCAACCCACCTCGAATCAACTCCAGCTCAGAGTTGATAATCCTAAAGAATGGCCCCCACATGGGGGGTTCGGGGGCAAAGCCCCCCACCAAAAAAAAGACAGTTTACCTAATGGATTTATGCCAACCACAACTTGCAGTCGACATAAATCCATCACTGTAATGTCAGTCGACAACAATGTCATCGAACTGGTGTCATGGATCCCTATCCTGGGACCCCTGGGCATTTGCAAAGCGCAGCGTAAACATTTGCACTACACTCTGCATCCCACTTATTTGCACTACGCTTTGCACCCCACTGAATATCATGGGCTTTAATGTTTTAATAACTGAACTAATGTTCATATAAAGTGAGCTATCTTTGTCAGGCATGACCTCGATATAAATGGATATGATTAATTAAGTAGTTTGAGGGTATGCCTGATAAAGTTTAAGTCATAATACTTAATGATTTAAAGGGACAGTAAATAGTGTATTTGGTCTCAAAGTGCAGTACAACGGGCATTTATAGCACTAATCGCAACATTAAAGTAAAAACAAATTGAATACTTTAAAACCATGATTTTGTTGCTCCCCCATCTGGCGTCCATGTCTATGCATTCACCACATGTGCATGACCGGAAGTGACGTGATCAACGGGCTGCCTCATTGTTTTCTTCCTGTGGAAAGTGAGACACACTGTAGCCGGTCTTTTAATTGGAGGATTGCCTTTTGCAAGAAATACCTTGCTTCATTCCTACTTCACTTAACAGTAAGTGATATACATGGTCACCATGGCTCTCAGCAGTTCTTGAATGTCACATTGTGATGCAGCAGAAGCCCATTCATATTTACACAGGCTCACTTTGCTCTAAATTTTTTTTTTTTATTTTATTCTTTGGTAACCGGGTAAGGCCCACTAGGCAAAAGTGCCTGTTTTCAGGGGCGACCCGGGAGCACTGGGCGGTTAAGTGACTTGCTCAGAGTCACACAGTATGCAAGTGGAGGTTGTGAGAATCAGACTCAGGTCTGGTCTGCTGGATGTATCAGGCTCGTTCACACCTCATTCCTCTAACCTCTAGGCTATACTGCCAGCTCTGATGCCACTTGATATGCATAGACCATGAATTTTGCTGTCATGATGGTCTATGCTGCCTGCATTTAGCGTTATGGTTGTTACTACACCTAAATGAACTCAATACTGTCAGCTTCACATGATTATGTATCCTTTTACTTTTACATTGTGATGTGGCTGTGCCAGACACCCTACACTGTATTTCATGTGTCCTCACAGTCCACATCACAGAGTGCTGTTCCAAATCAGATTTTTCCAGCTGTCAACTAAGTGAGTTACCAAAACAAATCATACCAATGGGCAGATAATGTAGTTTGTCAATGAAAACCTAGCAGTGCATAAAGCTGTGTATGGCATTTATTTACATTGCAAGCAGTAATGTGTTATGATACCCTCTCCCCCTGACCACTACCCCCCTCCCCCCCACCAGAAGTTGTTTTGTGATTCAAGGGATTGTGCAGCTGTGCAGGGAGCTGTTTCTTCTGGTATACTATTTTGTATCATTTGACTTACTTAGCCTCTGGTTTCACATCTCTTGAGCCAAGATGAGATAATGAATCTTTTTAAAGGAGGGCAAGGTAGAGGAGAGCATCCGGGGATTACAGATGACATAATGCAAATAACAGTGATTGCATCTTGCATCATAACAAACCCACATTTTACAGACAGCAGAATCAAGTATCACTTGGACATAATGGAAGGCTTCTTCAGAGTACTTTTGACAAAGTATTTAATATTTGTGTTTTGGCGGAAATGATTGTTGACAGATACAAAGGCAGTCTGGTTAAATATGAGAGTAGAAAGCTCTACCTTGCATGCTACAGAATCCAGTACTGCCGTCACCCCTATAGTAAGAGTGGAGTAACAGAGCTCCTCCATATCCCCCAGAACTTGCTCCTTGTATGAACTTTTTCAAATACCGGTCAGATACAGCTGGAGGCAAATCTAGGTGGACCACATCACATGGTCATCTCATAGTCATTCAGTTTATGATTGTCCTCTGTGTGACTGTGTGTGTTTAGGGAGTTTTTTGGTAATTAAACCCATGACAGGGATCTAGTCACACATATTACAAATCAAGCTCACATTGGCCTAAAGTTTGTGTGTGTGTCTGTGTTGGATCATTCTAGTGTGTTCATGCGTATGGCTGTGAGTGTAAGTGTGCTTGCATGCATAGCCGGCCTTAAGGATAGGCGAACTAGGCGGCTGCCTAGGGTGCCATTCAGTAGGGGGGCGCCGTCACCGTCAAACAAAGTTACATTTTTTAATTATTATTTATTTCATTTTTTTTGCAGGTGACCTGGATGGAATGAAAATTAAAGAGCAGCTGACACCTTCAGGAGAACTTTAACAAAACACAATATTTAGACACAGTTTAGCTTGTTTTTCACATTAGGTTTGTATTTCTTCTCCCCATTATTTATTACTGAGGTCACTTGCAGAAAAATTGGCTCTTTGATCCTAAAGACTTTATCTGTTCCTATTGCTTTCTTCCTACCATAATGCATTCCTTGTGACATCACAATTACACTCATGGTAACTGATTGTGATGTCACAGTGGAGGATTATGACTTGAAGCAGGGAGCTAGCTATAGAGGCAGATGGACTCTAAAGGAACTCTAAGTGATAAAGATCACATATTCATGCACATTTCCTCAGTAATAAATAACATGGAGGAGAAATCTAAGGGATATAAATGGAATGCAAGTAGAATTGTACCTAATTATCATGTTTTTTAAAGTTTTCCTTGTGGTGTCCGTAGCTCTTTAACATGGCCAAATTTGGTGTCATTTGGGGGGAGGGGGTGAAGACCCTTCCATCAGATTTGTGGCTGCATGCCTGACTCACCCCTAAAAGAACCACTCCCGTTTCTATTAGATCTCTGCTGCTGTCTGTTTTATGTTTAGTGCCAGAGCAGCTGGAGTGCATGCACTGAGTGGTGTGTACTAGGAATGGCTGGTATTTGGTATAATCAGTTCTGGTGATGCGTGCAGACAGCTATGAAGCAGTAAGGGATTGAGCGGCTGTGTTAGTGAGTGGTGAAGGAGAGCTGAGTTTGGTTTTAAACTTGCAAAAGAAACAAGACAAACCCCAAAGATGACTGGTGGTCAGTGTGTAGGGCAGGGGGAGCTACTGGAGAGGAGAGTGCAGGGGAGCTGTGCTGCTGAAGGCACCAGACCTGGCTCACTGTGACACGGGAGGGATGGAGGCCAGCATCAGCCAGGACTTGCTTTGTCCAGATAGAAACATACAAGTTGATGGCAGATAAGGACCACAAGTACCATCCAGTCTACCCATTTCCCTACCTACAGATAGGATCAGGGAGAGGACAAGGTCCGAACGGTTAGCATGAAGGGCAATGGGATGTATCGGACCATCGTGGAGTTGCAGTCGAGGTTAGGTTTCTCATCACCATCAGTGCGGGGCTGTGCAGTGAGTGGCCTGGTAGTCAGTCGGAAAAATCAATAGAGATCCCTTGAGAGCGGGGACTGGAATGGTGGGAGTAAAGTAAAAGTACTTACTACAAGTCTTGAATAGGGCCTGCAGGTCAGTGACTGCAGAGAGAGGGAGCAGCAGCCAGCCAGCGGGGGGAGGGAGTAGAGCAGGCCTAGACAGCAGGAACAGCCCGGATTTGGCTGTGTGGAGGAGACTGGCAGTCCACTCGCCCCAAGATTCCCAGAGGAGGAGATTTTTGTTCCATTCATTCATTCATTTTTATTAAATGGGTTAGACCATTGGGTAAAACTCATTTAAAATGGTGACCCTTGGTCATACAAAGTTATGTTTACAACAAATATATAGACACAGAGAAATAAAAACAAAACATACATTAACATACTTAACCTAAAGGACAATAAAACTTATTTAACCACAACAATCCTTCTTTTGCCCAGAAAGTGATTCCAGATACCAGGTTTTAACAGCTTTACATGAAGGTGTTTTATGATTATACAACCAAAATCTTACAGGAATCATATTCCAAAATCTAGGAACTAACTGACTAAAAAAGAAATCAGAACGTTCAGTTTTTAGTCAAGGTATAACCAACTCCCTATATCCTGCATTTCTTAATGAAGGTTTAATTTCCCTAACTTCTAACCTTTCAGCCAAGTATTCTGGGATTACCATAGTAATACTTTTAAAGGCCAAAATATATTTATGCAGCTGTCTTCTCTCTGTCAACGAAGTCCATCCCAATCTCTGATACATTAAACAATGATGGGTGTCCTTAGGACACTGTAAGATCAATCTCGCAAGGCGATTATACAATACATCTAGTCTGTACAATCTACCAAACTGAGAATTATCATACAATATATCACCATAATCAAAAAGAGAAAAAATCTGGGACTCAACAATTTTCTTTATCATAATTCCACCTAAACAATTTTTATTTCGATACAATAATCCCACCCTTGCAACCACTAATTTAACCAACTCATCTATATGTATATTACCAGTAGCCAAGGGATCCATCCAGAAACCCAAATACTTATAATTCCAGACTCGGGCCAGAGGAAAAAACAACTGCCTATTGTTGGAGTCAGGGGGTCCGGCAGGATCTAGAGAGTATATCTGGTCCTGGACTGGTGGCAGTCATGTTGTTTCCCGAGGGGCAGTCAGACCAGCACAGCAGCAATTTGGCAAGAGGAGGACCATTATGTCTAACAAGGTCGGTGTCAGACTGAGTGATGATTCTGAAGTGATGCAGCCAGTCAGCTGAGCTAAAACAAAAAATTACAATTTTCTGGCATTTTGTTTCTTGTTCCTGAACTTCCTGGACAGTGGACCCTCAGCCCCAGTTCTGACTTGCCCTGGTTCCCCCATGGTGGAAATGCTGTGCAGTATAAGATGATTATGTAGTACTTTGTTGTGTAAAATAAATTAAAGTCACCTGTACCATTTGGCAAGACCCAGTTGTGAGGTGCTGTATCAGTCCCTGCCTGGTAGAAAGAAGGAAGGAAGGAAAAACAAAAGTTTTTTTCCTGGTGTGGTTGCTGTCAGAAAGTTTATTATCTGCAGCAAACTTGGCCTAAAACAAAATGCAAACTCTTGCAGGCAAGTTGCAGTTGCATTTCACTAGACAGAAATGGGCACTAACAAGCCTGCTGAATCTAGTCGGGATTAAAGAATGTAGTGTTTTGTGACTGAATTGTTAAAGGAAAAATATGTGTTGCTGAGGCACAGGTTTTCCACTGTCTGGGTCTGTGTCATTTTTTCATAACCATATATATTCATTGTGAAGTAATTCCCTCCTCCCACCAACTTTAGTGTATAAGACGCCCTTGAAAGATAACGGAACTTTGTTTTGTCTTCAACGTAAGCCTTAAAATGCACCAAAAAGCACCTAAAACCCCAGAGCTTCTGGAGGCTTACCAGCCCCCAGACTCCTGGCTTTTTACAAACTTTTTTTTGCACACTATGTGTGCAATATACCTTTATCACTCACTAAAAGATCCCCCCTCCCCGCCGGAAAAATCCAGGTAACAGGCCTGTCTGGAGGGGCACCATTTGCAACTTCACCTAGGGGTGCCACATACCCTAAGGCCGGCCCTGCGTGCATGTGTTCATGTGTGTCACTGTGATCATGCATATGTCTGTGAGTGTGTGTGGCTCTGTGTATACGTGCATACACACAGTGTAGTGTTGCCAAAATTATTTCATGACTCCTCACAGTCCATATCACAGAGTGCTGTTTCAAATCAGTTTTTTTCAGCTGTGAAAATGAATTACCAAACTGAAGTGATTAAAATGGGCAGAGAATGCGTGGTCATACCTCTCAACCTTTTATCACCCAAATGTGTGACAAGATGTGTGACAACTGGACAAAATGTGTGACACATCATCAAACATGACATTGCAAGCTCAGAATACTGTGGAAATAAGTGCACTAATATTTATAATGTTTGCTGATAATCTAGCATCTTATATTATTATACATCTCTGCTTAAAAGTCTCAATGGTCAGTGTGGAATGTCACCTTCTCAATGTGGGACAGAGGGTTTCTGAGGGATAAAATGAGTGACGTACCTCGTAATGTGTGACAGTTGAGAGGTATGCGCGTGGTGCCGATTAGTCTCTAATGAGGGTAGCCTGTGATGAGGGTGCAAGGAGAAGGGCGCCATCCGTAACTACGACGCCTTTAGGGTGAAATCTCGAAGGGCGATTGGGAGGGTAGGGTGACTGAATGTGGGGTTGGGCGAACTGGGTGACAGGATGTCGCTATATGTACATGCGCTGCAGGTGGTGGGGGAGGAGTACAGCGAGCATGGGCTGGGAGGGGGATGTTGAGGGTGGCACTGCAGTGGGTTGCCGAGCTGCACCATGGCGTGCGGGGTTGGCCTGCGGCTGAGGTGGGTGAGGTACTGGGTTGGGTCCGGGCGCTGGTGCGATTTTATTGCGCCTGGCCCGAACCTTTATTTTTCATGTCTTGCACTCCCCAACATGCACCCCTGGAGCTGAGAACTTTATTAGGTGGTGCGAGGGATTCTGCTTGGGGCGTATAGCCCCCCACAGAAATCTTGAAAATCTAAGTCCTCGTGCTGTTGCTCTGTGCGCTGAGGGTGTCAGAGTGCTGAAAAGGTTTTCGCCACTTTGACTTCGTGATAATGGCGCTCTCCTTTAGGCAGTCGCCGTTATCACATGGAACCCTAATGAGTATTAATAATGTGTCCTCCACAAGTAATGAATTCATTTTGTAGAAGTGAGCAAAATTGGACTGTAGTAAGGTATTAGTGCTTGCCAGCCTTCTGTAATCTTGTGCTAAGTGTTGTTTTGTCAGGACTGATACCACCATTATTGTCATTCTGACACCCACAGGAAAAATTGTTTCCTCCATCATGGTGGTTTCTGCTTTGTCGACATGTACTGTTTCCTGTTATGTTTGTTTTGTTGTTCCTTATGTGTCATTTCATGTTTACTGTGTCCTAATTATTCAGTATTAACCATCTTTATTTTAATCTCTTACCAGTGCCAATGGAGGAATGGCCTTGTCAGGGCGGCACTGCTTTTCACTAACATTCCTCCAAACTGTCTGGGTTAATATAGGCTGAGTACACTGTATTACCACTGCACGTGTGCATGAACTTGCTTTGTATTATCTGCATGGTTACAGAAACCCATATTCAAAATGGTTTTCACTGTTTCATTAACTGCAGATTAGTTTATAGACAGTTTAAAGTGTTTTATTTGGATTATCTCTCAATGTCCAATTAGTGTATGCGGTATGGTGACAAATTATTTTATTGTAGATTTTCGCATTATTGCGTATGGTATTTCACCATGCGTCTTTTCTTTGCACTTTTTAACATGGTATGAAAATGTTGTTATGTTGGCATGTGTCTGTGCATTATATGTGTTCCATTTATGGATATTTAAATCTTGTCCTTTGTTTTGTCCATGTTTACGTTTGTAAATGGTGTAATGGCTGAGAATTCAGAATCTAGTGGAGATGAGCTGCCCACGTTTTGCAATTGGTTCACTATCCAACCCTTTATGTTTGAGCCTGAATACCCCGAAGGTGAGGTGCCAGATTACGTGAACAACGCTGACACGTTATCGGAATCCGACAGTGAAAACACCAATAGAGAGACAAGTACTGATGGCGAGAGAGCTGGTAACACAGATTGATGTTCATGTGGGCAGTGTAAAGTGATGCCCACTGAAAGGGAGAGTATTTTTAATTTTTTTATTTTATTGAAAGCTAGGATTACAAATACCTTTGAGCAGGAACTGCTCATTTACAAAGGTTCCACGTATAAAGAATGGGGGGTATACCTACATACAAAGGTCGACATAATAATATATAGTTACACAATAAAAAGAAGCAAGAGACTGAGGCTTAGGAAATTCCAGTAATTCAAAATGTGCCAAATGTTAGGTAGCATGACATACCAGCCAAGGGCAATCTTAGAAATAAGCGCTGCAGGTGGGGTGGGGGGGGTATGCAGGCAGGAAGGCCATTGTCAGAGGGTAGAGGGTGAGGGTAAGAGCTCTAATGGGGAGGGAGGGGAGGGATAAAAGTCAGGAAATGCCCAGGGTGGAGGAAAAGGAGAGGGGGCAAGGGCGTGAGCAGGTGAGGCAGATAGAAGGGGGGCAAGGCGGGGAGAGGTAGCTGTCAAGACTGAAGTGGAGGGCAGTGATTAGGTGAAGCAGTCACAATGACTAGTTGAAATGAGATGAAGTCGGAGTTGTCTCTTAAAAGGGACAAGAGCAGCAGCAGTAAGAGTTTCTTTGTTGAGAGTATTGTACCACTGTGGTGCTCTGTGGGCAAAGGCCCTCTGGCCCATGGTAGTCCAGCATCTGGGGACAAGGAAGGTTAGTTGTTGTGAACTTCTAGTTCGCTGAGTGCTGTGGTGGTCAATGAGGAGCTTTTCAATGCCCTGGGGCATGACCCCAAGGAGGACTTTTTTGGCTAAGAGGCAGGTTTGATACTGTATCCAGCTGATGAGAGGAAGCCATCCAGCCTGAGTGTACAGGTCACAAGTGTGTAAGTCGGTCAACCCCAGTTAGCAGCCTGCATGCTTTGTTGAGTGCAACTGTAATTCTGCGGAGGGCAGAGGCGGAGGCAGAGCCATAGAGTGCTAGCCTGTAATCGATGATGGAGGTGACAGAGCTGTTGATAGCCAACCGGAGAGTGTCAGGAGTCATGCAGTGTTTGTGCCTGTAGAGCAGGCCTATACGGATGTTGGTGGCTTTGGCGACAGAATCTATGTGCCGATGGTAGGAGAATGAACTGTCCAATGTGACACCTAGGTACTTAAAATCAGGAACGTGTTCAAGTAAGGTCCCTGGTTGGTTTAAGATGGTGAGGTCACAGGATTTGTACTAACTCCTGGTGTTATAGAAGGTCATAACCTTTATTTTGCTGTACTTTAGACCAGTTTGTGTGACTTGAACCATTCTTCGATGCACATGAATTCAAGTTGTAATTATTTCTCAAGTATATGCTGCCATAAGATTGATCTAATTGACAAGAAAAGTCTGGGTAAATTTTTGTTACTTTATTTTGATCAGATCAGGGAAGGAATTCATGTCATGGTGTAGCAGGAAGGAGAGTTTGTGTGACGGAGGTCATACCATGATCAATCAGCTGCATGGCAGCTCTCTTATTATGGTGGTGGTTGCATCTCCCCTCCAACACCGCTGTAACAGTGTGGCATACTGGTGGTCAGCTTGCATGGTGATGCCGGTATGTACGGGGTGGGTACCTCAGCATGTTGCATGCGGATACCTACACATGCATGCACACGTCCGAGTTAACGGGATGGAAGCTTGATAATTATATAGTGCAAGTATTGTTTATCGGTACCTAATGTTATGTTTCATGTCTTATTTTACAGATGCACAGTGTGTGACACTTAAACCAAGCTTCAATAATGTATGTCTGGATAGCGAGGTGCTGTGGTGTGCTCATGTCCAACTACATGAAGTTCGACATGATGTGTTTTAACAGCCTATTCTGAATAGGTTAGTATGTCTAAAATACCAAGTGCTATTACTCTCTAATTACTGCACACCCTTATTGGTTACTTAACCAATACCCTGTGCGCCTTGCAGACACTTGCCCTGCAGTCTCGCATCTCCCAATGCACATGTGGTGTCAATTAGTCTCTAGTAACCACACACCCTGTAATGGGTTATAGATTAGATAACACCACTCACTTTAATTGGTTATTGGTTACTGAAACAACACCCCATGCGCCTTGAGGACACAGCCTGCTGACTCGTGTCTCCCAACTCACACTTGTTGTCAGTTTCTCTCTATTATGAAGCTGGTGTAAGAAATGCCAATTTCTGATTGGCTGAGAGCTGTTTTCAACTGGATCATTATCACAGCACAACAGCTCAGCAGCAAGTAATATGTTTAAAAAATGCACATTTACTAACAGGGACCCATTTTATTATCTCAATAAGGCACTCCAGGGGGTTCATTATGGTGTGCTAATGGCTCTTCTTGGGTGGTGGGAGCACTTGACTATGCCTCATGCTTCAACCCACCCGAGGTGGGCCGTTATCACACCACGCACCCTCTGCCTTGCCCTATTATGGAAATAACTGCACACCCTGCAGTGGGTTATAGCTTACAGAACCACAGTCACTTTCATTTGTGATTGGTTACATAACCCCACTCACTTTAATTGGCTATTGGTTACTGAAACAACGCCCAGTGTGCCTTGAGGACACTCGGCCTGTGGCCTTGTGTCTCCCAACACACACTTGTTGTCAGTTACTCTCTCTATTATGAAGTTGGTGTAAAGAATGCCAATTTCTGATTGGCCAAGAGCTGTTTTCAATTGGGCTGTTATCACAGCACAACAGCCCAACAGCAAGTAATATGTTTAAAAAATGCATAACATTTACTCCCAGGCTAGGGATGCTGCTGCTGCAGCACTGGACCTTACTCAACTTGTGTCTCTGCCCACCAGATCCAACCTGGTACCTCTATCTTACTGGATCTTGTTCTATCCAACAAACCCCACAAGATCTCCAGCCTCGCTGTGCTCCCTGATGTGCTCAGTGATCACTCCCCTATTACCTTCTCCTGGTCGTGCATGAGGCCTAAACAGCCACCCGAACTAACAACTCACCATCTGTTATGCCATGATAAACTAGCCCAGCTAAAAGAGCATCTTGCTGGATGGGATTGGTCCCCCATTGATCGTGCCCCTGATATTGACTCCGCTCTCTTCTATTTTATCCAAGTGTTCAATAAGGCCTGTGACACCTTTGCTCCTCTTACCAAAGTAGTCACCAAGGACCGGGGGTCTCTCTGGGTCACTTCATCTGTGCTTGGTCTCATGCATCACAGAGACAACCTCTGGCACCAGGCTGTTGAATTCGGTAAGGCCGCTGACAGACAAGCTTACCGTACTGACAGAAATGGGTGTACCTGGGCTATTCGTAAAGTTAAGGCCAAACACTGCAGGTCCACCCTTGCCTCTTCCTGGGGCTCATCCTGTAATTTCTGGAACAACATCAAGGAACTCAATGGCAAGGCTGCGACCCCTCCCCCCCCCCCCACTGCCCAACTCACCATAAATGGTGCCTTGTCTACTGATCCAATGGCTATTGCTTATTGCCTAAATAGTTCTTTCTCCGACCTCTCATCTGTCCTGCCTCAAAATTATTTGGACCCTGTCCCTCCTCCCTCCTTCAGTTCAGTTGCTCATCCCCATTTCTATTTCAAAGCCCTCTGCCCTAATGAGGCAAGGCCCTTCCTGCTCAGATCATTCAAGGGCTCAGGTCATAGCAGTGACTCCTTTGACACTAAACTGCTCAAAAGGGTTTTAGATGCTGTCCTCAGCCCCCTCACCAAACTGCTCAGCCATTCCCTCTGTCTCAGTCAATTCCCCCTAGTTTGGAAAACAGCTGTAATCACCCATCTTCATAAATCTGGTGACCGAACAGCCCCCAGCAACTATCACCCTATCTCTATCCTCCCCACTCTATCTAAAGCGCTGGAAAAAAATTGAGGCTGACCAGCTTACTGACTACCTCTCTACCTATAACCTCCTCTGCCATGAACAACACGGCTTTCATTGTTCACACAGCACCACTACCGCCCTTATTGAATTCTCCAACTTCCTTCACTTGACTCTTGACAGAGGTCATGTTGCCGGCTCTGTCTTCATTAACTTGTCGAAAGCTTTCGACACTGTCCACCACTCCCTTCTCCTCTCCTCTCCTCTCCTCTCCTCTCCTCTCTCGAGCCTTTTGGCCTTTCACAGGGGGTACTGGATTGGTTGTCCAGCTATCACTCCTCCCGAACCCAATGTGTCAAAATTGGCCCCACCGTCTCCAGTCCCCTCCAAGTTCATTCCGGTGCTCCCCAGGGCTCCATCCTGGAGCCCTTGCCTTTTAGTCTCTATCTGAATATGCTCCCCTCCACTTGTGAGGGAAGCTTTCTACTTTATGCGGATGATGCTGTCCTATTCAACTCTCACACCAACCCTCACCTCCTACAAAACTCCCTTCAGAACTCCTTCTCTCAGGCAGAACACTGGTTCTCTGACCACAGGCTTGTATTGAACCTAATGAAAACAAAAAAATGCTTTTTGCTCACAGCCAGTGTAAACGCAAGAACTCTCCACTCTGAATTATATGTACACAAATGCTCACAGCCTGGGAAATAAGATCCCAGACCTGCAGGCAATAATGTCAGAGGCTAAACTGGACATAGTAGCAATTAGCGAGACGTGGTTTACCAGTAACCACACTTGGGAGACTTCAGTACCTGGCTATGTATTGTTCAGAAGAGACCGAGGTGCAAAAAGGGGGGGAGGAGTGGCCCTGTATGTTAATGAAAATATCAAAGCTACAGAAATTCAGAATACACATAAGGAGCCAGAAGAACTGTGGGTCACCCTGGAAACAGGAAATGGGACAGCCATAAGAACTGGGGTTGTCTACAGGCCCCCAGACCAGAGGGAAGACATAGACACATTACTGTTAGAAGATATACAAAACATGACAGCTAAAGGGGAGGTTCTGATAATGGGAGACTTCAACATGCCGGATACAGATTGGTCAATACCAGCAGGAACATCTGCCAGAACTAGACTCATAGTGGATTCCCTGCAGGGGGAGGGCCTCAAACAACTGGTACAGCAACCCACAAGAGACAGGGCTATCCTAGATCTAGTACTGACTAACAAAGAAGGGATCACAGATCTCCAGGTAGAAGGTCACCTGGGGCCAGTGACCATCACATGGTATGGTTCAATTTGGCTACTACATCTAAATCATCCCATTCCAAGGCAAAAATATGGGACTTCAGAGGAGCTGACTTTGATAAGATGGCCAACAAGTTAAGCTAGCCCTGGCAAAAAGAAACACAGGTGAGGGGTACAGGCAAAGGGCAAGTATTATGATGCAATACTTGAAGCAACATCCCATTGTGTTAGACAGAAAAGGAAGTGCAAAAGAAGAAGGAAACCACTTTGGTTCTCAATACAGTAGCAGAAAAGGTCAGAGCCAAAAGGCTGGCCTTCAGGAAATATAAGGGAACACAGCGGATGAAGATAGAGGCATACCAAACTGCCCTAAGGGAAGCAGGTAAGGCAGTAAGGCAGGCAAAGTCCCAAACTGAGGAAACACTAGCACGAACAGTAAAAGAAGGTGACAAGACTTTCTATAGATACATTAGTGAAAGGAGAAAGTCCAGAGGGGTATTGCTGACTTAATGGAGAAAAGGGAGCATGAGGAGGAGGAGGACCCTGTAAAGGCATATATCCTAAATAGATACTTTTGCTCAGTATTTACTGAAGAGAAGGTAGGGCAGGGCCCACAGCTCAGCATCCTGGACACGGGGGAGGGAGGTGAGCACTACTCCCTTCACAAAAGAAAGGGTCCTACAAGAGCTTGCTAAGCTCAGGGTGGATAAGGCAATGGGACCTGATGGCATACATCCCAGGGTACTTAAGGAGCTAAAGGAGGAACTAGCAGAGCCATTAGCAGAACTGTTTAGTGAGTCTCTGAGCACAGGAGAGGTCCCAGAAGACTGGAGAAGGGCTCATGTGATCCCGCTCCACAAGAGTGGTAGCAGGGAGGAGGCAGGGAACTACAGACCAGTCAGTCTTACCTCAGTAGTGGGCAAGATTATGGAGGCAGTCCTTAAGGAAAGGATAGTGCAACACCTGGAATCCATAGGGGCACAGGATCCAAGACAGCATGGGTTTACAAAAGGAAGGTCCTGTCAAACTAATCTCATAGATTTCTTTGACTGGGTAACCAGAGTGGTGGACCAAGGGGGAGCAGTTGATGTCGCCTACCTTGACTTCAGCAAAGCTTTTGACACTGTTCCACATAGAAGATTGATAAATAAGCTGGGTAGGCTCGGGGTGGGTCAGAAGTTGGTCAACTGGGTGGCAAACTGGTTGACTGGCAGAAAACAGAGAGTGGTGGTAAATGGTATACAGTCAGAAGAGATGCAAGTCACAAGTGGGTACCTCAGGGATCAGTCCTGGGGCCAGTCCTCTTCAACATCTTCATTAGTGACCTTGCAGATGGACTAGAGGGTAAGGCTTGTCTGTTTGCAGATGACACCAAGATCTGCAACAGAGTAGATGATCCAGATGGAGTGGGCAGAATGAGAAGAGATCTGGATAAACTAGCAGAATGGTCAGAAGACTGGCAACTGGGATTTAATGCAAAGAAGTGCAAAATCATGCACATAGGGAAGAGAAACCCTGAAGCCACCTATAGGCTGGGAAGGGAGTTGCTAGCAGTCACAAAGGAAGAAAGAGACTTGGGCATCATCATCACTGATGACCTAAAATCATCCAAGCAGACCTCTAAAGCAGTAGGTAAGGCTAGGGGGGTGTTAGGGTGTATTAGTAGGGGTATCACAAGTCGTAAGAGGGAGGTAATAATCCCTCTGTACAAGACACTGGTTAGGCCCCATCTGGAGTACTCCGTGCAGTATTGGAGGCCACACCTTCACAAGGACATTAACCAAATTGAGGCAGTCCAGAGAAGGGCAACCAAAATGGTGCAGGGACTGCATCAGAAGACATATGAGGACAGATTAACGGAGCTCAATATGTATACCCTAGAGAAAGGAGGGAGAGAGGTGATAGGATCGAGGCATTCAAACACCTTAAGGGCATAAACAAGGTGAAAGAGTCTAACATGTTTAAATATAAGAAAAATAGCAGGACAAGAGGACACAGCATGAGATTAGAGGGAGGCCGATTAAGGGGAATATGAGGAAATTCTTTTTCACAGAAAGGGTGGTGGATGCATGGAATGGCTTACCACAAGAAGTGGTGGCTATGAATACAGTGCAGGGCTTCAAACAGGCATGGGATAGGCATAAGGGAGCAATACAAATGACTATGAATAGATAGGCCACTGACAGAGCAAAGGCCGATGGCACATTTATAAGGTAGAAAAAGAAATGGGCAGACTGGATGGGCCTTGCGGTCCTTATCTGCCGTCAACTTCTATGTTTCTATGTTCTATGTTTCTATATCTAGTACCCTCTTCCCCTTGAACAAACCTTCTCCTTTAAATACCTTGGCATTCTCTTTGATCCCTCTCTGTCTTTTCACGACCATATCCGCTCCATTTGTTCCACCATCAACTCTAGGATTGGACTGTTATATCACCATAGAGACTGTCTTCCCATTGAAGCACTGAGGCTTGCCATCTCATCCTTGGTACTGTCCCTGTGGACTACTGTCTGCTTATTTATGGTGCTGCTGACAACACTGCCCTGCACAAAATTAAGCTTTCCCTCAATAAAGCCTGCCAGCTGCTCACAGGCTCCACCCACCTTACCCATACTTGCATGCTATATTCCCTCTCCAACCTCCTCAATCTAGAGGAGAGGCTTATCTATTAGTCATGCCTCTTGACCAAAAAAATCACTGCAGACCTGACACCCCCAGGTCTGTCTTCTATCATATGTCAATCTACCCCTTCCCTCTCTACCCGTAGCTCCGCCCACTCCCCCCTGCAAGTCCTCAGAGTTAGGACCTCCCTAGTGCAGAGGTCTTTCTGCTATCATGCACCTTCCTGGTACAATTCCCTGCCTGTAGCAATCACCCCTTTACCAAGACTTGGGCCATTCAAAACAGTTCTTAAGAGCCACCTCCTCTCCTCCCACCACTGTGATTGTCCTGGCAGAGCTTCCCCTGCTGTTGATACTCTCATCCATGCCAGTATGATTTTTTCCCCTTTCTGACCCATTACACTATTTGTATATAGTCCTTATTGCTGTGTATATAGCCCTTATTGCTGTGTATATAGTCCTTATTGCTGTGTATATAGCCCTTATTGCTGTGTATATAGTCCTTATTGCTGTGTATATAGCTCTTATTGCTGTGTATATAGCTCTTATTGTTGTTTGGATTACTACTTTTATTTCTGCCTACATTTTCTTGGTACTCAAACGTGCGGCCTTTGTAACTGGTCTCCAAATGACTTGTTATGTATTTTGATTTCATGTACTTTGCTGTTTGCTGCATGTTATCACTGTATCCTATATTGTCCTCTTGATATGGAGCCTTTGTAAATGAGTCCCTGACTCAAAGGGTTGTAATTCCGATTATTTCTTAGATAAATAAAAATAAATAAAAAGGACCCATTTCATTATCGCAATAAGGCACTCCAGGGGGTGCATTATGGTGTGCTAATGGACCTTCTCAGGTGGTGGAAGCACTTGGCTATGCTTCATGCTTCAACCCACCTGAGGTGGGCCATTATCTCACCATGATGCACACCCTGCCATGCCCTATTGCTGAAATAACCGGACATCCTGCAGTGGGTTATAGCTTAGATAACACCACTCACTTTAGTTGTTTATTGGTTACTGAAACAACACCTTGTGTGCCTTGCAGACACTCAGCCTGTGGCCTTGTGTACCCCACTGCACAAGAGGTGTCAATTAGTCTCTAATAACTGCACACCCTGTAGTTGGTTATAGCTTACTTAAACCACACCCATGCAAATTGCAGACACTTGGCCTGTGGCTTCATGTGACCCAATGCACTCGTGGAGTCAATTAGTCTCTAATAGCCGCACACCTTGTAGTTCATTGTAGCTTATGGAACTGGACACCATGGCCCAGATATTCAAAAGAGTTGCGCCATGCGCAATAGGGTTGCGCCAGCGCAAGTCCGGAAATGCGCCATTCTGCGATATTCAGCGGAAGGCAGTTGCAACCCCCAAATCACTCTGAGCAACAGCACAATGATAATGAATGTATGCGCAACTGAAGGGGGAGGAACCATGCATAAATGGCGCAGTGCAATATTCAACAACATGCGCCATGCGCAATAGGGGAGCAAGCGGAAGTTGTGCCATAGCAGAAATGAGTCAAAATAAAAAGGAACAAGGGAGAGGTGCAAGAACGCTACAGGGAAGGTACATGAGGCTGAACTCTAGCCAGAGAAACTGGGCAGCAGGGACACAGAGGGCAGGCCAGGGAAAGGGCACCTGGAACCCACAGGCTCAGGGGAAGGTGTGGGGAGCCACAGTGCAGAAGGGGGAAGTACTTGCCACACAGCAGTGAGGTCAGCACAGTCAGGTGTTCCTGGTGCAGGGGAAGTAGCAGCCAAGACAGTGGGGGGAACACAGAAACAGCTGCCGGGGGGGTGAACACAAGCCAGGGACATGGCCAGTGCCACCATCCAGATGGAGGCATTAATGAGGGGGGTGAGAAGGTGGGCAGCAGGGGGGCGCGGCCGTGGAAGGGCCCGTCTGTGGTATGCCCCCAACAGGCAGTACCGAACCCACACCAGCTTCGAGCTGTATAGTGATACGGAGATCGTGGGCCGGTACCACCTGAATCAGGCAATTCTGAGGTGGCTCTGTGAGCTGTGCAGTGATGTGATGCAGGCATCCACACGACGGAGCCATGCTCTGTCAGTGGAGATGAAAGTGACAGCTTTCATGTGCTTGCTCACCACGGGTACCTTCCAGAGACCAAATGGGGACACCACAGGCATAACCCAGTTGGCCGCGTCATGCCACCTCACCTAATTCCTCAGCGCACTGCTGCCACATACTGCGGAGTACATCCATTTCCCCAGCACACCAGCAGAGTGCACAGCAAACATACAGGAGTTCCACAGGGCAGCACGAATGCCTGGCATGCTAGGGGCAATAGACTGCACCCATGTGGCCATCTGCACACCACCTGGCCCCGGGGGCATACATGAATTGCAAGGGCTATGCTAGCATCAACTGCCAGGTGGTGTGCGATGCCAGGGGGTGCATAATCAATGTCTGTGCCATGCACCCTGGGGGAGCACATGATGCCTTCATCTGGCACCAGTCAGCACTGTGCCACAGATTCGAGAGTGGGGATATCCCCACTGGCCACCTAGTGGGTGAGTATGCAAACCACATGGACAATCATGGGACCTGGGGGGGCATGGTCAGAGGTGACATGGGTAGTGGCCTACATGGCCTGGGGCAGGGCGATGCTGATCACCAAACTAACCTCCACCCTCTACACACAGGTGACAGTGGATACCCACTCCATCCCTGGCTGCTCACACCCTACTGGCAGCCCGCGACCCCATCGCAGCAACACTACAATGAGGCACACGCCACCACACGTAATGTCATCGAGCGGGTGTTCGGGATGCTGAAGGCACATTTCCGTTGCCTGGACACCTCTGGCGGTGCCCTACAGTACAGCACTCAAAGGCCTGCGGGCTATTCCTGGCCTGTTGCATCCTGCACAACATGGCCAATGAATGCGGGATAGCCGTACAGGTCGAAGAGGGGGACAGCGATGGGGACAATGAGGACGCTGGTGACAATGGTGATGGGCAGCCCCCCCTTGGGCAACGGGACCCCCGACTGCTCCGGCTGGCACAGCTGCACCGGGACACCATCACGGAGGAGCACTTCAGCCAACCCAGGTAAGTCATGGGGCCATGTGCAACCACCAGTGGCAAAGGCACAACCCACAAACACGCATAGGCACACACCAGGGGTGCATGCCATCAAGTGAAGTGGCCGGGCATGGAACCACACACACCACCAGGGATGGGGGAGGTCTAACATGGCACGCAGACAGACAGACACACACACACAAACACAAACACACACAACGCACCCGACATGCACAAAGGGTAGGAGGCACACCGACCCAGAATGCCACCCCTAGCCACACACATGTCCACAGACCACCATGCCCACTGCCTGTCATTGTGCATGTGTCAGATGCTGAGCACCATTGCACATTGGTGTACAGTGCAATGCAGGCATCATCATGCACATGCAACTGCAGACAGCAGCCGGGAGGGTGTGCAGATGGCCTGTGTGTCTGCATGCAGGGCCGGGTAGCCACCCGTGCATTGCCCACTGAATGACACAATGCACATAGGGCAGCATCAGACAGGAGCAGCATTGGGAGACAGGTCAGTTACGCGCCACAGTGCCCTGGCCACCACAGATGCATGGGCGGCTCCGCCGAGACCCGCCAGCACTGACAGGCTGACCACTGGCCTCATGGGGTGGCACCGATGGTCCCCCAGGGGTTCCACTGTGTGAACATGACCATGCTTGCGCAGGGGTCTGCAGCACACCGAACATGCCTGCGCCAGGCATGCCCGGGATGCCTGCAGCCGAACCCAGTGTCGACAAGGATGGTGTCGCATGATGCCGGGAATGGGGGGTGGGCAGTGCACTGCGTGGTGTCTGCGATGCATGGGCAAATAACTGTGTGCCCAATGTGGCCATGACAGCAGTGAATGCCTGTGTCTGCCTGTCAATGGCAGCGGTCACATCCTCCCGCAACCAGTCCATCCCTGCCAGGATCAGAGCAGTGTCTCTGCTGCGATGCTCCTCTGCCCGCTCCAGGGCTGCACGCAGAGCATCCACCGACGTCGCAAGCCGCATCTGCTGGTTGACTGATGCTTGCAGTATGTGGGTGTGCTCATCTAAGAGGTCATCTGCCTGCTCGGCATCCTGTCCCTCAGGGTGTGTGTGGCCCTGATGCTCAGCACCCCTTGAGGGTGGGCGCTGCACACCAGGACCAGGTCTGGGCATGTCCACAGGTGGTGCACTGACGCTGCCCCCTGACACTGTACTCCCAAGCCCATTGGCCAACTGCTGATGCTGCCCCTCCGGCTGCAGCTCTCCAGGGCTCACTGGTGCCACCGCAGTGGCTGCAACAGTCCCACTGTCCTGTACACACACCAGTGCTGCCTCAGTGGTGCTGACAGGCACAGGCTGGGACTGTGATGACACGCAGGCCTCCACAGCGGCACCACCCACAGCCATGGCCATGATGTTACCTGCTCTGTGGCCATCCTGTGGTACACACGTGTCACTGCCCATGACATTAGCGACATCATCATTGGTGATGGACCCGGCACCAGCCCAAGTCACAGCATGCCGGCATCCATGAATGCTGTCACACTGGGACACAGGCAGGGCCTCCTCCGCACCTGTTCCAACAACATCAGTCTGGACAGCCAGGCGGGCCCACTGTCACACTGAGCCACGTATACCTGCGGAGGTGGATGAGCTCTCCTCCATTTCCATCTGACTGGCCTCAGTGGAGAGGCCCACCACTGCTGACCCATGCAGATGCTCAGGATCTGTAAGGGAAAACAAATTTGTGTTTCTGCATGTGAACTACCCTGCCCCCCCAATAGACAGACCATGACCTATCATGCAGTGACGGGCTACCACCCGTCTGGAAGCCACCACCCAGAACACCCTCAATGGCACAACACTGCACGCTGCCAGCAACCCTCTCCTTCTGTGGGGTCAGGCATAGCACCTCCGGCTGTCCCCCACCTGTCGCAGTTCATGCTGCCCTGATGGCAGCCACCTTCTCTTTAATCCTCCTCCTGTCTGTGCCCATCTTCTTTTTGCACTCCTGCACAGAGCACTGGTGGCTGCCATACAGGTTCGCAGCACATGCCACCTCCTCCCATGCAGCAGCACAGGCCTGTGGTGTTCCCTGGCATCCGCTGAGAAGTGGCTCCTGGTCCAGGTAGGCCTCAAACAGGGCATCCGTCTCGGCCTTGGTGAAATTTGGCCACCTCCTCCTCCCACAGCTCTGTTCCTCTTCTCCCACAACAAGCTCGGTCATGATTCAGCCTGTGAGAATGAAAGTTGTTACCTGTGACTGTGCAGTCCCATGCATGTCCCAAAATCCACAGTCCACATTCCCAAACAGCATGCAACTCACCAATAGACTGCAGTACTGACTATGGCCAATGCAGCCCAATGTCACACTTTTATAGCACAACCCATGCAAATGAGGTGAGGCGCGACTTTAAGTGGATGCAAATTGCAGTGCTGCACCATTGAATGGCTGATTAGCTGATTTGCATATGACGGCTGAATATCGCACTTTTGCACTTTGCGCAATTGTGTTGAATGTGCTGAGCCAAGGGCGCAGTTCTGTGACATGCGCAGTACACACCTAACTGTGCATGCCCGGGTTGATGACGCAGGTGCCTGCCGCGCTGCTGATGTGCTGTGCACGGGAGGCAATGCAGGGCACAGCCACCATTGTGCCAGTGGCGCTACAACGATGTTCACCTATATGGCGCTGTGGCACTGGGGCATCGTAGGCACAGTGGGGCAAAAGCACGGTAGGCCGCTACTGGAGGTAGCGCACAGGCACCCAATCGCACTATATGCATTGGGTTCCAATCGCACTGTGCCTGTCCGTGCGCCAGAGACCCTTGACCCTGTGCCCAACCTTTGCACCCTAGGCACCATGCATCAGGCATGGGTGCACCACTATCGTGCTGTTCGGTGACAGCATGATAGGGAATGGCAGCGCTGTACCACGCAGCATCTGCACATGGTGGAACCACACTGCAGAGCACCATTTTGAACCTACTGAGCAAGAGAGATGGAATGGAGGAGAGCTGCCCAGTGGAGCCAGATTGAAATGGCAAACTTGGTTTCCATTGTTGAGCCACTTTTTGGCCCACTGTTTGGGGAGGCACCCCTGGACAGGTCTAGGAGCCAGATGTGGCAGGAGGTGGCCGACACCCTGGAGGAGGCTACATGAATGGGGCAGACAGTGGAGCAGTGCCTCCACAGGTATGGGGACCTGAGGCGGAGGGACCCGGACCTGCTTGCTCGCCTGCAGGCACGTGCCAGGAGGGGCACGGTGCCACGGCCAGGTAGGTGTAACGTCCATACACTTTTATCTTCCATATGGGTATAACGGTTGCATGTGTCTGGAACATGGGGGACCATCCAGTGTTGGCTGTGGTGGTGTTATCAGGGTGTGGGGTGGGTGGGGCTGGCTGTGGGATTGCACACACATGGGGGCAGGGGGACTTTGCTACAGGATTGTACTGATATTCCTCTCTCCATATTTGCACCTTAGGGCCAGAAGAGAGATGACTGACGAGGGAGCGGCGGTGCCAGCTGGAGGACTGGAACAATAGGAGGGGCGAAGGTTCACAGTGCCAGAGGGACCAGCCTGATGATGGTGAGTGCCTTACCTCCATGATTACTATTGCATGCTGTGTAACAGAGTGGGCAGTGGGGCATGGCCACCATCCATTGACACCACTGCCATGCACGCAATTTGTTACAGTCAGCACTGTCCAGTGGCACTGCATGTCTGGGAGTGCATCAATGGTGGTCCATGCATGCACTGAGTACATGGCTGTGCCACTGCCTTCGCACCACACAGCCATGTCACTAAACAGCCATGGTGGTGCTGTGCAGGACTTGGCCGGTGGGTGTGTGCAGCGGTCCGCATGGCTGTGTGCACCTGGGTGGGCAGGTCTTGTAGACACGATCACTGTGGGTGGTCACACACCATCACAGAGGCATGTCCCATGGCCGTATGCCATGCACAGTGGGTGGGTGGGCTGTATGGGACTGTGCATTCACACCTATTGACTGTGCTCCCTTGTCCTAGGTGTCTGCCAGCTGTGCATGATCAGGGAGGCACTGCAGGAAATTCTCACCATGGCCAGGGCATCGCTGGACATCCTGCAGAGGACTGAGTGGCTGGGGGTAAGGCGGAGGCATGGAAGATGGAGCAGCCGAAGTGGGGCTCCCACTGACCATTAAAATGCCCCTGATTTCCCCTACTCCCCTGGACCCACCCTCACACCCCTCCTTTCCTGTACCATTTGTTCACCCCTGCCCCTTACCCACCCCCACCTTGTTTGTGGTCCTCCCCCACACATTTGTAAATAATTGTAAATAGTTTTGTTGGATGTTTTTGATTACAATTCTTTTGATATGAGTACTGTGGTGGTCTCTGATTTGCAGTGGGCTATAGGTGCTCAGCTGCAGTGGTGTGCATGGCGTCAGGGGTGGTGCAGTCATGGGTATGTGTGTGTGTCTGTGGGGAAGTGACTATGGTGTGGGAGTAGCTATCAGTCAGTGTCTGTGGTGTGTATGTTGTTTCCTGTGCACTGGATGACTGTGTGCAGTGGTCCATGGTGCATGCTCTGTGTCCATGGCGCACCTGTCAGCCCGTCCATGGCCTGTGCAGCTGACACCCTTGCATGTCTGTGACCTGCATGGTCTGCTGGCATGTCAGTGGTGGCTGTCCATGCAGGGCAGCCACTGTACCAGTCACAATGCTGGGTTGCCTCCTGTCACTGATGTGGTGCATGTCTGCCTCAGGTGACACTGTGGCCTCCGCTGTTGTTGTCCCACCTCCATGCTGTGGCTTGTGTGTGTTGCAGGGGATGTGCACCACTGTCTGTGACTTGTGCTCCAGGCAAATGCTGGTGGCATACGGGTCCACAGTGCCTGTGCAGGGTGGCTGGCACTCCTGTGCCATGGAGGACTGCTGGCCATGTGTACACGGTTTCCATGGGCCCATGCTGGGGGCTTGGTTGCCCCACTACTGCGTCCCTGTGTTGGTGTGCCCTTGGGTATGTGTGGGTGTTTGTCCATGCACTGTGTTGCATCCGGTGTGGTGCATGCTTCCACACACCACTGTGGGTGTCTGCACTGGCTGTTGCGGCCAGTGCTGGGTCAGGGTGTGTCCTTGGGAGGGTGTGCAGGGTGCTGTACCACTGGTGGTGGGGTCCGGGGCATGCCCTGTCACATGTGGGGTACCTCGTGCGCCGACGCATGGTCGGTCTCTCCGCTGTACCTCGGGGTGGGGCTGTGTGTGGTGGCACTGTGTATGCCGTTGTTGCATTGCTGTGTGCTGCCACCCCGCTGATGGGTGCTCATGGTGGGGCTGCCTTGCATGGTTCTGTGGTGCACAGGGTTGCATTGTCACAGTGTGGGTGGTGGCATGCATGGGGTATCCTGCACTGGTGGACGCTGCTCCTGGGCAGGGTGTCTGGGGGTCATGATGCAGGGTGTGCTCTGCATTGGGGGGATGGTATGGTACAGGGTGGTCAGCCCTCCTTGTGTGCCGATCACAGCTTGCCAGGGGGTGTGATGGGGCACCATGGCCCAGCTGTGGGTTGGTTGCTTGTCTCCATGGGCCAGTGGTTATTCCAGCCTTCCCCCAGTTGTGCAGTGTATGGGGTGAAGGGTGACAATGTCTGTTCTTCTGTGTGTTCCTCTGCCTATCTGTGGCATGGGTGGTGGACCCCTGCATCCCTTGTTGTGCTGTTGCATTGCTGCTCTGCTGCTGGTGGGGCGTCCCTGGTTGCGCTATGGCGCCTCTGGACTGCTCAGCTGAACATCCCTTGTTGTGCTATGGCGCATCAGATATGCTCAGCTTCCCCTCCCTAGTTGTGCTATGGCGCAGGTGATGTGATATTCAATTGTCGGCTGTAGGCGCATCTTGGCCGAATCAGTTTTTGAATATCGTGCCTCTTACGCATGGGCGCAATGGACTTGTGCTTGCTCCTGCTGTTGCATACTTTTTGGGCGCAGTTTGAATATCTGGGCCCATGTCTTCTGTTATTGTTTACATTACCACACTCAATATGTTAATATATAAGTAATCAATAACTAACGAGATGGTATGCAATTATGTATGGAATAATCTTTGACAGGGCTTGCAGGTATTACAGAGTAATCAACATAATGTTTGTGTTGTGATACATGATGACACAAGCCAAGTGCTCTCATGGTGTCAGTGGCATTGATTAAGTAAGCATCATATGTTGAAAGTAAGAAATAGACATTGATTTTTTTTGTTTTATACCTGTGAGTGGTTGTATTGATAGCAGTAATCATACAGTTTGATTGAAACACCAGTTCATTGCTGTAACTCACTTACTATTTATTGCTACAGTACCTCTTGATGGGCCGTATACACCCAATTTACACAGTGGATACACCAACAGCTTGGGAAAAAGGTTTGTTGTGTTATACAATCATGTGCAGTGTGGTGCATACGCCACAAGTATCCTGAGGCCTCTGGTAATTACGTTGGTTTCTACGAAGCAGATGAGCCAAGATTTGAGTACTGATGAAGAACAAAAAGTACACACAATTTATGGTTTTATGTTTGTGAGCTGTTCTATTTCTTGAAAAAAAGGTTACAGACTGTTCTTTTTGGATTCTGAATGTTGCATTGGTTTGTTTTGCTATACAATGTCAATAAATTTTGACTTTACAGTACATTGCCTCATTGTTTCCTAGGACTGTAGTTTAAAATAGAACACAATTTCAGCAAAAAAAATGGCAATTAGAACTTTTAATGGTATTAACAAAACCGAAATATGAAAATGTGAATGCTGCATTAAATCATGACAGTACTCCTAAGAACAGGAGGATAATATGTTTGACATTGTGTGTCTATCGATGACAGATCACTTATTATTGAAACATG
This sequence comes from Neoceratodus forsteri, assembly GCA_016271365.2. NCBI lineage: Eukaryota > Metazoa > Chordata > Ceratodontiformes > Ceratodontidae > Neoceratodus > Neoceratodus forsteri. The sequence goes on along the minus strand of CM057456.1, from coordinate 754,878,679 downwards.
CATAGAAAAAGTAAGCACACAAGTGGTTCCGTAATGGCAATGTAGCCACAGTGAGACACCAAATGGCAAGTATGCTCTTCTTGGTAGTGTCCATGATTATGCAGTTGTGTTAGTGGCGCATTGAATAATTAAGCCAACTTTTACTGTTCCTTATGGAAACGTGTCACATGTTGTCTTGTTATCTCTGATTTCTCTGGTTGTTCTGTTGTTGCAATGTTCTTTGGTAGCTGTTTTTGTTTCATCGGTGTAGGTGTCTGATTTTCTTTCTTGTGTACAATGAGATCTGTCATCATTCCAGACAGTTAATTATAATTCTTTTTTCCCCAAATCAGTTTTGCAACCCATGCCTTCTTGCTTTTAGGATACACTATTTGGTATAGTTCCTCACCATCCTGATTTCTTGCTGTTGAGAGTTTTATATATATATATATATAGAGAGAGAGAGATAGGGGATATGACATGGCCTGACTGAAGATATATTTATCTTCACGAGAGGCCGGTGACATGATGATATCTCACGAGTGGTGAAGCCACGAGTGAGATATCTTAATGTCACTGGCCTCAAGTGAAGATAAATATGATATCTTCAGTCAGGCCATGTCATATCCTGTTTATACAACCTATGTTTTGTCCCCCAACACAACTGACCACATGCTCCTCTCAGTGCAATGGGCGACATAAAGGTGATGGCCCTAGCAATACAACCCCTTACAGAAATGCTGTGAAAAGAACAGATGTAATTTGTTGTTGGAAAAATATCTGGTGTATCCTAGTTTTTATGGTTATTTTTTAAAAAGAGTTATCTGGTTTATTCTGCCATGCCCCCCCAACAGAGTTCCCCATGCCCCCCCGAAACATAACAGATTATATACTATTTTGAAATATCTGGTTAATCCTGTCAATCTAAAGTTATTAAAAATATCTGGTTGATCCTGCTATTATTTTGTAAAAAAAATTATATTTTATATGCTTATCTGGTTGATCCTGCCACTCTGGGCAGCTTCACCATCCCTGTAAATGTAGCATGGCCGAGCTCTATTCACACTGATGCTTGTTATATTGAGAGACATTTTGTAGGAGTTATCCTGGGTTCAGAAAGTCAGAAAATGATGTGCTTTATGCACAGCTTAGTGTGATTTGTTGAAAAAAAGCTGCCAACTACATACAGAGTGCAGTAACTGAGTACATGGCTTTAGAACAGAAGAGGGAAGCGCGAGCATCTGTTGCTTAGCAACAGATGCTTGCACTTTCTTTTACTGTTCAAAAGCTGCCGACTCAGTCGCTGCAGTTTGTGTGCAGTCAGTGAGTTTTTTTCAACAAATTACACTAAGCTGTGTATAAAGCACAGCATTTTCTGATATTTTGAACCCAGGATAACTGCTAGAAAATGACAGACAGTATAATAAACATCAATGTGAATAGCGCTCGGCTACACTACATTTAGAGGGACAGTGAAAGTGCTCAGAGTGGCAGGATCGACCAGATAAGCTTTTAAAATATTATTTTTTTCTAACTTAATGGCAGGATTAAGCAGATAAATTCTGTTTCACAAAAATATGGAGAGTTAACATTGAAAAGGCTGTCTTGTTTCTTTTTATGCAGAGCATGTCTTATTGCAAATGTATATTTACAGCTGTAGACAGCAATGAGTTACAAGAAAGTGAAAGTTCCACATATCACAGTAGTTTCAGTATGATGTATAGGAACGTGGAGATATCATATGACATATAGGAACATGAAAATATATATGATATCTTCACTGGCAGGCTTAGATATCACTTTTATACATGGATTTATCCTAAAACATAGATTATATGTATATATATATATATATATATATATATATATATATATATATATGTATATATACACACATATATAGATGTATATATGGATATATATATATATATATATATATATATATATATATATATATATATATCTATATATATATATATATATTCTATGCAAAAACAACTTTGTTAATGCATCAGTTAGGGTTCTTCTACAGTGAAAAAGTGAGGAAATTCAATTTTAGGGTTCCACCCTTGCACCCCACCCGCCCCACCAACAGGCATTGGGGTGTGCATTGGGATAATCAGCCCTAACTCTCACCCCATCCCATGTGTAAACAAGCTAAGGTGGTGCAGTGTAGGAGAATGGGGTGAGAGTTAGGGCCAACTTCCCCAACGCACACCCTGATGCCTGTTGGTGGGAGCAGGTTGGGAGTAGGGTGCAAGGGTTGGGAACCCTAAAATCAAATTTCCTCACTTTTTTTGCTGTAGAAGAACCCAAACTGATGCATTAACAAAGTTTTTTGCATAGAATTTTCTTACTTTTTAAGAAAAAATAGAAAAGTAGAAAGTTGCGCAAGTTGGTAGGACCAACTTGTAAGTGTCAGGCCACATTACACACACAATGACTAAAAAGTACATTAACAACAGCAAGGGAAGCCACCAAACAAATGTCAGTCTAGTAGAACAATAGAAAACTCTGTCCACAAAACATAAACTGCGCCACACAATATCTCCAAAAAATGTATATTGTCCAACATGTAAACACTGCTATTAACATCTACAGGACATGCCATCAACACCCTCCAGATTTCAAGTAAAAAGACCAAACCGTGTCCAAGATATAACATGTCAAAATATGAAATTTTCATACGTCAGAGTAGCACAGTTTTGCACCTGTTGACATTTAACACACACAATGACTGAAAACTACATCCATGACATTAAGGCTAGGTACCCTATCAATTTCAAGCCACCAGCACAATCCAAAACACTGTCCGCAACACATAAAGTGCGTCACGCAATATCACCGCAAAAAATTTTTCTTCACCACATAAACACCAAAATTCACATCTACAGGACATGCTGTAAACACCCTCCAAATTTCAAGTAAAAAGACCAAACTGTTTCCGAGATATTCAATGTTAAAGATTGGAAACATTTCCCTATCTATTTTATTATAAAAAAATCTGGCCATCTTGTCCCCCCTCGCAGTCAAAGATGGTGATCAAAGAATCTCACAATCAAAGAATTTGCAGGCTCGTGATCAAAGAATTTGCAGGCTCATGAACAAAGAATTAAAAATGCTAAACCACCACTATGGTTCGACAGAACAAATCCCCTTGCGCAAAACCCACCTTCATTTGACTTCCTAGGGTAACAGTGGGCTGAGAAAATAGATTTCTTAATCTGACCATCTCATCCCTCACTTATGATACACGATCGTGATCAAAGAATTTGCACGATCGTGATCAAAGAATTTGCAGTGTCATGACCAAAGAATAAAAACTGTTCTAATTTAAAAAATTAAAAGAATTGCAGTAAACCACCATGGTTCATCAGAATGAAGCCCCCTGAGTAAATTTCACCCTCATTTGTCTTCTTAAAGCACCCCTGGGCTGAGAAAATAGATTTTTTAATCTGGCCATCTTATCCCTCGCTCGCGATGCACAATCGCGATCAAAGAATTTGCAGGCTCGTGATCAAAGAAATTGCAAGTTCACGAACAAAGAGCAAGGGACGAGATGGGCAGATTAAAAAAACAATTTTCTCAGCCCAGGAGTGCCCTAGGAAGTTAAATGAGGGTTGGCTTTGCTCAGGGGACTTCGTTCTGCCCGATCTGATTAAAAACAATAATGATTTCAATATTCCTGGTAGTCTAGTGGCCACTCGTGTGCATAAAAAAAATTTTCAGCGCTAATGCAAGAGGCACTCAGAAATTATTTCTGAGAAGCCTCTTTGCATTAGCGCTCTAATACACACTGTCAGCGGGCTGGCCGAGGTGAGAAGTGGCTGTGCCAGTCGCCTGCTGGGGAAGGGTGGGGGTGCTGGGTGGGGTGGCATGGCTGGGAGGGAGTGGGACACTAGACTACCAGGAATTGGAGATCATAATGTATTTTATAATGATCTGGGGGGCTCTAGACTACAAGGGATATGGGCAACAATATTAATTTTATACAGGGGGCCGCTAGACTAACAGGGATACAAAGACCATTATTAATTTAATGCACATGGGGGAACTCTAGACTCTCAGGGATATACATAACACTATCAATTTTATACAGATGGGGGGGCACTAGACTACCATGGGTAAGGAGAAGATTATGTTTTTTGTACAGATCGGGGGACCGCTAGACTACCAGAGCTATACAAAACATTATTTATTGGATACACATTGGGGGGGCCATTAGACTACCAGGGATACGGACAACATTATTTATTGGATGCACATTGGAGGGGCCGCTAGACTACCAGGGATATGCAGAACATTATTTTTTATGCATATGGGGGGGCCGCTAGACTACAAGTGATATTGAAAACATTATTGATTTTATTCAGATCGGGCAGAACAAAGCCCTCTGAGCAAAACCCACCCTCATTTCACTTCCTAGGGCACCCCTGGGCTGAGAAAATTGATTTTTAAATCTGGCCATCTTGTCCCTCACTCACGATGCACAATCGCGATCAAAGAATCTTGCGATCAAAGAATTTGTAGGCTCGTGATCAAAGATCATTAGCGAGCTGTGAATTAAGATTTTAAAAGCTTATAACTCTATTTGTTGACTGATTTGGATGAAACCAAAGGCGAGGCTTGATAGCTCGGATTCTCCTGAGTAAAACCAATCCAAGTTTTACTTCAGAAGTGACCCCTAAGCCGGGATATTTGTGTTTTTCCGATCGAAAATTTAAAAACAAGGTGGTGGACCTCGCGATCAAAGAATTTTTAAAATTCTAGGGGACAAAGATTCTTAAACCATGAGCCTGCAAATTATTTGATCAGCAGGTGGGACCAGGTGGCCAGAACCCCATTCTTTGTTTGCAAAACATATACAGTATATACATTTTCCCATTGACTTATAATGGGAACGTAAAAGTGGCATAATTTTTAAATGCCTTAATATTTTTTCACCAAACAAAAAGCGGCATGTTTGGCCACCAAAGCTCTTTTAAACAAGCCATCTTGCAGAATGGCACACCACACGACGGTCGTGCAGGGCCACGTCCAAAATCTCAAAAGCTGCCTCCAAAACTGGATAATTTTGCATTTTTCTGCATTTTTATACGCAAAGACTGTAAGTCCAACTGAAACGCAATTTGGCAAATCAAGAGATCTACCATGCCCCAATACACATACCACATTTCAGGCAAAACCGTTGAACGGGTCCAAAGTTATTAATGTGCAGAATTGCTTGTTTAACATAGAAGTGGCAACTGAATCCTAACTATAGTGGTGCAACCTGCACCACTATTACATATATATATCTATATCTATATCTATATCTATATCTATATCTATATCTATATATATAGATATATAGATATATATATATATCTATATATAGATATAGATATAGATATAGATATATATATATACATATATATGTGTCTATATATATATATATGTATGTGTGTGTGTTAAAATGTACAATAATTTACCATTACCAGGCTGGTCTGTACCTCTGTTTAAGAGTCTGAGGCATCACTAGAGTCTATTAGTACAGCATCATCTTCTGCACTTTCCAAACAGCCATTTCAAGATTCGTTGAGAGCTTCATTCATAGTCCGCATACAGAACAAGAAAGAGAACAATGTATTTGATATGTAGTTTTGAAAAATTACATTGGGTTGCATTCCAGTACCCATGGTGAATGGTTATGCCAGGCTTATCTAATAGTGCACCATGCATTAACAAGAAGTTATCTGGTGGTGCTTGTGGATGATGTCTTGGTGAATAAACCTCATGTCATGCCTGCAAAACTTTGGTCAACAACGAGGGGGACTCCAGCTCGTTGACTGCACTGTGGCAGTAGCAAGAGGGCAGTACTGGTCCAGACGGATGCACTGGTGTCATAACCTCCATAGGGAGGTGAGGCTCAGTAAATTCTAAAAAAGAGCCAGTGGGCAGCAGCAGTGTACAGCACACCCGATGACTTGATCCTGGTCAGGATTTGGTGGTATAGCAGGTGCTCATTCAACATGGAAATAGCATGGCTGGTAGTTGTGGGGAGACCTATGGTGGATTTAGTGGGGTGGGATGCTCAGTGAACATTGAACTTCAAAGGGAGTGACCTGAACAACCTTACAGGCTCACAGATGAAAAAAATATATATAGTGGATTATAGATTACTTGATGTACTTACCTCTCACCTTCTTTTCAGCTCAGCTCTGTGTTCACTATTTTGTTTCTTCTTTTGCAACACCTGAGCAGAGTGTGGAAATATGGCAGGCACTGCATCCACCTTTAAAATTGGTGGCCGTTTAAGATTAATTAGCTCAGCCTGTGTAAATATAAAGGAAAACAATATAATTTAGTAAACAATTGTGATTACATATTAACAATGTGAAGAGTGTAATTATACTCACTGAAGTTAGTATTTTGGGTATTTTCAAGGATTAGTTTTGTCCACATTATGTCACAGGTGTGCTTCATGGTATCCTTGGTAGCGATGTTGTGTACATTAAAAATGGAGATATCATATACCTGATGGCGAATTACCAATGTACTTGTGTTCATGTAGTGTTCGGTTCCATCACCCCTTATTGCACCATGCATGTTTGTGTCACAACGTGTAGACATAGCTCAGTTATTCTTTCACTCCATGGAAGGCATGCTTCATAAATGTAACCTTATATAAAATGTGAATTATGAGTGAGAATTAGTTTTAATGACCAAAAGAGTTGTCAGTATAAACAATACAATCAAAATAATTATAGTTACACAGTTGATAGCCATAGTTGAACATCATGTGTTCTTGAGGTTTTATAGCAATCCAATAGCAGAGCATACTTACCAGATCTGTACAGTATCAGCATAGCAACTTTATTGATGTACTCAGGGGATACTGATAGCATGGAAGCATTAGTGGGAAGCAGTGTCACCACATCAAGGTCCTTCCATGTGGACACTGGTTACACATAACAAAGGTCAGTTGAAGCACAAAATCATTTTTGCGGTGAGAAATGTGGTGTAGTCTAGAGATGCATGACACCTTATTGACAGTCCACAAATGGGCTTGTGAAACAGTTTAATGGTATCCTAAAATCAATACTCCAAGCATTTGCTGAACAGGATGACAGGGACTGATAGCTGAAAGTAATATGTTTAAAGAAATGCTTAAAAGTTACTAAAAAATTACCCTTTTCATATTCACAATAAGACATTAAAGGGTGTGCCTCATGGTGGGATAATGGCCCTTCTCAGGTGGTGGAAGCAGTCGGCAAAACCTCATGCCTCAGCCCACCCATGGTGTGCCTTTATCTCAACATAACGCACACCCTGTCATCCACAATTGCTTAAGTATGCCATGGAAGTGTTAGTTAAAATCAGTGTCACCACTACAAGGTCTTTCCATCTAGACACTGGTTATAGCCATCATGGTGGCTCTTTCAGGGTTAGGCTAAAGGAGGGGGTGTTGGCATGGATACTACTCCTGACATGAGTCTGGTAGAGTGATGGATGTAGGTAGACAAGAATATCAAATGTAATGTTGCTCTTGAAAGAAGAGTGAAACGTGTGAGGTGGACATATGAAGAGCAAGGTACAAGCGGTGGGCATTGAAATAATCAATGCAGTCTTCAGTAATCAGCAGGGATCATGTGTACGGTGTGTGGTTGGGGAGTGGAACTGCTTTAAAAAGTGGGTTAATTTCAGATTTCAACAGTTGGAGCCAACAACTGATCAGAGGGGCTGTGGGGGTGGAGCCACAGCTGAAAAAAATGGCCTGCAATGCAGGGGTGTGATACTGCCACCACTGGCCCCCTAAATATTGCCCCAGGCTTTAAAAGAAAAAGGGGATAGGGTTGCAAGGATCACCACTCTAAAGTTGCTCTTGCACAGACAATGTAAAGGTGTGTGGAGGAAAGGTGGGGGACGCATAGACAGCTAGATGCAGACTGAGGCAACTTGCATGGGTTTGTGTGATGACAATTCAGGCATCAGACATTACTCAGTGCCCGGGCAAGTGTGAAACATGGTTGCACTGCATTGATATCAAGCAGTCAGGTGGTACATGCAGGGAGAGGGTCTGATTGGGGGAAGGCAAAGCTGTCAGCAGACTTGAACCACTTGCAGGTGCATTGCAAAAGGTGCGTGGTGTTCATGTTTATCCACAGTCAGACAGTGATATCATAAGTCAAGTTACATGTGCATGAAGAGGTCAGAAGTGGGGATGGCACAGCTTACCACTGACAAGCATGATGCAACAGAAAATTATGGTGCACTACAATGAATTTTAGATGGGTCCATGTGTGAGAACCAAAATAATGCATGGTGTCTGAGCTTGCTCATAGGGTGGGCATTCATGAACTCATATGATGTGACAAAAATAACCACTTTTCACCTCATGACTGATACCATGCTGACATGTACAAATTATACTGTCATGGTCAAGTAGAGAAATGGGTGGTGGTGGGAAGGAATGTTAAGACAATATTGTGTGGAACTTGCAGTGTTAGGGTAATAAATGATAACAAGTGGGGTTCACATGCATGCTTACACTTATTCAATGCTATATTTCAGTTTTTTTCAATAATTGCAGTGGAACATGTTAGTTCATGGTTATGTCCAAAAACAACAGCCATTCAAAACTGCAGTTTCAGTGAAGGGGAACACAACAGCAGAGGGGGCAATGGCAGAATAAGGGAGGTGTGGAATGGGGTAGAAGGGGAAACAGTGGGGGGAGGATCATGGGGTGTAATAACTGTGGAGCAGCGGTGTTTATGAGCACCCTGTGAAAGTTGGGGCACTGACCAGTCTGTCAGACACTAAGGAGGCTGGAGGCAGAGATGGCAAGGCTAGGAAGGGAAGTCTTCTGGACAAGGAGGGATATGGAAAAGAAAGCTGGTGGAGGGGTTCAGGAAGACAGGAGGCATGAGGTCAGTAGGACAACTGGGTGGAGACAGCAGGCCACGCTGGTGGCCAGGGGAGAGGGTATCAGGCTAGGAGGCAGGGGTACAGTGGATAATAGTGCAAATTGAAGTGTGGGGTAAATACACACTAAGTTCAAATAGCTATTGGGTCTTCACGGAGATGACGGGGCAGGAGGAGGAAACTGTAGGGGAAAGGGAGGGGGAAAATGGTGGGTGGACCATGACCAGAGGGGACCCTGCCAGAAGGGTACAAGGATCAAGCACCAGAGGGAATACTCTGGAGCAGATGAAGAAGAATATGGAGACGCCAAGGGAAATGGGATGTGGGAAATACTGGAAAAGGGAAGAAAAGAATGGAGGGCCCACTCAGGTATAAAAGGGACACAGGGAAACCACTGGGGAGAGAAACATAATCAGGGTAGTGAGGGGGATACCAGTGCCACAAGGGCAGAGAGGGAATCACATGCTGGAGGTAGGACAGCAGAGGGACTGGGGAAGATGAGTCATTGGGAAGGGGGATGGGAACACGGAAACCAGAAATGAAGGCACTGTGGCTGAGGTGGTATCAGGGGGATGCAGAGCAGAGTAGGAGGGAAGGGCGAAGGGTGAAGTTATGAACAAAGGAGTTGAGGGGGCATGTGGTAAGGACAAAGGAACAGGGATCAGTGCTGGAACCCCTCCTGTTCAATCTCTATGTACTACACAATGCGAACAGACTGTTAGGGAGGGTGGCCCTCTTTGCAGATGACATGAAAATCTGTAATAGAGTTGACTCCATGGGGGGGAGGGGTTGGGTAGAGGTCATGAGAAGGGATATGAGACTACTGGAAGATAGGGCAGACACCTGGCAGCTAAAATTCAACATCAAGAAGTGTGCTGTTATGCACCTGGGGCACAGGAACAAAAGAGTTGAGTATATGCTGTGTGGAAGAGAGTTGGGGTGTCAGAGGATGAGAGGGACCTGGGGGTAATAGTCTCCAGCAACCTCAAGGTAGGGAAGCAATGCTCTGTATGGGATGCTGGCAAGTGTCAGCAGGGGAATCACCACCAGGCATAGGGAGGTCAGAGTACCCCTGTATCAGGCTATGGTAAGGCCACACCTCAAGTACGGTGCCCAGTTTTGGAGGCCTTACCTGTGCAAAGATATAGACGCATTCAAAAGGGTCCAGCAGAGGGTGACCAGGATGGTGCAGGGGATGGAGGGCAAGTCATATGAACAGAGATGCAAGGAGTCGAGGCTATATACATTGGAGAACAGGAGGAAGAGGAGGGACATGATTGAAGCCTTTAAATATACCAAGGGGTAAACAAGGGAGCCCCAGGGAAGTTGTTCCACATGAAGGAAGGGAACATAGCAAGGAGACATGGACTGAGACTCCAGGGGGAACACTTCAAGAGCAATGTGAGATGTCATTTTTTCATGGAGAGGGTGGTGGAGAACTGGAATGGGCTTCTGAAGGATGTGGTGAATTCAGAGACTGTACAGGGATTTAAGTCCACTTGGGACACACACAAGGGCTAGAGTGGAAGGTGTGGGCTAAAGATATGGTAGGGTGGACTAGGGTGGCAAGGGGCAGACTAGATGGGCCATAGGGTCTTTTTCTGCCATCACCTTCTGTGATTCTGTGGTATGTGGATTATCAGACCAAAAGCCATTGTTACATAACAAAACACATAGGTTTCTCACTACTGACAGCATGATAAAGGGATCTGCTGTGTTATCTCAACACATAAATAAATATATAACCAGAGTGCTGATGATTTCTGTGTAAGTGTCTTGCAAAACACTGCAGATCACTTAATTATGCTGTTACCAATGATCAGCTTATGTGCTTTGGTATGTAACAATGCATTCTGCAATGGTAATCCACATAATGACATTATATGATTCCTGAAGGGGTCTGTGTAAAAATGCAAGACTGCTGTAAAATCACTTAAAATGCCTGATGCTGATAGAAGAGACACAGGGCAGTAAAATGACATTTGTGGGAATATAATATGATACTGCACATCTACTGCAGCCCCTCTAAAACCACAAGCTGTCCTGTCACATAATTCAGAATATATGGGGACACGATATAAAATAAATGATTACATTGCTATGTACCTTAAATTAATGTGCAAATCAATTGGGAGCAAAATGAGAAGAGCAAAAGAACTGTGTTTCTACTTCCAACATCAGGCAAGTTATCCCTTTTGATAGCAGCCTTCCATTTAGCAAGCATCTCCTTGTCTTTGGGGAATCTGAAAAAAGATATGCCTCTACAGTCCATTTTTTGGGAGGCATTGAAACAACCAACAACATAGTAGTTCACCATGATTCAGGTAAGAAACTGCTGCAGAATTTACTGTTTTAATTATATTTTAAACTAGCTGTCAATATAGAGGTTTGACAGCTCCACCATGAGTAATATAGTATCCCACGGTAATGGTCATTCGGCAAGCCCATCAACAACATCACAGCGCTACCATGTATGCACAAAATGGTGCATTCAAAGTCAGAGCTTTCGAGGAGTTTTTAAAAATATTTTAAAATGTAATAAATCAGCCGAAACGGCGGGCGAAAGTAGGATTACCTAGCAGAATGGACCGGAGACTCTACATCTAGTGGTAAAAAAAAACTCATAAGATTTATTTTCCCTTTAACAACTAAATTGTTGCTTATTTGAAGTTACAATACCTCCTAAAGGTTATTTTTTAAACTATCATATTTTACATTTTGGCTTCAAGGTATAGTTAAAAAAATGACACGTGTTAACTAAAGTTACACAAAGACTCACTTTTACATTAAATAAACCACATAAATGTGTAACTACAGGATTAGAGTGCAGGAATATAGACAAACTAGCCATATCATCTACTTAAGTCCTGGAACTAACTGTAGTGGTAGAAATTTAGAGTTTGATGTATTTAAAGTGAAATTGTTATTGCTGAATTCTTATTGCTTGAAGTGACACATTCAATTTAGAACTTTAAGTCAACTACTGCATAAAGATAGAGAATGTATTGAAAGAACTAATAGTACTATTCAAATACTGTAACAAAATGAATCACTTAAATTATTTACTGTGTATCACTGGAACACTTTTATTACTGCACTTTTTGACTGGTATAAATGTGAATAACATCAATGACTATGACTGTCCCTCTGCAAATGATATTAAAATTAAATCCACTCCAATCTGGAAAGAATGGAATACAACAAATGACTGTGAACTAATTGGTAAAATAATTTATTTGATTACAACTGTGAGCAGCAGGAAAAAATTGAACACTGGGGGATTTCAAAATAGACTGGGCAACTTAAAGAATAATGATAAGATTAAAATTATTTTAAGAGCAAGTGGTTTTAATCAAGTTATTAAGGAGCAAACCAGGAAAAAACTAGAAAACTGAGGAAGGATCAATTATAGATGGGGTATAAACAAACCAATTTAATTTTCTGGCAGAATTAGGAGTTTTAAATTATGTTGTGTCAGATCACTATCCCATGTACATGATAAGGAAAAAGAAAAAAGACTAAGATAATAAAATACTAATAAGGGACAGTAGATCCTTTAAGAACTTAACAGATGAAGTGCTTAGAAATTAATAAAGTAGTTCAGTTCAGTTCAAGTTTATTGGTCGGCAAAATTGTCATTACAAATAAGGATAAATAACATTAAAAAAAAGAAAAAACATTTAAATATTTAAAAAGAGTTCTGTGTATAATATTTCATATGTGCTTATTGCATAATGTGAATAGAAACAGCCAGATTATATCATAAGTATAAAGGAAAAGAAAAAAACAAAATATAAAATCACAAAACAGCTGTGGATTTGTTTTTAGGTTACATAGATATTCAGGTAGTACAGGGTTCATGACAGATAGCCATTTCAATACAGTATTAGTCTTAATGAATCAGCAGATATTTTATACATAATATAGTATAGGTGGTTTAAATTAGTAAATTATGATGAATGTTGCACTTAATCGGTTGGTAGTACTTCTAGACCATGTTAGCATTCATGGTTAAGTCATAAGTAAACATCATGCAAATCTGTCTAAAGTTTGTTGGAGAGTGTTGTTTGGAATTGTGCTCAGAAGCTGAGCAATTCAGCACTCAAACCATAGCTATTTGGTTAAGTGGAGCCCTTTTTGGTCAATTATCTTGAGGAGAGAGACCACAGAGCTCAAGGTTGCAAAGTTAGTTATTGTAAAAAGGTATAGCAATAATTGCATTGGCTGATAAGATTGTGTGCTTAGTATATTTCCCAAACAAAAAGTCCTATATTTTTCGTATAGTGGGCATAAAATCACTAGGTGCAATAAGCTATCTTCACCCAATCCACATTTGCACATATAATCCTTATTTTTTCCCCCTGAGTATAGTCCTCTTTTTCTGTTGCTCTTAAAGACCTCAAAACAGAATCTGGTTAGAAGATACCTTTGATGAGGAGAAGGTAGGATATAGAGGTATCTTTCGAATTTGTGTTCCCTTTTGTTTTTCGCTAGCCACAAACATGCTTTGGATAATCGGCATGCCTCTAGGTCTTTTTGAGTGAAGTTATCCTTTATTTTGATGTTTATTATTGATTTAACGTATTCAATAGGAAACCTTAAGCAGGCCGCAACCAGATATAGGAGCCCATATGGTTTGATAAGTTCATGCAAAACCTTCATACTAGGGAAAACAGTATTAGATTGAGAGTAGAGAGTAGCCTCTTCCAAGCACAGGCATGGTAATCTATCAGGGGGCATCCTAAAGGTCTTGATCCAGTAGTTGATTTGTTTCTGCATGCAGGTACACTCTATAGATTGCTCTCCAATCTCAGCCCTGACCAGGGCAGAGGGGATGCTATTTGGGAGTCCTAATATTTTTTTTATAGAATTTGTTTAATCCAAAGTCCTTAGACCCTTTTAATTTCCAGCCCCATATTTCAGCTCCATAGAGAATTTGACTTGTGATTGTGGCTCTTGCAACTCTTAGTATCCCATCAACTGATTGTCCCCCATATTTGTGTGAGAATGCTAAGATGATTGGGAAAAAGCCCTCCAGTTTGCTTTTGATACTTTTTAAATGGACTTTCCAGGATCCAGTTTGGCTCACTATAAGTCCTAGGTAACAAAACTCTTTTACTACCGCAATCTTGGAGGAGTTCATTTAGTAATTGTGGCCTCTCTTATTTCCCCCAAACACAAGTACCTTTGTTTTATCGTGGTTAACCAATAGATCAGCATTTTTGCATTCCAGTTGGAATTTCCTAATACTTCTGCACATGCCCAAGTAGCTAAGTGAAAGAAGTACAACATCATCTGCATATGCTAAAAATTAGACCATTCTCGACCCAATTTTTGGCAGATGGAAATCAGGATTGTACATTTCTTTCAGGACAGTGCCAAAATAAAGATTGAACAGTATTGGGGCTAGTGTGCAGCCTTGTTTACCCCCAATATTGTTTAAAAACCAAGGGCTTAATTCTCCAGAGTCGCCATATCTGTTACTGGTATAGTTGTCTTCGTGCAGAAGTCTGATCATCTCAAGTAGTGATGGATCAACCCCCAAATCACCAAGTCTATCCCATAGTAGTGGTCTGTTGACCCTGTCAAAGGTGGTTTTAAGGTCTATGAACGTGAGGAATATTTTTTGTTTTTTCACAATCCTATATTTATGGATCAAGTGGGTTAGTACAAACATTTGATCTATTGTGGAGTGATTTCTGCAAAATCCTGCCTGTGCTTCATCTATTATTTTGTTTCTTTTTGCCCATAACATCAATCTGTTGTTCAAAATTTTAGTGAAGACCTTCCTTAGGGTATCTAGGAGGCTGATAGGTCTGTAGCAGCTGGGATCCTTTTCATCACCCTTCTTAAAAATTTGTACAATGATGTTTAATTTCCAACTTTTGGGGATGTCCCCTGAACTCCAAATATAATTGAAGAATTTAAGTAGAAAAGGAATCCAGGATAATTTAACTCTGGCTATTACATCTAATGGGACCCCATCTGGCCCTGGTGCTTTTCTTTTATGAAATGAATCTATGGCTCCTTCTAGTTCAATTTGTGTAATCTCAACAATTAATAAAGTAAAAAGAAATTAATAAAGTAACTTGATTATCCCTTGATGAGCAAACCTAGATCGAAAGTGCTGCCAATTTATTTAGCCAAAACATAACCAAAATAATAAATTGTATTGCCCCAACAAAAAAGCAAAGGGTATGAATCAAGCACTTACCATGGAAGGCACTTACAATGGTTAAATGAAAAAAATTACATGACCTAATAAAAAGAAGAAATACTTTATGGAAATTGTTCAAGAAATCAGATTCTAAGCAAGATATGAATGTTTACTGGGGATATTGGAATCTTCGTAAAGTTGAAATAAAAAAATATTCAAACTATTATACTACAAAGTTAAGAAGCTAAAAGATACATTAAATCCCAGGAATTTCTGGAACTTATTTAGAAAATTTACCAACCTCAGAAAAAAAGTGGAAATTGATGAAATAAAATCTAGCGAAAAATTATTACTTAACAACCATGAAATTGGTGAAGCTTTCAGTGATTTGTTTACAAATATGACAGCTTATAAAGAACAAATAAAACAAAATAGTACTGGAAATGCCAATTTGGTTCTTAAAGATACTTGTACAAAAACAATATTTTTTTTAGAGTAAAAGATACCAGAAAGTTATTAGAAAAGCGTGAAGGCAGTAAAGAGTCAGGAGTGGAATATTAAAAATAGTGGCTGAACAGCTAGCCAGACAAGTGGCACATTTGTTCAGTCTATCTTTGAGTATGAATCAACTTCCAGAATGCTAGAAGACAGCAGTTGTAATACCAATATTTAAATCTGGAGACAATCAAATAGCACAAATTACCGGCAAATCTCTATCTTAATGGCTTTAGACAAACTTCTTGCAAAAGTTGATTTTGACCAATTAACTAAACAAACAGGAAGAAAACAATCTTTTTGCAAAAGATCAATATGGTTTTCATGGGGCTACATCATGTTGATGGCCTTGGCCAGGTTGGCCAGTGATATTTAAGATAATATTGACATCAAAATGCTCACTGGGGCAATTTTTGTCGACCTTACTAAGGCCTGCAACTTGGTAGATTGTCCCATAGTATTAATCAAGTTAGGAAACCTGGACATAGGGAATTATGCACTTGAATGGTTCAGAAACTATTTAACTAGCAGAAAACAAGTGAAAAACATTGGACCAAAGAGACTGGCACCGAGAGAAATTGACACAGGGGTGATGCAAGGTTCAGTGCTACAGTAGGTCCACTCCTGTTTTCAATTTTTATAAATGATATACTGGGAATCTGTGATGATGCATCAGTTATAATGTATGCTGATGACACGGTTCTCTATAGTACAGGAAAAACAGGAGAGATCTAGAGGTAAAAATGCAGCCTTTGTACTACATAGTGCTAACCTGGTTTGCTGAAAATAAAATACTACTGAATGAAAAGAAAACAAAGAAACTATGGGTTTTGGAATATGACAAAAAATTTCTCTAAAGCAAAGAGTATAAAAAAGAAAACAAAGAGACAATAGTTTTTGGAACACAACAAAAATTGTCTCTAAAGGAAACAGGATGACAATTAAAGGATTAAATGGAAATGAACTGGAGGAAGTACCTTGCTTCAATCATTTAGGAGTTATGCTAGCTCAAATGCAATCACACAGTGAGCATATAACAAAGATTACAAAAAAGATCAACAATAATTTGGGTTACCTATATAGAATCCAAAACAGTTTAACAACAAATGTTAAAAGTACCACTGCAAAAATGTCTTTCTTTCTGCATTAGAATACAATGCAATTTTACTGCATAATTTACTAGAAACAATTTTTCACAAGTATGACATAATTAGATTTGCTGCAAGCTCAAATAAAATGGAACACCACTACGCCTTGTACCAACATTTTGGAATTCTACCCCAAGGCTTGGGATGCAATATGCAGCTATGACTTTCCTACATAAAACTTTAAATACAGGGATACCAACTGTGTTAAATAATAAACTGGTAAAAGTGTAAAATCCAAAATCTCTGAGAAAGGCATTAAAATGATTTTGTGAAATTCCAATTAAATAAAAAATGTCAGAATGTGTATTTGTTTACTATAGTCCAGTACTGATATATAATGCATATGAAATGGGAATGAACTTTGATCTTAAAGCCAGCTTTTTCAAAAAGAAATTGTAGGATTTTTTTAAAAAGCATTGTCAATCTGCAATTGTTTTGATGTTACCCATTGAAATCCTAAGCACTAAAAATTGCTTATATTATATGTTTCTGAAATTATGCAAATTTTATATATGATATTTGCAGATTTGTTTAACTTACATGCAATGTGAGTCATTAATCATGTATTGTTTATATCTACTATGAACCCAACCTCCCCAGTAGTGGCTGAAATGGATTTTTAATCCAGTCCACTTTCCTGATAAAGCAAATAAAATAAAAAATAAAATAAAAATGTCATAAACATGTATTGCAGAGTTTTCTGGCACCTGATTTCAGGTAGATATCGACATCAACCAGTAATTATAAAATCTTTCTTAAGAGTTTGGGGGAAGCAATCATTTGCAATAAGTTAGCATTATCCAAAATTAAATCAAGTGAATATTCTTTTAAGAAAGCCCAGTATTGGAAATGAAAAAAAAAATTCAGAAGGGGAACCCATCACCTTTGATGTTGCATTGAACATACTTAGGGTTTCTGGTTTTAGGTGTTTATTTTTTGTAAAAAAAAAAGGTGTTTATTTTCAGCATTTTTCTCCCCCTTTCAGAAGTACCAAAAATCTGTTATTTTAGGTGTAATCAATTTCTCGGACAACAAAAATCTTTATAAATCAGTGTTTATTCACTCAAGTTAAAAAAATAGATATTACACTTTTTCAAACTGTGTACCATGACTATTGCATATTAGCACCATAGATATTGCACCATATTAATATTGCACTAGTTTTACAAAATAGTGCACCATAACTGTAGAACTATACATATATAAATATGTAGATGGTGATGGTGAGCTAGGAGCAGCACAGTATTAGAGCTCTGTTCCACCATACAAGTGAAAGGCGTAATACAAAAAAAACACGATCCACCCACATATCCAGCTCACAGTCGGTCAGCTGGAAGAGTGGGGACAGAATGAAATTCGGTGTTTTTCGGTTATAACTGATTTCCCGATTTTCACCACGGTGGTGCTTTATCGGTGTTTATCGGTTATAACCTAAAACCGGAAACCCTAAACATACTGTACTGTACCTAACAAGTCTTGGGGCAAACTTACTTATTACATGATGCATTTTTACACTTTTTTTAGTCAGCTATATGCCTTTTTGGGGTATACATTTTTCACAGGAGCAGTCTTATATTTTGCTTCTAGAACTGGATCAGACTTGTGAGTTCACTCTTGGAACTGAGTTCTGATGTCTGCCCCCCCCCCCGCCATTTCCATCACTGAAAAAGCCACATAAAACCTCATTTAAAGAGCTAGTGTACTGCCTTGAATTAATAGTAAGTTTCAGAAGTAGTCAGCTACCACATCTTATATCTGATGTTTTTTTTTCTGTTTTGCTTATTTACAGGATTTTTTACCAGGCAGTACTACATGTGATATGTGGAATGGCCCCCTGCCTGGAGGCTGACATAGTTGGTTCTGTTTCTCCCTATACACCATTGGCATTTTGATGTCACTAACTATGATATCACTAGAAACCAAGAAGAAACAATATCCTACTGCTTGATTGGTATCATATAACATATGCTATCAATCAGGGAGTAGGGCTTGTGATACAACAATGAATGAGTGAGTGAGCCATTTTCTTTCTTATATTCATTTGTTAGTGTTACCTTATTTCTGTCCCATGCATTCTTAAATTCCCCCACTATTTTTGACCTCACCACCTCCTCAGGAAAGCTGTTCCATGCATTCACCACCCTCTCTGTGAAAAGATACTTCCTCACATTGCCCCTGAGTCATCCTCCATCTTTAAATTGTGCCCCCTTGTTCTTGCACATCTCTTTTTCTGAAAGATGCTACCCTTTGGGACTTTGTTGATTCCCTTGAGGTCCTTGAAAGTTTCTATCATGTCCCCCCTCTCCCTCCCTTCCTTGAGGGTATGCATATTAAGCTCTTTTAGTCTCTCTTTGTATGTCTTCTGGTGCCTCTAACATTGCTAATTCCCTTCTCATCCTTTCTACCCCCCCAGTGTATCAACCCTGTTGCAGATCTTTGTGTCATTTACAAAGAGGCATACTTTTCCTTCCAGACCCTCTGCAATGTCACCTAAAAAGACTTTAAAGAGGACTGGTTCAGGTACTGAACCCTGCGGCACCCCACTAGTAAACCTCCTTTCTTTAGAGTGGACTCCATTTACTATTACCCTCTGCATCCTATTGTCCACCCAATTTTTTACCCAGGTTACCACCCTGGGACCCATTCCCAGGCTGGCTACCTTGTTTATTAATCTTTTGTGTGGGATTGTGTCAAATGCCTTGCTAAAGTCTAGATAGGCCATGTCCACAGCCCCTCCCTGGTCTACTACTTTGGTCACTCAGTCAAAAAAATCTATTAGATTCATATGACATGACCTTCCTGCTATGAATCCATGCTGTCTTGGGTCCTGTACCCCGCTGTCCTCTAGGTACTCAACAAATCTTTCTTTCAGAAGTGATTCCATCATTTTCCCTACCACTGAGGTCAAACTAACAGGTCTGTAGTTTCCTGCCTCTGCTTTGCTCCCACTTTTGTGAAGGGGGAATCACATCCACCCTCTTCCAGTCCACAGGTACCACACCATCCTCCTATGATTTGTAAAAAATGGTAGTCAGTGGTGCCACTAGTTCTCCCCTTAGTCCTTTTAGAATTCTGGGGTAAATCCCATCAGGCCACATTGCTTGATTCATCTTCAGTTTTAGGAGTTGTAATTTTTAGGCCCATGCATTTAATGTGGGGTTTATATTGGTCATAGGCCCACAATGGTGCTGGGGTACTGTATATTGTAAATTCATACTGAGAGTCAACATTCTAGACTTGGTTGCATTGACCTCATATCCAGCCACTCTTGTGAAGTCAGATATTATATCAACAGAGGTTCAAATATTATTTAGGAACAATAAGACATGATCTGCATATAATGATATCTTGCACTCAACTCCTTCAAGTCAAATGATGTTTATTACTGTATGTGGCAATAGCCATCTTCTTGATATTATTTGTATTATATTTTTGCTATAAATATATATATATATTTATTTCTGCTTGTGAAACATGGCAGTCAGCACACAGCATCATGGGACATTGGATTTGTTTTAAGAAGAAAAAAAATGTTCTGCCCTCTCGCTGACCTGAAGGGCACAGCTGGCTTGTAGAAAATCTAACACTTATCTGCTAAATTTCCTGAGACTGTTATAAAAACCAGGTTATAACAAGCCACTGCTTTGAACCTAGGCAACTGGTTGTAAAATATTACACTTTATGGAGTACCAAGAAGGAAACCATTTCTGATAGACCTCTGTGAAAATGCAACCTAATATGAAAGGTGTTTCCCAGGATGTTTCTTTGAAATATCAAAGGGATATTGCAGCCTGCCATAAAACCATTCTCTGATGAAGACAGCCTGTCTTGTTATAATTAAAACTATTTCTGTATTTGCAGATTCCAATCAAGTAGTAATCTGACCTGTTTTGCCTATGCAGTTGCTTGTTACAAATTAAGTATGTAGAACTGAGCGTGACCTCATGCTAGCAGCCCAGTGACATCACAGGATGGGAGGGACATTCTGGCCTCTTTGATATTGGTGAAGCTGGCTGAAAGGACAGACACTTTTGTTCTGGACTTCTAAGGAACACTTTGTCCCTGGACTCAAGAGAGACCATTTCTGCCAAGACTGGTAATTCAAATGTGAACCCTTGCCAACTGAAAATTAAGGTAGAATTAGCTAATCAGTTGCAAGGTGCTTTAATTTGAAATATTCATTTATTTCTCTGATTGTAACCTTAATGTATATATGTTCTGTTTTATGTACTGTTTTTATTTACTATCTTTAATTCTTTTCTTTTTAACTTTTTATTTATTTTGGGTTTTGTTATAAATGGACATATAGAGCAATATCACACAGAAGTACATATCCCTTGTCAATAGTCAGTACAATGAATAACACACAGTGTACACTTAAATATAGGTATTGTTAATTATCAGGTGAGAGAATAGGTAGTAAAGAAATGTAATTCTTCCATGATTGGTATATTTAAGCTACCTATCCCTCCTTATAACTTGAGGACATTGCATTGATATTATCCCCAAGTACCTGCAAAAAAAAAAAATACAAAGGTAATATTCTTGGGGTGGGGGGCCCCGGGAGGTGTCAGCTTCATTTATTTCAGTGGGATAACTGAGTCGAATCCCTTCCTACCCAGGGTGAGTAACCTTGGGAGGCAGGACATTGGGCTGGCCAGTCGGTACCCCAGAGGACTGGTAAGAGAGACTGGACATACTGTTGTTAGCCAATCAGCGGATGAGGTCTGGTCTGATTTGTGTTATGCTGAGAAACCAGCGGGTCCATCAGTTCATTAATTCCAGGACATTATTATGTAGCCTGGCTGTCATATGCTCTAGTTTATAAATATCATATATGGTATCTTCCCAAGCTGATATACTAGGGGATTCTATACATAGCCACAGCCTGGTTATACATTTTTTAGCCGCACCCAGTAAAATATAAAGCAGGTAAATTTGGTGTGGATGTTTGAAGTGATGCAGGTAGTGCAAAAGTATCCCCATCGCAAGGGAAAAAGTACCCAAACCTGGGAACAGGTCCTGAATTCTCTCATTTATTTCTGACCAGTATGAAGTTAACACTGGACAGAACCAGAAAACATGTGAATGAGTTGTGACCTCACAGCCACAAAGTCTCCAACAAGCAGAGTCCCCGCCTATAGAGTATTTGGCTGAGATCTGGGAAGTGTGGAAAAATTGTGACACCGCCTTCTATGAGAATTCTTTCCAAGTGTATGACTTTGAGGTTTTGTGCTATCTTCTCCTGATCCAGAGCCAGTCATTCTGAGACAGTTCAATCTGGAGTTCGGCCTCCAAGTGGAGCTGTACCAGGTCCATGATCTGAGTGGGGGCTCCCTGCAAGGCCTAATAAAATCTAGAGACTAGTATATGAGGTGTTGAGCAATGGGTCTGTCTGGACACTTGGTCCTTTATCTTAGAGATCATACATTGCTGGATCTGGGTTCTGAGTTGGTAAACCAAAAGTTTGGATGCTTGTGCCCCACACTCATAATAGCATTGTCTCAGCCACACAAGAGCTTGCTCGGTCTTAGCTGTCAAGAGACTCTGGATCTCTGCCTGTGTCCGAGACACCAGAGGGAGCACTTCACAGTCTCCCTGCATGTGAGCCTCTTGAAGAAAACTAAGTTTCTCCTGAAGTGCTTTAAGTTGAGCCTCAGTTTGTCTTGTCTTATGGGCAGCATATGCAATAATATGGCCTTGGAGCACCACTTTAATAGTGTCCCAGAGTATTTGAGGGGACATCTGGGGGGACATGTTATCTTGGATAATTTCTGGGATTCACTTCTCCAAAAGGTCTCTAAATTCCCTATCTCTAAGTAGAGAAGGATTAAATCTCCACTGGATTGTTTTCCTTTCCCTCTGAGTGTTAAGTTCTAAGACAGTGGGTGCGTGGTCTAAGAGGCAGATGTTTAAAATATCCGCCACCTGGATCAGGTCTATATGTTCTTTCCCGATGCATATGTAGTCAAGTCTAGAATAGTGCTCAAAAGCACTGGAGTAATAAGTGAGTTTCCGTTAGGTTGGGTGGCGTTGCCTCCATGTATCCACCAGCCCCACATCTCTAAATAAGCTCTGCAGGTGCTTTTGGACCGAGGACTGTGGGGAGGAACGTATTGAAAACGAGTCAAATGAGGGGTTAAATTGGCAATTAAGATCACCTCCTATTATCAAAATACCTTGTTGCCTTGTCAAAATAGCATCTGTCAGATGTTGAATTGAGGAGGCATCTGAGCCCGGTGGAATATATGTACTACATATAGTCAATACCTGGTGGTTTAATTTAGCCACAACCAGGGCCAATCTACCCTCCCTGCCTGAATATCGATCAACAATTTGTAACTGAGAGTGCTTCAGGATCAAAACCCCTC
This sequence comes from Neoceratodus forsteri, assembly GCA_016271365.2. Lineage (NCBI taxonomy): Eukaryota > Metazoa > Chordata > Ceratodontiformes > Ceratodontidae > Neoceratodus > Neoceratodus forsteri. The sequence goes on along the minus strand of CM057456.1, from coordinate 754,855,625 downwards.
CTCCTACCCTGCTGATAAGAAGACTCCACCAGCTGGGAGAAACCAAATTTGAGCAGCTTTTGGTGTTCCACTGAGGAGAGATGTGTCTCCTGCAGCAAAAGAACATCCGTTTTTACTTTCTTGAGGGCGTGAATCATTCAGTATCTCTTAATGGGGCTGGCAAGCCCATTTATATTATGAGAGATCATTTTAAAGTGATGCATCATGGCTAGTCCTTTTAATAACTATACCGTAGTCTCCCCAGCCCCCTTCCCCATGCATTAACCTGCATTCAGAGAATACATAGAACTCCTGCAATAAAAATACATTTTTCTGCTAAAGAAATGTCAAAATCTTGTTGCTGTATGTCCATTGTAGCTAAGGAAAGGGGCATTAGGGGTAGAACTATAAGAAAAAAAGTCAGCCAACTGGGCTCAACTACAGGTCTGTGAACTATGGACAATGCCCTGTAAGAGAAACATGTAGTGACTTCCAATACCACCAGTAGCGGTGGAGCAGATAGCTCTGTCGACTGTCCATATGAAGGTCTCCTCTCACTGAGGCGGGGAAATTCCTTGGTGAAACTCTTGCCCCTAAAATCCAGGAAGGGAAAGTCCAATGTAAGGAGAACCAAAAAAAAGGGAAAACTTAAACAAGCATTTGTCAATGCCAAATGTTTGCTTGCTGATATTAGCATTGAAAGTGCAGGAGTTAGACAGATGCAGAATAGGAGTGGCAGTGAAGTTTTGAACTCATGCCAATCCCACCTCCACCCTGCAGAGATGGACAGGCACTGGGGTGTGCCTGTGGGTCATTGCCCATTATGCTCATGGCATTTCACCTCACCCTAGCCTGTAGACACCAACAACTGCTGAGGTGTGTCTTGGAGTGTTCAGCTTCACAGTCACCCCATTTCATAAGGGCATATGCTGAAATGGGTGCAGTTCAGGAGAATGGGGTGAAGTCTAGGGCTGAAGAGTGCAAGGCACACCTTGATGCCTGTCACTGGCTTCAGGGCAGGGGTGAGGTGACATGAGCATTACAGCCGGTGATCCAAAGTTACACCTCTGATGCCTGTCAGTCTGTACTGGGTGTGACGTTATGGTTAGAAACCCTAACGCACCGGGTGTGTTGGTATTTGCACTACAAACTTTCAACATGGACTTTTTGTGACCTCCACCTCATGAAGGCATTTGGGACCTCTTCTTATCAACAGTGGCAGTGTGATTTTGTTAATGTGCCCCGAACTTCGAGTTCTCACAGCGACCTTGCCATTCTGTGCCAGATGTGCGAAAACACAGATCAGGCAGGATGCGAAAAATGACAGATGTACCATCCATAGGGAGGTGTGAAGAGATGGCAATGTTGAAAATCTGTAGTGAAAATATTAAAAATGCTCGAAGTTCCGAGCATACGTGGAAACTGCGCAACACATGCTTGTACCGCAGTCATTTAGTGGAATTATTTCACCAAATTTTCAACATAGGCATTTTGTGACCTCTGCTCATGAACACTGTCACTATGATTTTTTTAATCTGTCCGAAACATTAATTTCCCAGAGCGACCGCGCCATTGTGTGCCAGATGTGCAAATGCATATTTCAGGCAGGATATGAAAAATGACAGCTGTACTGTTCATACGGAGGTGTGGCAAAATGCCAATGTTGAAAATCTGGAGTGAAAATATTACAGATTTGCACACTTCCATGCATACGTGGAAACCGCAAAATACACACTTGTAACACAGTCATTTTATGGACTTTTGTCACCAAATTTTCAACACAGGCATTTTAGGTCCTCTGCTCATGAACAGTGTCACTATTATTTTCTTTCTGTGTCCCAAACACTGATTTCCCACAGTGACCACGCTATTCTGTGCCGGAAGTGCCAAAACACATTTCAGCCAGGATGTGAAAAATGACAGCTGTACTGTTCATAAGGAGATGTGGAAAAATGCCATTGCTGAAGATCTGGAGTGAAAATATTACAAATGTGCGAAGTTATGAGCATGCATGGAAACTGCGCAATGCATGCTCATATCACAGTCACTTTATGGACTTTCATCACCAAATTTTCAACATAGGCATTTTAGAACCTCTGCTCATGAACAGTGTCATTGTGATTTTCTTAATGTGTCCCAAACACTGATTTCCCAAGGTGACCATGCTATTCTTCGCCGGAAGTGTGAAGACACATTTCGGTCAAATTCATGAAGGTACGAGCGTGCGTGGAAACTGAGCAACGCATGCTCATGAAACAGTTATTTTTTGAATTTTTTCCACCAAATTTGCAACATAGACTTTTTGAGAGCCCATCTCATAAACACTGGCACTGTCATTTCATTACTCGGTCCTGAAAGGTGATTCCACGCAGTCCTTTCAAGACTGAATAACGCCATGACAGTGGCTGAATTCATGAGAAGGGGTCCCGATAACCCCATGTTGAAAATTTGGTGCCACAATTCCCAAAAATGCCTGAGATATGCACCAAAGTTGAAAAAAACCTATTTTTGCCATTATACAGCTTAATGGCATTTCTTCAGTTTGAGGCCGGTTCTGAAGAGTGCAGACATGTTCCCGGTCCACCGAAGATCATCATGCTGGGCTCCGGAGGTAAGTATGAGGTGAGGGGAGTGTGGGGGAGGCAGGGTGTGCAAAGATTAGGGGAGGGACCACCAAACTCAACGAGGGACTATTTTCTGTTTTACTGGTTTAAAAAAAAAAACATTGTGGGATTTTTTTTTTACAGGGACATTTGGCACAGTGGGGTGGGCTCCCGGCATGCCACCTGAGTGTTTTTTGGGGGGCTGCTGTAGCTGACAGGATATTGGGCACCCCCATCGGTGCATACCAAGGGGGGGAGCGCTGAGGGGGATTGGGCACCCCCCTCAGCACACAACAAATTGGGGGGACATTATGCCGATGGGGAGTGGGCTCCCTCATCTGCAAATTGAACTGGGAAGGGGTGACTGAAGCTGATGGGGATTGGCCCCCCCCATCGGCAAAGAAAGACTGTTGGGGGTCACATGATGCCGAGGGGGACTGGGCACACCCTTGGCACACAACAAATGGGGGAGGGGTTACAGTATGCCAACGGGGAGTGGGTTCCCACATCGGCAAATGAACTGGGTCAGGGACCTCAAGGTAC